>NC_047561.1:42856153-43275762 GCF_902806645.1 Magallana gigas | reverse complement strand
AAGATGTGATTCTATTTAATTTATCAGCAAATCATTGTTAACGTAGTATTTTCCAGACGAAAACCTAGATTTTCTTCGTAAACTATATTTACGGATGTGAAATATAGATTAACGTCGGTAACGAAAGTTGTAGGTCCGTAACTATAGTTAACAGTCAATAAACCTAGTTTATGACTGTGAAACTATTTTTTGCTCATTTATGTGAATTTGGCGTGCTTTTGATTTGTTACCGTATTTACTGATCATAAAACCCTATTTATCAGATAAACTATGTCTAACAACCGCAAATGATTGTTTTCAGTGTTAACTATAGTTTACAGATGTGAAACAGAGATTATCGCGTTAACTATAGTTTACAGTGTGAAATGTGAAATATAACTATATTATGTGAAATATAGATAACGTCGGTAACTATTGTTTACGATCCGATAAACCTAGTCTATCGACTGTGAAACTATGTTTAGCTCAATTTTGTGAATTTGGCGTGCTAGCTACAGGGCCATCCATTGAAAATTTTGTTCAATGGGTGGCCCTGTAGCTCCCAGGTCCTCCATCCGAATTTTTCAGACCGGGATCTACAGACCTCCAGCTAACGTTACATCTGTTTTGTATGGAAGAAGCTGTAAGTCCTCAGCATATTATTTCCCGGTAGAGCTACAAATCTGCAGCAGTAACTATTCTTACAATGTTTATTGTCTGCTGCTACTTAAAAATTTATCTTTAAAATGTAAACAAATATTTATCGTAACGTTTCAGCAAACCGATACTTGATTTGGATTTTTAATGGGTAAAGAACAAGGACTGCGTCCTTAAATCAAATTTAATTTTGTTTTTAAAAAGTCGTCACAAATTCTTTAAATAACATTCTGAATATATAGTTATTGCGCTTTTGCAATCAATTATTTGAAAAATGAATGTGATAAAACAATAACTAGAAACTCTTTACCGCAAACTGGTACATAACAATATTCCCATGCAATGTTTATGTCTGATGTGTAACACCAGAGATCGTGATTGGCATTTGGATTTCGACAGTAATTTTTTGTAAACTAGCTTGTTCTTGCTGTGGATAGAATACATGCGACTGCGGGTATTTGTCCCAGCGTTGACATGTTTTTCCGGAAGCTGTTGTTGAAATGTCTCCATTGTAGTCTAATCCATTTATAGTCATTTTACATTTTGAAAGGTCGATATCTAAAACATAATTATTTTTATTATTAAGATATATTTATTATACACTATAAAGTGCAAGTTGTGATTTTTCTGGTGAACTCAATTGTAAACTAAACAAACAAAGTATAAAAAGAATGTCATTCACATATACTTATTAATGGCCAAATACTTAAAGTGATAAAACATTCTCTCTCTCTCTCTCTCTCTCTCTCTCTCTCTCTCTTGATGGTTGTAAAGAAATTATGTAGAAAATGAAACAAACATGTTTTTATGGGCAGCGGAAAGAACAAAAATACATATTTACAAAATCAACGATAAACTAAATTCAGCAATCTAAAATAATATTATCAATGGCCATAGGTGCAAAACCAACAGTCTTCTCTGCAAAATAAATGTACATAAAATCAACCAAAGATATCTAAATAAAATCAAACACAAAAAGTAAACCAACAGAGATAAATGTAAAACGAACATACATCTGATCAACATGAAACAAGGTGACGCACAAATAAACGCCAGGTGGCGTTTTTTGGGAAGCAATATGCGTCATCGATTATTGAAATCCGGATGGTTCGCACCTATTCTGTTTCGCCCTGAGATGTTTCGCACCTGCCTCGGAGCGAAACATCTAACTGTATTAACACACTTTTCTCGTATTATTATTCCTCTTTATATTTATTAGATGATTCATTAAAAATTAACAATTATACCGCATAGCAACGAATGCCCCAGCTCCCCTTTCTTCTCTCTCATAACTAAAACTTTACAAGTACATGTTAAATATTATATCCCTTATGTTGCTTTTCTATGGAAAAAAGCCCTAATTTTAATGTTAACAATTATAATTTAGTGTGCATGATTTTTTTTTGTCTTGTTTCTGTTTGACTTTTTTTTCTCTTTTGTTTTTGTGTAAATGCATATTATTTTACTCATGTTTCTGTTCTTTCTCACTCTCACATACAAAAAAAACTTCCACATGATTAGTCATCATATAACTATATTTTTCATGTACATCATATGTTAAGAAAGTTGTAGAGATGCCAAAAGAATTATTACATTGCCATATGAATGAACTGTGGGTAGAAATACTTCAACAATTAATGTCGTATGTAACTTAAGTTTGTGAAAGTTATGAAAAATAATAAATAATATAAAACAATCCAAAGCCCTTCTCCCAAGAATGTTTCGTGCCAAATTTGGTCAAAATTAGTAGAAAATATAAATGTAGAAAATTTACAACGACGACAACAACAACAGACAACGAAAAAAATTTCATCACTTGAGCCTTTGTCTCAGGTCAGCTAAAATAGAAGATTGTGCCACATACCTGGTTACATTTGCTTTTCTTATCCTTAACGTAGAGGTAAAAGATGTGACCTTGACCTAACTTTGTTACCAAAATAAGATGGTCAAAAATGAACTTTCTTATCTATTGCATATCACACTGAATGGAAGTTTCATGAATTTCTGAATATAACAAGAATGGGGAAATTTCTTCATCTAGTATGCACACTAACATGCTGATTACGTAATAATATACAGTTGTTGACTGGGGTCGAGGGCAACAGTTGATCTGTCGGACCGGCTAGTAAACTGTTGCCGAAGTTTCGTTATACCCCTTCTAATCAATAACACGTTTTCGCGGAATGTGACGTCATCGGTCAACAGTCTTTTTTAGCAGTCGATTTTAACAGTTCAAATCCAACAGTTCTAGTCCAATAGTCAAAATGCTGGACTTCTTTTCGTATAGAGTTATATAGTAACTGTTTTACAGGGGTATACCAATTTAATAATATTTTTCAAAGAAATTTCATTTCACAAAAACCAATTTTTAAAACAGAACTTAATTAACTCACTAGGTATACAAAATGGAATGCTACAATAATCCCAAAATCCACCAGATGTTTCCGTAAAGCACCATGGTGCTTGGCGTTGGTCGGGATTTCTGCAATAATTTTCATGTTCACTCAGTTTTTCTGTAAAACCAATGTTGAAGTATTCTAGATTTGAAATGTCTACGCTATCCATCTCACACACTGACGCCCATTGACTGTGTGTGAGGTTTTCCCGATATAGAAGTATCCTTCTGGAGTGTCTCTACATTCTAAAAAAAGAATGTTTTATCTATAATATTATAGTCTGAATTAGCAGCTAGTGTAATATACTATCGATTTAAAAAGAAACTCTTATTAGTATAGAATTTTGAAATTCCCTCATAAGTTTTGTTACTATTTGATCATCAAAGGTCTTGATAACAGGGTACTGCAGCAGCTCAGACAGTCTCAAGTTTGCATTTTAAGCTTTATTTTGATGTCTAACCCTAATCTGATACTCCTTTAAACTGTTAATCCGATTTTATTTTTAGATGCTTCGAAAACATTTAGTCATCAAATGAGAGAGGAGATGTTCGGGTTCAGTCTCCACGGGCAAAAACTGTACACTATTGGTAATTAGAAACCCGCAGGCGTTAAATGGTCAAACTTTTATAGTATTCAGTTCATTTATGATGCCCACAAAAAGCTTACTACAAGACAAGGGCACAACGCATATAATATTATACAATTATTTAATGCTTGAGCAGTCAATAGACCAGAATATTTTTCCCGAGGTGCAGGGAACAGCTCAGTATGATCACCTGGGCTGTTCCCTGCACCAAGGGAGAAAATCATGGTCTATTGACTGTTCAAGCATTAAATAATTGTTTTATTACCTAATTCCTTTTTTCAGTTTTCGGTGTTTTTCATTTGCATATTGCAGATGGTTTTTATGACATTATGCAATATACTCAAATTTTTTTTCCATCTTTTACAATCACAAAAACTGTTGCATGCATTACAATATCTCAATTTAATATTAGTTTGCACAAAGAAGGGGGGGGGTCTTCAACCCATTAGATTTTAAATAGTCTTTTACCTCATATAAAGCTTTAAAACTGTTGATTACTTGATACTCCATTTTGATAACATTGAATTTGGTTTCACCAAGTACTAAAAACAGCGTCTATGTAAAGGAACATTCCCTGAGAACTATCGAAACTAACATTAACATACCCGCGTTCTGAAATACGTTGTCGGTCCAATAGATCGCAGTCTATTGACCAAAATAGACGCAAATATTTAATTTGTAATAAAACAACAAAATCCCTTTGATTAGGTAATAATAAATTATATTTCCTGAAATAGAACACATTTAATTCATTATTCCCAAGTGACAATATATATGGCCATATATATCACTCCCCCCCCCCCCCCCCCCCCCCCCCCCCTTAAAAACCCTAAGTTCTGTCTCATGGTTTGAACAGTAAATTTCACAATTATGAATGAAAGTAAAGCAGATTTTTAAAGATTTAATACTTTTTTTTCTTCATAGCTACATTGGCCCCGCCCTAGGGCCTGAACTCCTGACACCAAAGGTTATTAATATCACAATATTAAAAGAAAACGTCCTGGACATTACAACCACGCATTTAGTTTTTCTCAAATATTGTTTGAGAGTAAAGAAGAGGATTTTTAAAGATTTGATACATTTTCACTATCCCAATACATTGGCCCCATCCTCGGGCCTGAACTCCTGTCACAGGTGTAATAAATTTCTTAATCTATGTAGAGAGCTTTGTGAATATCATAACATACAGATGCTTTACACCAAAAATGGTAACATTTGACATTGTAGTCTTCAAGAAGTTTTCGTGTGCCGGTAAATGCACGTTTTTGTGTGGAAGAAATTGTAGCTATATTGCAAGTCATCCTAGTTCCGATAGAACTACAGATCTGCAGCTATAGATATGCTTACTTCGGTTTAAAAAGTGTTTGCAGTGACCAAAACAATTATTTTTTGAATTAAATTTATGTTTACCGTTACATTTAATTCGAAACATTACTTATTCTGATATATCATTTCGCGATTTACTCATGCAAATGAGGTTCGCGACGACTCATTTTCGCGATCAAGCCATATCCAGACCCGTTTTGTTATAACAACCACACGACATCGCGGCGAGAAATATTCGCGACGACGAGGCCCTAGCGAACCTCGCGAAAAATTTCTCGCACGCGAATGAAAATGGTTTACAGTATGTCCAACGCCCCACTTTTAATAGTCAATACTCAACTGTCATGCTGAAAACATGTAATAACTCGACTGTGACAGTTTTTGTTGAAAAAAGTGTAGCGCATGTTCAAAATGTTTTTGGATGTGTTTTTCAAAACAACTCGAACAACTCGACTCTATTTGTTTCCTGCTTATAACTACTTATAATAGGCTTTAACACGATTGAGTAAAACGCGGCGCATGTCTGTCAAGGAACCTTCAAGATCAGTCGGCGTGGTCCAAAAACCTTTATAAACAATGTCCTTAACATTAAAACTATTTTAATTTCATAATATTTATCATACATCGCTAGAGTTTTATTTACAGACACCACAGAATTATTCAAAATCTTGTCCGGAAATTGAATGATTATGCAACCAAAAGTGTTGAAGACCTACCATAAAGGCAAAAACGTTCATGTATTGACGTCAACAAGACCACTACATTATGGGTATCTCATCTTTTTGATAGACACCCAACAGCATGCGAAAGCACGGCTTACTTTTGAAACACATTAATGGTCTGTATGTATGGGACAATATAAATCCCCGAGTGAGGCAGTTTCTCAGCATCAGAATTTACCAGAATCTTACCATATAAACAAATGGAATAACCTTCCACAAGGGATCCCTATTAAGAGCTGTTGTTTGTGCGAATGGGGAGCGCAAGAGATAATTATGTTGTGAATTTTATATCGTAGGATACCTTTATTTTCTTGATTTTTTTTTATTGAGCCCTGATTTGAAAAGAAAAATCTGTCTTATTCTTTATACTTAGGTATGCCTTGGTCAAAAAAATTAAAATTAAGGAATAGTGTATTACAAACACTTGTTTGGGGCGTTCGAAATTTTGACTAATACAATGAAAAAATCTCTATTTAAGAAATGAATCGTATCATTGCAGTGACTGTTTTCCATTGATGCACTTTGTGGTTTTTTTTTTTATTCATCATGGTTTAGCTGTGCTCTAACATCCGTGGTGTTTCCAGATAAACATAAATAATGTAATATTCTAAAGTTAAAACTTGATTTTTCAAAAGTAAATAAAAATCAACATATCTTTTAAATAACATTGTGAGTGTCTTTTCGTCCGTGTAATTGTTTCCAGACAAATAAGATATAAAAACATTTACCGCAAATTGGAACATTACAATTTTCCAATCTGAAGGCTGGGTCTATTGTGTAACACCACAGGTCCGAGTCGGCAGATGGATTTCTACAGTAGTTTTCTTGATTCTGCATATACGTAAATGTATGCGAATGAGGGTACTGACTGTCCCAGCGTTGACATGTTTTTCCGGAAGCTGTTGTTGAAATGTCTCCATTGTATCCCAATCCCGTTGCTGTCATTTTACATTTTGAAAGGTCGATAACTAAAAAATTGATTATTTTTCTTTGATTAAAATATACAAAGAGGAATTGAGTGTTTACTTACAATTGGAAGTTTCCTCAAAGCTGTTTTTTTTTAAAGATTTGTAACGTTCGACAAATATTTAACAAAAAATTAACAGCATTCAAAAATAAAATATTGGACAGAAAACATTTGATTTAATCCACTGAAATTTTTGTTCTACCCCCTATTTGATCAAGATAAGAAAGAAATACTATATTTTGAAAACATTCTTCATTTGTTTCGTCCAGGTTAGCTGGTATATTTACAAAAGCAGCAATTTACAAATTTATATCTTCTTTTTCTTCGAGTTCTTTGACTTTTAATATTAACTTGCTTAAGGCAGATTTATTTCAGTACATATCTAAAAGTAAGAAAATAATATCTTAATTTAATGTAAAAACTAAAAATTGTCCGTAAGCGTACAACTTTCGTGAGGCAAATAAAAAAAGCGTCGGTACGATGGACTAGTACATGAGAATGACTTATGTCGCGTGTGTTGCACAATAATCGTAACACACAAGTACTATTCCTACGAGCATCGTACACTGCGAATAGCAACCCGTCTTCAAACGAAATTATACGTGTCACCTACGACCACGTGCACGTCAAACGTCCGTTTGCGTTACGTTGCACTCTCAATACTTCAACATGATTTTTAACGCTACGACCAGCCACGGAAGCCACAACCGACAAAAGCCCGTAGCACAAGAACCATCAATCACCAAACACGCACAGCTAGTTCTGACTGAGGCTATAACAAGGTATATTTATATCAAATGATTGCAACAAGATGAAGAAAATCGACAGCTTAACTATTCAACAAAATGCCACCAAAACAAAACTCAAAGTACTGAAGAACTGACGGGAGTTGATTTTATCGATTATTTTTCATTTTAAAATCACCGACATGTTACTTTGCTTTGGCAAGTAGTTTATAATCTGTCTTTGAATTACGAAAATTTCTATAATATGAATTCTCGGACTTTTCCTACAAAAATTTTGAGAAAAATACCGTATGAATCGTTTTATGTAATGATTAAAGACATAATTGATTCCATCAAACTATGTATAAGCAATCGAAATATTAAAAAAAAATGTATGGATCCGAACAATAATGAACTCTAGTCTTGTTCAACCAGATGCTCTACTGTCTTTGTTAATCTCCAACAAGCAAGAGAATATGTACACCAGGTCACGTGATAGTTTGATGACACGACCTCTAATATAGAATGACTCTTTGCTTGTCGGAGTTTTACGGAGACAGCCGATGGTTGAACGAGCTTTTATTGAACTCTGGCGTATGAATACATACGACTGCTTAATTAAAAAACTATCTAAATTGTTCGTACTATTTAACATCTGACTATTTTCAAGGTATTCATAAATTAGTTTCTTAAAAACCAATGCTTCAAGATACATTACATCGAATTTATCGATTATTTTCAAGAACTAAATCTTGTCAGCGGTGATTATTTATGCTTAGGTCCAAACACTGTTTTACTTTCGGTTTGCCAGAGTAAATGCAGACGAGAGTTGATTTAAATCAACTCCCAAATGGCTTTTTAAGGAAATGCTTATTAGAATCCTTCTCGTAAACATCAACTTAACAAGATAATAGTTTCTTTTAAACAAAATTAGGTAATAGAATCATATACTTTTTTACGGATCCTGAAGAGTGAGAAGACGAATTATGATATTTCTGTATGGACAGAACGATATTTTTCAGCTGAAAGCTTTTACACAACTCATCGTATCTTTTGAAAACATTCTTCATGTGTGTCGTTTATCACTAAAGCAGCAATTGCTAAATACCATCCTTCTTTTTCGTACAATTCTTACAGCAGGTTTACATCAGTACACGTACAATACATGTCTTGAGATAGAAAACATATTCTCTAATCACCGGGAAAGCTTATAATTGTCCGTGAAACTGGTTAAACTGACTTGCAAATAACGCATAACGCGAATGTAGCAATGCCATTCGCAAGGCGAAAGTATGTCTGCTGCAAGACAACCGAAAGACGCAAGTACGGTTCCAAAGGGCATCTCACGTTGCGAATGACAACCTGTCTCCAAATCAAACCGTACACTCGATACCTACGACTAGCACGTCAAAGTTCGTTTGTCTTTCGTTCCATTTGCAATTACTTTAATACTCTTTCAATCAGCCACGAGAGACAGGACTGGCAAAACCCACACGCACGTTCTCCGACCAACCAGTTGTAACTTTGGCTTAAAAATTTACTTAAATCACTATGCTCTCGCTTTTAAATAGTCAATGTATTTGTTGTTCTATTGATTTATGGCAACATAAAACTTTTATAATTAGTAAACTATTATTTGTTTATTTAATAGCATAAAATATTAAGCAAAGTATGACCTTAAAAATCTATTAAAATCGGAAGAAATGAGAATTGGGATACATTTTTATTATTTTGAATATTTTTGTATCAAAAGATATACATTTTATGGCATTAGTATTCTATTGTAGAAGAGAAACAAAAAAAAATATTTTAAACAAATGAAGGTGCAACATGATTGATTACATCAGGGTTTTATAAAACTAAACGTAAAGGAAAAAGATATAATTTGCACCGGACCTTGCTACCAGATGGACAAATAGAATAATACTGATACTGTTTTTGGAAATTATTGCATATTTCACTTTGTGAAAATTTTATGAATTTCTGCGTATGACAAGAGTTAGCAGATTTCTTCGCTAGGAGAAGAAATGAAATCGTCAAGTATTTTTTAAATATTCAGAGTAACATGCACGTAATAAATAACATCATTAATCTATAATAAAATTTCAAGTTTTGATATTCTTAAATAAAAACAAATTGTACTCACGATGTTTACAAAATGGAATGTTACAATATTCCCAAAACCCGCCAGTTGTTTCCGTAAAGCACCATGGTGCTTGGCGTTGGTCGGGATTTCTGCAATAATTTTCATGTTCACTACGTTTTTCTGTAAAATCGCTGTTGAAATTTTCTAGGTTTGAAATATGTACGCTATCCCATCTCACACACTGATGCCCATTGACTGTGTGTGAGATTTTCCCGATATATGCTTCACCTTTTGGGGAGTTTCTACATTCTGTAAGCAGAAATAATGTTTTATCTATAATGTAATAAGACTTATGGAATAAAAAAAACCCGCGAAAAAATATCTACCGTTTACTGTAGAAGTTTTTAATTTTCCGCATAAGTTTCGTCACTTTTTTTTTTTTTAAAGATAAATTAATGAAGTGAAAACTTCAAAGATTTCTTCTTTGACATGTTTCCTTATTTCAATCCGGCAAGTTTCTGTGCATTGTAAACTTTAGCGTTTTGTGCGGTAGAAACTTTTCCTGTAGAGCTACAGCCTTGCAGCTATAGTTACTCTAACTTTGAATAACATCTGCTGTAACCTTAACAATCATTTATGAAATAATGTAGTGCTTAATACCTTTAAGTTTCAGTAAATCAGTATTTGATTTGAATGTTTTATTATTATGATATATCATAAAGAAATCCGACTAATACAAAAATTTTCATTCTAAACTTTATTTTAAAAAACTATGATTTTTTAAAAAAGTATATGCTAATCAAAGTATCTTTTAATTTTTAAATTAAAATTTAAATCAAATTAAAATTCAAATTAAATTTTACTTTCTTTTGATGTTTTGATCTATCTGTGTGGAATACTTCTTATTTATTAAATATTATTATCAAGGCAATTTCATTGCGTTTGAAATGCAAACCCCAAGCGATCGCAACTTCTCTGCCCTTTCGACAGGGCTCGACTGTATTAATTGCTGTAAATAAATGCACTGTTAACCTAATCAAAAACGCATTTAGAATAGATCGAGATAGAAATATACATGCATTTTGATCTTTCATGTGTGTATACTTTTGACTTACTTGAAGTATCAGTCTTTTTTATCAGGTACATAAGTAGAATAGTTAATAACGATTTCCACATTCTGTATTCAGCTTCGCGGTCCATTAAAGGAATGATCATCCGGATGTTCATCAAAAACCAGTCAAGTGTACAATCACTACCTCAACAAATGATCTGGGTGATTCGCATTTCCACCCAATAGGAAGTTCCTATCAGTATCTATACTCATTCCCTTCAAAGTTAAGGCAATACAATTATATAGGTTGTCCCAGTTGGCATTAAGAATATTAGAATTGCTTTCACTTTTCGAATAGGCAAGAGCATTCTGTGATCAGTTCACTATTCAAATTACCTTAAGTATTCTAATAAACGTAATTTCAAAATCCACATCGACTTTCATATTCAATCAAAAGTAATATTAAAATAATAGTTTATTCACAATAATCTTGCAAAAAACCGCCTGACCATTGACATAATTAACGAGCCTGATGAGAGTGTAAGTGATACATCATATAATACAGTTATAATGTGAATACTATTCAAAGGGTTGGCTAACGCCCTAGACACCATATTCAGTGCCGAAGCTTTAATATTTGGTCAATTGTTACCATAACTTTTTGCTTGAAATTTAGAAGTTTATAAATACCTTTGTACGCAAACAAATAATATTCATCAGCTAGAAACAAAAACGATCCGGGAAATCTGTTTCTAAATGGTTAGGCAAAACTGTAATAGAAGGAAAGCGATGTTTGCAGTGCACGATCTGTTTAGTTGTGAATGATATACGAGAGCACAATTAACCCGACATTCTTAAATTTTATTTCCTTTCCCAAATACATAAAAATGTACCGTCTGGTCTCATTTGTTTTGTTTCGTTTTTTCAAATGGATAGAAAGTAAACTAAATGAACTGAACCAAGCCATTAATAATATTTGTATCTATTTTATTAAGATAGTAAGCCAAAAATAAATATGAGATCTGGGCACGTTTTAAGAAAAAAAATAAATTCGTTTTTGTTTTGGAAGGATCTGTAGCTGAAAGTTAACTATAACCTTAAATATTTTTTTTTTGGGGTGGGGGGTGGGGGGGGGGGGGTCTGTCTTTATGTATAATACAAGCAGTTGAAAAGTTCATCGGTCAGAATTCCTATTATTATTGTTATAAGAGAAGTAAGATTAAGCGTGGGACAGGGAATACTTTCATGAATATTTAATAATTGGAATCATGGTTAAATTGAACAGTGTATGGAAGTTCTGTAAGAATCTTAGATGTAAATTGAAATTAATATATGAGAGGTTTGTGTCTGGGGAAATTTAATAGATAACGTTTATGAGTTTGCAGAGTTAGATGTATAGGGTAGATAGATGATAATTAAAATTTATAATGACAAGATATAAACGGGATTATTATTTAGAAATCATTATTTGAATATTATGAGGTGATAACTATGGATGATATTGGGATTCAACCATGCCAGGCAAAAATTATTACGTCAAAACACCATATCTGATAAGTTCATATCGTTTACAAATTATTTTTTTCAACTGTTTTAAAAATCGGTCACTTTAATATAAAAGCAAATAAAAGATATAATTTTGTAAACATTTGGTGGTGGAGTAGGATTCCAAGTTATGAGAAGCACTATATCTAATATCTTCATATCGTTTACAAATGTTTTTTTCAGAAATATGTTTCAAAAATCAATTTGATAAATTGTAATTTTATTTAGTCAGAAGGTTTATAGAGGTTTCAAAAACTATATGAGAATAATACAACCCAGGAAAAAAATAAATGATATGATAACAAATCTCAACAATAGGACGAAGGTCAAGAGGGACATCGGTTCGCATCCGTCAGCAGCAATGATATTACGCATACATGTATAACAACCAAAAGTACTATGTTGGTTCTTCACGATGCTTCGTTCTTTTAAAATTAAGGTTTAAGTTTTTAATGTAAAATTTCCGAATCTCTTGACAAAAGTTTCGTTTTTTTTTAATTTTACACACAAGGATTTTGAGAGAGAGAGAGAGAGAGAGAGAGAGAGAGAGAGAGAGAGAGAGAGAGAGTAAACCGTCAATAACTTTTTCTCATGTTATCCAAGATATTTGATTTCATCTAAACCATATTTTAACGATGTCGCCAATATAAGAGAATATATAAAGCAGATAATTGTCTGGGTTTTTTTTCAACAAATCACAATGTGGACTTTAGTTGTAATAACGATGGTTATGTTGGATGTTGATGCACAGGGAATCAAGCTTCACCTCCTAGGTAGATCATTTTAGTTGTACATTTTATCAATCACAGGACATTCTTACTGTATCGTTTCTTAAATACTACTTCCACACACATTCCATATTGTAATATTGATAAATTGTTAAAGTAGTTGCTTGTGATATTTGTAAAAATGAATACATTACAATAAGCAGTAAAAATAAAATTCAAAAGAGAGAAACATAAATTGTATCATTGTTGCACTTTAAGCCACATCTAAAACTGTTAGAGAGTTAACAAATCCATTCCATCGAAACCATGCTTTATCGTATTCTTCAATTTCTAATTTCTGAACAAAAATATAATTTTTAAGTATATAGTTTTATTACAATAGAGTAGAATCCCTAAAATATTGGCGTCTTATTTTGTTTCAAACATAAAAATTCATTTGTATATAAAATAACAAAGTTTAGAATCCTGTTATATTCGTTAATGGGGTATACAACAAGTAAGACATACCAAACACTTTAATAGCATTCCTCAGATATCAGTATACTACATGCACGTATACTATGTGCATTCCATATAAGTATTATATTCTTGTACGTTGCAAAATCATGCTGTACAGTTTCAAATATATCATTGCAAAAATTACAGGAATTTTAAATACTATTTTTCTCAGCTGATAGCAGCAAGAAGAACTCTTTTAAGAACTCTACATAATCACTTTTCTGTTGTGTCGTTCGTAATTATTGAACTGATTATATAAACATCTTGTTCCCACAGAGTATCAAATATTGCATTTCATTTGTTGATGGCTGATGGTGCATTTCTACTGGATGTTTAACATATGTACATGTATGAATATTTTGTAGCCTTTTTTTTTTTAAAATAGATTCAAAGTGACATGGATATAATGGAATTTCTCTTTAAGAAAGACCTATCAATAGAAAAAAACAGATCATCTTTTGTTTTCATTCAGGGAAACTCAACCTGTAAATAGAAAAAGGAAACCGAAGAAAAAGTGAAACTTTTAATTTTCAAAAGTATTTCATCCTGGTATATATAAATACATTGACATCTATTAAAACAACAGGCAATATGCCTTTTGAAATAAATGTTCTCTCGATCATATATAGAAGAACTTTAACAATTAACCTAAAATGTATGTAAACATTGACAAATCTCTGAGTTCTGCATTAGTTTATAACTTGACAACTAGACGAATGATGTTGAATCAGCCGACTTTTAGACTTGAGAAATACTTACGTTAATTATTCTAAATATTTTTTTAGGCACTGGCTCTTCAATGTAAAGTTTCGCAATGATTTGATAAATGTAAATTATTATAACAGTAATTTGATCTAAAAGGTCGGATCATGTGAAGTTGCCAAGGCGCGAATCATCAGATTAAACGATCCGCCCCTGGCAACTCCACATGATTCGACCTTTAAGACCAAGTAACTGTTATAATGGTAAATTTATTACATATTGTCCATTTAAAAGTTTGAATAACAGAACTATTTTCTTAAAATAAATGCATTATGTTTACTTATATAACAAAGGTATTTTGAAACGAACTCTTTTTTAAAAAAGACATTATTTTATGGAAATCAAGTCTTCCAACAGTGTGTTGGAATTCCCATGGGTATCAATTGTGCCCCATTGTTAGCAGACTTATTTTGGTATTCTTATGAAGCAGAATTTATTCAAAAACTTGTACCTGAAAAAAAAACCACTCGCTGTAGCCTTCAACCCAACATTAAGGTATATCGACGACGTATTTTCAATCAACAATTGTTATTTCCATACTTACGTCGACTCGATATATCCCAGTGAACTTGAAATAAAAGATACCACAGAGTCTGTTGCGTCATCTGTTTCGTATTTGGATATTTAACTGGAAATGGACATTGATGGTAACCTAACAACAAAACTTTATGATAAACGCGATGACTTCAATTTTTCTATAATCAAGTTTCCTTACTTATGTAGCAATATACCTTCACCATGTTTATTGTCGATACAACAACCTTGTCAGCAAATGCAATCTTCCACTGGGTCGCATGCTGACTGACGTTTTTCATACTAATTGTTAGACCATAATTTATCACCTAATTGTCTTCGAACTTTTTTTTCCCGATTACGACAAAGAGCACTGCGGATGTGACCGTTCGGCAGAGAATGCTCACTCCTCCTAGACACCTGATCTAACCTCTATCTTTTAGAGGTCTGTGTTGCTCTGCTTTGAATTTGTATTTCGTTTTTTCAATTTTTGAGATGGTTGACAGATTGTTATTGTCATTTTTCATTGAATAATAAGCAAAGCCCGCTTGAGCCCAAAGAATACGTAATTTGAATTTATTTTACTATATAGTACAAAATCTATAAATATCATTGGTCTAGAAAATGTTATTGAGAGGTGTTCTAAAAATTCCAACTGTTGATTTTAAGAAAGTGTCACCGTTATCTGACTGGTTGAGTTTTGAAGCATAAATTCTTTACAAAAAGTTTATAAGATCAAAGTGTAGTATTATAATATACAGTAAAGAATAGAAACTACAGACAATATATCAAGAATGTTACTTCGAAAGTATTGTATTAGAACATCCATCACTAATTTTTACATACACTTAAAATTTGAGAAATGTTTCTGCAAAAGTGTTTTTGTAAAAATACCCCCCCCCCCCCCCAAATTACCCAATTAGTTGTTATTCCACCAATTTGAATATACTTGGTATATACTATTTGTACTTTAAATATCATATCATTTCATGTAATCAGAATTGAACGAACATTTCAGAACTAAATAAACATAATTATATTATTCATCATTCAAGTAACAAAAATTACCAAACCTATGATTTCTAGATGTAGAGTAATTTTTTTCTATCTCATTTATTAATAAATATGCACTTTATTCAACTGTGATTTTATTTTCATAATTATCTTAATTGTAATCAAAATAAAGACTAAGATGAAGATAAATTTTTGCTTAAAACATCGCATTTTCATAATTTAGCGAAGGAAAAAAAATGGGAACTGTATAATCCAATTTTTGCAGTTTTTAAAGTGAATATTATAAAACTAACGATTAGTTATCACAACCGACAATTCATGAGTTATAAGGTGCAGTATACATATATATATATATATAAGAAACAAACAGTATACAGACTAAAAACCACTTAACTTAAACACTTAAGGGGAATACAAATGAGGTTAGAAGTCCCACCATCTGCGGATCAAGATCCGGGTGAGGTCCGATCCCCCCATTACAGAACAAAACTGGCGATTCCTTATAGTAAAGAATTAAAAATAGAAATTGGAATTCCTCGAGTCTTTTTGTAATTTGGCTAAAAGAGGTAAAACATAGAAATTAAAGATGACTATATAACAAACAAATTTAGGGCTTTTTTATCCATAAAGAATAGAATGGAACCGAACCCTTCAATTTAATTTGATGAACAAAGAAAGTTTCATTCAATAAATCACTATTAAATGCATGAAATATCTCTTGACAATTCTAATGATAATAATTAAAAATTATTTTATTTAAAATAATGTAGTCTAAGATTACGTGCTGTTGATCGTGCAATATACATGTAGTGTGTTAAACGCACCTTTTTTTTAGGATGTCCTATCCTGTTTTTGAAATTTATGTGATTTGAAATTGTAACACACTTAAACATTAGTAAATAAACAGGAAAACATAAACCATTAACAATACTGTCACGTGACTACGTAAACGTGGTATAAGGGGAAGCTCTCTATGCATAGTATTAACAATCCGTCAGCTACATTGTACCAGATTGTAAGTATCAAGTTTGTGATCAGTTTACGGATACAATAATTTTAGTGGTTTAATATTTTTTATTAGTCTACTATTTTTTGGTTTTGACTTATTTGAGTCTATGAATTGTCTTTGATCTTGAGCGCATGCAAATAAGCTAAGGCGATGTTTGAGAGGATCAATGGTTATCATTTATCAGAATGTAATTGTTCCTCATTTTCCAACGGTCTTTCGGTAAATAGAAATTAATACATAATTATATCATCACATGGTAAATTGTAAAACAAAACGAAGAAAAAATTAAGAAACATTATCATTACGTTACACAAAACGACAAGGAATATAACTTCATTATCCATATACAATTGTATTTTATGTCTGATCTGAAGGTACCCATAAGTTTTTTTTTTCAAAGAGCTCTAATCGAGCAATTACCTATAATACTATTCTTACATTGTACCTTACAATATATAGAGACAAACTAAGATATTAATCGGATGCATACGGTGTATTTGAAAAGCCAATTCAAATATAATTCGAAAAATAAATCCACCCGAAAAAGATAGATGTATGTGTATGGTTGGCCACAATGGGTATTTGGGTAGTTATATATCGTATCAATTGGCAAAAAATCTTATTTATCTATCCAGTTTAAAGGTGTGTATCCGGAAAACGGGAAGAGGCAATGAGAATTCGAGAGGTTGGAGAACGGAAGGTAATGACAGTCATTCTCGGCAATGAAACTACATTGGGAAACAATAATTGCATTATAACTTACAAGGTTTTTATTACCTTTTTGGAAAAATGTCGTGTTGATGAAGGCCATTGAAGACGAACCATACCTATCATTTCCCGTAACGTTGATTTTTCGACGCATTTTCTTAGACAACACCCATCTATTAAGCAGAAGACTCCTCAAAAATGTAAAGAAAAAATTAACAAAAAGTCAAATATGTTCGAGTTGCCATGATTTCATTGATATTTAGCTATCTGTCGTAGTCCGTTTTAAAGCAGATGATTGAAACTTTTATTTTAGTCCGAGGTTAAACATTTTTTAAATTACATAATAATTCAAAATACATGTATAGGATACTGACAAGGTATATTGGATTCCGGGAGGCCTTTTTCTGGGCTTACAGATCATAGTGAGAGGTCGAGTTCCATGGGGGACAAAACAGTAAGTTACCATAGTTTTTTTAGTTTACAGTAAATTATGAAAAGTGTATAAACATTCAAGAGGTATTTGCAGTTAGAATAACTTTCTGACTTATATGGTAGTTACCCAATATCGTTGTTACAGATGTAGATGCCTGTTCATCGGTTTAATTTTTAATAGCTTTAAATTAATTAACATTAAAAATAAACCACGGAATACAATTTTCAATATGTAAGATAAAGTGTAGTTGAAAGAATTAAAAAAACTTTTTTTAAACAGATTCGCTATCAATATTTCTGATAAAAAGGAGGATGGAGATATTCTATTACATCTGAATCCCCGGCCATCAGAGGGCATTTGCGTACGAAACGCTCTGATTGGTGGAAATTGGGGAGATGAAGAAAAATGGCAGCCGTACTTTCCATTTCCTAATGGGAAATATTTCACTCTAATGATCGAAGTAACAAACGATGCCTTTAGAACAATGGTCAATGGAAAGCCTTTTGTAAATTTCTCTCACAGAACAGACTTCAGGAAGGGCAAGTTTCTCGTTCTGCGAGAAGGAGCTGTATACTATGATGTCATATATCAGAACAGACATGTAAATTTTATTTCTTTATTTCTTTATTATTGTAAACTGTAACGTTATTAACAATTGAATAGAAATGAATAAAACAAGTACTATCATAGTATTTATTAAAATAAAAAAATCCTTTTGGATTTAATTTAATAAATGAAAAATGCTTTAAAAATGAGGGTTTTTATAAAGGACAATACATAATTCTGCAAATTTACATGCTTAAATGACACCACTATTTTCCTTGATTTAGACCATGCCGCTAACTTCAAAACTTCCTAGCGGATCAAAAATAGGAAAGACAATCAGAATCCGTGGCATGTGCTCTGGACAAGACGGGTAAAAATCCATGAAAATCACGAGTTTGATTAATTATAAATTGTATATACACATAACTTATACAAACTTTGAATAATACGTTCATTTTCAGATTTTCGATAAATTTGATGGACGACAGAGAGAACATTTACTTTCATTTTAATCCTCGCCCACGAGAGAAGTCTGTCATAAGTAATTCTTGTTTTGGAAGCTGGGGAAAAGAAGAAAAAAGATACTTAGAAAAGTTTCCTTTCCTTCCATTTCAGTACTTTGATGCTTCGTTTGTCCTAATGGAAGACAAATTTACAGTACGTAAAACGTAGTCTCTGTCTACAATTGGATGATTTTCCCGAATGTTTAAATTTTGATAAACCATATTAATTTGTTTACAACGATTATTATACCCTTTTTTCAGGTATTTGTAAATGATGAACACCTCGTTGATTTCACACATCGTGGGAATCCTGACAACATTTCTGTTCTTGGTATCAAGGGTAGTGTTCATATTTTGGAGACAGAATATCTAGGATCTATGGTAAGTGTCTCAGTTGCCTTCTTCCTCCTCTCTTTTGTTTTTCCTTCTCTATCTCCCACCTGTTTCTTCCTTCTTTCCCCATCCCTCGATTTCTGATCATGTGACTTGAGCCTATGATTTTTCCTTTACCTCATGTGAAGTATACTATGATGGAAGTTGAATCTGGTCTGGAAAAGGGAGACATCTTCGTACTGAATGGAATGGTAACTGAAAACGGAAACGTGTATGTATATGCACTGGTATAATATCAATCAAATCTGTTGCATTCTCAAGTAAATTTACAGTTATTTAATTTCTCATTATACCATTTTCTATTTCTAAGATTTGCTGTGAATTTTCTAAACGGGCAATCAGTAGACGGTGACATTGCCCTTCACCTTAACCCTCGAGTACAGACTCGTGAGATGGTTCTTAACAGCAGGATTGGGGGTACCTGGCAAGAAGAGGAAAAGATTACTCTACCTGGTGAATTCAGTTACGGCAAACCATTCCAAATCAAAGTGGAAACTAAGAAAAAGAAATTCAAGGTTCGAATGCATCAAGTAGAACATAATAAATTAGTGCTATATACATGTCATTGTCAACCTTATTAATTATCAATCCCCATACGATGCAACTGCAAACTAGAACTATTTTCATAGCCATATTAGTGTATGCCGTACATGAAACTGGCCATCTCTGTACTTTGATAGATTTCTATAAATGGCAAAACACTTACCAAGTACAAAGTACGAGGTCCTATCGAAGACATCAAAGCAGTCAACGTATCTGGCAAAGTATTCGTCTTAGAGACACTTCTGATGAAGAAACTGGTACATTATCTCTCTCTGTCTGTCTGTCTGTCTGTCTCTGTCTGGCTGTTTCTGTCTGTCTGTCTGTCTCTCTCTCTCCAATGCCTTCACTTTAAACTAAATTTTTTAATATTAACAATGAACTTTATTAGACAAAGCCCGCTGTGGAGTGGTTACCAGGAAGATTACAGACGGGGAGCTGGGTTACTCTCCAGGCAATTCCTAAAAAGAACTGGCAACAGTAACTTATCTTATTTCTGATAAAGTTAAACTTATTAAAGGATAACATCATCAAACTAGTTAAGATTAATCATAGGGTATTATCTCAAAATTTAACGTCTAAATTTAGTATAACTATATATATAACGCGAAACAATCATATATCTAATTTATATGATATCAAAACTTTAATTATTATTTCCAGATTTGTTATTAATTTTGTTTGCGATGGGAAGGAAAGTGGAGATATTGCCTTCCATTTCAATGTTCGCAAAAGTGACCGTCAAGTCTTTCGAAATTCATGTCAAAATGGCGTGTGGGGCCAGGAAGAACGGGAAACTCCATTTTTTCCTTTTGATTCAGGGCACGCATCTGAGATTGTTTTCTTCGTCAATAACGATAAATTTATGGTAAGGATTTGAGAACAAAAAATATTTGGGGTTTTCATTTGAATATTACTAAGATAAGAAAGCATATATTATTAGATAATATGCAATTACGAGGAGTTTTCCTGAATCAGTCAATCAATGGAGAACCTATAGTTTTCATTAGCAAAATAGTCTTTAAAAATAGTAGACTGAGAGATGAGTCTCTCAGCCAATTTGCTACCTTGAATGGTGATTTTTAACAAGCAAAGGTGTGAAATATGTTATAATATGTGTCTGTCTAAAGAAATAATCTTTATATTCTATCATCAAAGATATAATTTTAAAATCTTCCTTACAGACCTTTGTCAATGGTCAATCCTTTATTGAATTCAAACATCGCCTGCCTTTGGAGAGAATTACACATCTGTTCATGGATGGAGACTGCAACTTCTACGAACCAGAAATATTTGTTTAAGTTATGATCAAGATATTTAATGGCTCCAGTGTGTCGTTTTGGTGCTAGGACCATTATGACAAGAGAGTTGTTAAACTATTTTCTCGTACTTATGGTTTAAAAAATATCTTTGGAAAATGAAACAGTTGACAATCTACTTGTATATCAAATATTTGGAAAGGTGATTCCGATACTTATTTTCAATTTGACATCATGTTAAAGTGGTGGTCAAGAGCTTGTTTGATGCTAATTTTGGAGAGACTCTGAGTATTGTAGATATATTCCATTTGTTAAAACTGACATAACTCCAAATTTTATTACTTATTTCCTTTTTATAATATAGAAATTGACAGTTAAAACGTAAATTTTCAATTCATGTACCAGACAGTTAAGCCCCGGTACAGCTTATCAAACAAAGTTATTGTTATATATGAAGCATTATTAAAAGAATGATATCCTGGTTTTCAAAAACTTGTAGGCACCTTTAGTTTTCTATAGATGTTGAGCTTAAGACGCCAAGAAAAAGCTGCTTTTTATTCATAACACGCAAATCAATGTAAAGACTTTTGTGTAATCTGCAATAGTTGATTGAACATGTTTAATAAAATGCGAGTCGACGTATATGCTTTACAAAGTGCAAGTCAATGTATATTTCTGTGGCGAAAGCTGAATATGTTTTATCTTTCTTATACATATGATTCTTTCTTTTATACTTTGATTTTATGCAATAAAAGGTTAAACTACGTTTGGTCTTTTTATTTTTTATTTACTAAGTGATTGTTCATATTTTGTTACCATGTCTACAGTGTTCTTATAGGACTCTTTGGCAAAGGTACAGATTCATCTATGAATTCGATCAAATAATTGTTTATATACGTGTCGTTTTATCGTAATCCAGGCGATATCATATATAAATCTATCGAATTGAATGAAGAAGTCTTTCTTAACTTGCTGAGAATATTCGCCACTGTATAAGTATTGATTGACCTTACAATACCCAGCTCCTGTATTAATTGGTTTTCGTTAAAAGCAAACCTGCTAGGTGTTGATGCCATACAATTATCTATGGCAAAAAAAAATTGTTAAATTTGAATTTCTCTCTTTAAAACGAGCATTGGTATTTCATTCTAATACAGTGTTTATTTTGTTTTTTTTAATCTTCTTTCTGTAATTACTAATTGGTTTACATGAAAAATGACAATAACAGTCAAACATCTCAACAATCCATGAAACGAAATTCAAATTCAAAGAAGTACAGCTCGGACTTCTAAAAAAATAAATGAGGATCAGGTGCCTAGGAAGATTGAGCATTCTTTTCTGACCGGTCACACCCGCCTTGTGCTCTTTATCCTAATCGAAAAAAACCCCGGAAAAGTCCGTAGACAATTAGATGATTTATTATGGTCTTACAAGTAGTATGACAATCTTCAGTCAGCATGAGACCCAATGGAAGACTGTATTTGCTAATAAGGTCGTTATATCGACCATAAAACTTACGAAAAGATGACTTCAAACGAGACTGTTGGTAGTCCTTGTCCTTTTTATTCAACTTGTTCGTCAGTAGCTTGCCTCGTCTAAGAAACTGTTCATAGTTCACATTATCATAATCACAGTGGTTTCTTTGTCAAAAATGACCAAACTAGTAATGACCAGAGGCCCTGTAGGCATAACCTGTATACTTACATATACTGATAATTACAGTTCATTTTGTGTTACAAGTGTACTAAACAATATTGAAAGTTGATAGTTTTATCGAACGGAACGAACACGAGAATAAATTTATTCTTGATGAGTCATGTCAACACGCAGCAATTTTATAACTATCTGTTAAAAAATGTACATATATTTCTAACCTAATACACCAAAAATTCATTTTCTGTTTTCCTTTTTCTTTTTTATACTTAATTCTTTTTTAAGGAAAAGTGTTTATCACGTTATATAATGAATAACCCTCAATTTTTGTGCATATAAACGTAACGAAAAACATTTAGATGTATATAAATACCTTAAGTAAAATGTTAATGTATCTCTGAGTATATAAGTGTAATTGAAAACACCAACGATTATTATCACAATTTACTTTCTTCGTTGATTTTATTGTAATTTTATTGTCTTTGTTTGACATTTTACCGATGCTGTATCATCACTTTTGTCTATTCTAGCTACGTGTTTCCACGGCTATACCATGTCACTTATTTTAAATCCGTGTTGAGGATTTTTCTATACTCAATATTTGAATTAGCGTTCGCGCATCCATTTCACCACCATTTTGCTTTGTAGTCCTCTGTCATTGTCAAATCTACATATACAATACTGAAGTACGCTTTGCTGGAATAGACTAAACCATCTCCTATGTGGAAAGAAAAACATTTTCATGCAGTGTGCATCTCTTAATAGGTGTAATTACTTAGATATTGGTGACCAACTACCTGTTTATCTTTCGTGACGTAACCTACCACGTCTTTTCTTCTTTTGTCATTGTTATTCAAAGTCATTGATATTTTTCTGTTTAAAACAAAAAAGACGCTTATATCTTGTCTTCTATGCTATTTTTAACTTAAGATCGGTATAGAATTGAAACAAAAATATATTTCTGAAATTTGAAATCGAAGAACTTGAAAAAGAATGGTCTCCCTGGAATTGATTTGTTAACTACCAGACATTTTGTACACTATTTGTTCACCAAAAAAGATCGACCTGACAAGATGGGGTTGATATTATTTAAGCATCAACACTCAAGACAAACATCGTGATTACGACCAGTGTCCACATAGTGATTTTTTAAAGTTAACCCCCCCCCCAAAAAAAAAAGTAAAAAAAAAATACTATCTGATTTATATGCTCTTTGATGTTAGCGACATAAAAAAGAAATCAACAATATCCTTGAAAATATAATACTAATATATCGTCCGTTTTACACTTTTAACTTTCTTTTTTATTTCTTAATTGTTTTGCTTTTATTTTTAGAAAATCAACAAACTTAGCTTGGAATTTGTCAGAAATTTTATTAAAAATTTTATATTCAACAAATTCGCCAAATCTATGGCTTCTGAAGCATTGATACTTTTTATACCTTTGATTGTTATATGTATAATTACTAAGTATGCGAAATATCAATGCTGTTGAAAGATGGACACAGATTCCCGTTTTTGACCATCTCCCTTATTTGGCTCTATCATTATATACCATTGATTGTTAACAGGGTTACTAATAAATTCTTTTTGACCTATTTAGACCTCCCAACTATTTTCAATTTTAATTTTTTAACATTCGAGAAAATAACTTGTAATTAATATGAATATATTTTTTAGTTCAATAAAGATACAAATAAAAGATGTAAAAAAAAAGTTCAATAAAGATACAAATAAAAGATGTAAAAAAAAACCCACACGTCAAATAAAGTGTCTCTTACAGTTGAAAATCCCTCTCCACCATCAAAAATATTTTCTTTAAAACTATTTTAATAACAAAATTTATATTTTATATTTGCAGGTACTGAAGTCATATGCATTGTAGAAAATTGATTCTTGCATATTGTTTTTTTTACAGTCCCTCAGGTTGATGCAAACTGCAGTGTTTTTTTCTTTGTTTCTAGGTTTGTAACTGACCTTCTTAGCGTAGTCAGGGTCAACATTGATATTGGACTTCAAAATATTCAAAGTATTCCGTTAATAAGGAATATATCAAATTATTTGTCTCATCATCACAAAAACCCGTAAATATATGAGTTATCTTTCGTTGGGCTTGATTACAAAGGTTCTAACAAATTATTCAAATCACCTGAAATAAGTACACTAGTGTTCCAATCATTCACAAGCATCATAGCCGCTACGTTATGGGATACATTACAGTGCTTTTGGGCTGAAAAAGTGTTTCTATCCGTCTCTTGGTAAAAAGAAAGAAGTGGTAACCTTTGTTTACCTTTCAAAACTAAAAGGAAATTATCTCAACGAACAATATGGAAACCACTGTACGTACTCTGAAAAAAATTTCAAATGTCCTAAGGTGATATGGGAGATCTGTTGAAATTAATTAAGGAGTAATTCTTTGCGTATTATGAGGTGATTACTTCGGTCGGGCGTGATCCAATACAATAAAAACCACAAGGCTTTATGATATATTCCATCACGCCCCGATCGAAATTATCACCTTATATTATTCAAGGAGTTATTCCTTATAACTTATATTTATACAATTTTCAGCGATTATTAAATATTTAGAAATATATGATTTAACCACACTTGAGCCCCAATTATGTGTCTTTAAATTTATTGGACTTTATTGTACCAAACCGATATGTACTGATATCACAGGCAAAAACTCTAACAATTATTGTGGAAATTGAGATTGCAAGTACATTATAATTTAAATACTTTTAGCGGTATAAATTTTTAAATTTTTATGGTATGGGACATTTTCATGTTGTGACGTATTATTTATTGAAATAAACAATGAAATCAAGTGAAATTTTATAACTACTTTCTCTCCCAGTCTTGTCTCCTGACAGCGTAGCGCAGTGGATTATAGGGATCACTGCAAATCTGTATGTAAATAGTTCAAATCCCGTTGGGGAATTTGAAATGCTTATCATATTGTAGCCAAAAAAAGATACGAAGAAGAAACAAGCCTTTACTATTGCACATCTGATGTGTGTTTTTTAAAAGTGCACGGTTTCGTTATCCACTTTTAATAAAAAAAAAAGATGAAAAACATATAAAAACGATGATCGTAACACTGCAAAGCATGTGCGTTACAATGCTAGGGCTATTCAAAATGAACTTTACATCACATACATAATATACCCTGTGTTTCTACAGATACACATGTAGCGTATGCAGGCGATGCATATGGGTGCTATTAAATTTAAAGAAGTCAAACCTATAGACTTAAAAAAATGATTCCTTTTATATTGTGCCCGAATGATCGGCCGCACGGCTAAGATTTGACACTTTTATAACACGAACCCCATAAATGTGTAGTAGTTAACTAAAAAAAATTTTGTTGTAATTTATCACTGCAAATTTACATTTATAGTGCCAGTTTTTCTTTTTAAGTAAATTATTGTATGCTGAAGAAGGAATTTATCGAACGGGTTGTCCCTTTTAAATTGCCATTTTTTGTTTTCGTATTGTTGCCATTTCTAACGAACGCCAAAAAGGTTCAATCTACCGAGGTTTGAAAAACGAGATTCATGGTTTAAAGTTAAATCAACCAATCAAATCATTGATATAAAAACCGGTCGTATCCTATTGACATCAAACTGTTCAATCTTCGAAATAGAGAGTAATTTAGGAATATATTATGTGCTGGGAATACCGAAGGACATTTTTCATAAAATTTCATCATTTATTAAATGCCTCTAAATATCTTTTAAACACCCACACCAGCCCTGTAAAGTAAAAATTGTACAAATGCCTACTCTTGATCCCTACAAATATTTTACATCTTTTATCTTTCGAGGTCGGTTCGTATTTAAAGGAAAACGTTCGAAGCTAAAAAAAAATGTAGGACTCTGTAGATGTAAAATCTCTCCAAAATACTAATATGTCCTAAAGCGTGCGCAACTGTTCGTGCGCAATATGTATTTAAATTAAGACTTAACTGTAGCTGTACGGTCCCTCATACAAATCTTTTCGTACATCTACAGTTTTGCAGCTACAAAATAACCTCTATTTTGTAAGGTTGAAAAAAGTATTGAAGTTCGTTTCATAGCCTAATTCATGCTGATAGTTTTCACAATTAAGGTTATATCAGAGTTTTTTGAAAATTATATATTTTTGCCAACCGATTTTTACACCATCGGGGCAAACATACTTCAGGTAAAATAATTTGGGGTAATCTTCACAGAGGGCTAGCAAAAATTACTTAGATTTACGGAACACACGATACTATCACTACTATTATCATTTAAACTGTGTGAGATATTTTATTAAAAATTACTTTAAACATTATATAACCATCCTGTGAGTTAATATAAAATTTATTTGTCGGTAAGAGCATTTACAGATAATCTATGATTAAACCACTAAGATGTCGTTAGGGTTCACGTTTTTAGATCCATGATTTAATTGGATAGTCTTTAAGATATCGAATTTTGAACCTCCTGTTTTATATCTCGAACGATTCTTTTCTATAAACTGATATACTTTTGTGCAGAGTAATGTTTTATATAAAATGCAATAGTTCATTTTTCCTAAAAAAGAACCTTATAAGATTATAGGAGCTTTATTATATCTTTTAATATCTTTGACACAAAAATTGAATTTGAAAACGGTTGTAAAATATTTCAATAACGCCCCCCTCCCCCCTCAAACTTGGAGCAAACGCATATATTATGATAAAGAATACCAAACAAGATCTTCCCATTTATCTATCGTCTCTTAATAAATTCTTCTATCTTTATCATCAATCAACCCTATTACATCCTCATGTGCATAATCACAAACGCCGTCTACTTAATATATTCATAGACAAATATCCACTGTATTCATTTTAATTTACACCGATAAGATTCTTACTGAATATTTATAAACGCTGTTTAATTAAACCTATTCACCCATGGCCAAACATACCGTTAAACATAAAATATCTATATAATTATTCTCAGTCCAATACTTCATCTCACTGCACTTATAAAATTATTCATAGAAATTCTGACTAATTAACCTTCCAACTGTTTGCTTGATATATTCATTGTAACTCAGAAATAAAATACGCTATACTGAGTTATTTTAGACACTTACAATGAAATGAATGAAGTAATAATATGATTAGAAAAAGACGACTTTGACTGCAATTGACCTGTTTCTAACCTTGACCATGGAATTTTAATTAAATATTAATTGTCAACTAATTATTTGGAGTGCTTGTCACAACCATTTATTCACAGCCATCAAATACAAATTATGCGCTGATCATCAAATCTATATAGCAATATACATAAAAACATTGGTAAACGCAGAAGAAATATTACTTTGACCCAAGGGACCATGAAAAACACTGCCTCATGAAGATGACATTCTTTTCAACATTCTGTAAAATGAACAATGATCCATGGTACATCCGTCAACAAATCTAGGCGGTAAATTTTGCAATATAACTATACAAGTACATTAGCTACAAATATTCAGATATACACACAAAGGTGTTTGCGCATTTGAGAATGTCGTGATTTTGGACACGGTAGCCCCGGGTTAAAGTCCAGTCTGTCGCTATCGCGGAAACATTGAAACCTTGGGCAAGGTTCTTTACTTGCGCACTCTCTCCACCCAGGGATTTAATGTATACCTGGCACATGCGACGAGCTGGCTATGAAAAAGCATTGGCGTCGTAATTTGGTTCTTTAAGAAGTTGAAGATGCTATGGGTTGTGCAGGTTTCATCGAATAGGAACTTGATTCAGCCATAATTACGCTTATTCCGTGCAATTAGTATTTTTTCTTACGTAGTAGAAGGTTTCAACGGATAGATTAACTAATTAGGATTGAATCGTATAGACTTCAGCTTTCTCAGTTTCTATGGAGCCATGAATGACAATCGGTTTTATTAGTATAGAGAAGAAATTAAAATCTAAAAGCATTTTTATAATTTTTTTATCAGTTGATTCCATACGCAAGCGCATGCTCTACGTATTGTCATTTTCTAAAACGAGGCAAGCTACTACAAATTCAATCTTCCGCTATGTCGAATGCTGACTGACTATTTACAAAAAAAATTTAGGCCATTATTATTTGCATAATTGTTGATGGATTCTTTCCCGTTATTCCTGAGTACGACAACGAGCAAACGGTGGGTATGACAGAGCCACCTGATCCTACCTCTATGATCGTGTTTGCTTTGCCCTAATTTGTTTTTTTTTTTATTTGGACTTTTGATTTTGAACGATGTTTGTTATCACCGCTTATCATCATATATCTTTGCAAAAACAAATGTACATTGTTGTTTCACCAAATTTGGCAAAAACAATTTTAAATTTTAAGTAAAAGATAAAGTCCTCTTATATGAAGAGAAAAAACATGAACTTTCAATTAAAAATACCAACCAAATACGCCTATTTATACATTGTCTTTATGAATTCTAATTATCATCCATCTACCCGATCTCCCCTTCACATCTACATATTTCTCATAACTCACAAACGTTATCTCTTAAGTTTCTCTCCCAAGACAAGCCTCCGGTGTATTGATTACAATTTACATATATATGAGGATTCTTACAGAAGTTACATATGCTGTTAAATTGAAATTGTTTCCCAAATATGATTGTGATTATAAAATATTCATCAAATTATTCCCAGTTCCATTATTTGTCCCACTTCACTTATAACAATAATCGTAGGAATTCTGACTGATAAACTTTTCAACTGTATATTAAGTACATCCAAGGCCATTATTTGTTTTCAAGAATTGTTACCAAAGCAATAATTATAACTAAAGTTGTTGTTTAGCAAAAGCAAAGCAAAAGGTTAAGCTTAAACGTGAGCAGAAAATAAAATCTTTTCTAATAGTAAATCAAATAAATTAATATTAAGGAGACTGATTTTTGTTTAATGGTCAGTTAGCTATATATTTTTTTGTTTTTGCGTAAAACCTTCAATAGCAAAACGAGTATAGTATAAAAAAATTTCATACATGTGTTCTTTACTCTAACTTTAGTATATTTGAAAATCTACCATCTGGTTCTTTTGAGGGGCAATCTCAAATTAGAGGTACATTTAATTAAGAATTTACTATGAAGTGTTTAATATGATTAGAAATATGATAATTATAACCATCTGGTTGTTAGTGGAGGGGGGGGGGCAACTAAAATATCAAAATGCATCATAACTTGCTTTATATTTTGGAGCATTACAAATGTCGATTGGTGCACTGAATTCATTAAAAATTAAAAATTAAGAAAAATAATCCTGATGAAAGCATTGTTGCAACCACTATTGAAATAAAACCACTATCGAAATAAATTATCTCAATAGTGGTCAGAGATATTTTATTAGAAGAATCACTCTACAGCCACTATTGAAATACAACTCCTATTGAAATTATTTTTTTTCGATCTTATTTTGGAATGATTTTCTTTACAAATACCGAAATTACTTTGTTTTCACCATCGAAACACTATTGGAAAGAAAGAAGTTGTATATCATTTTTGTAAACCATTTTCAAATGCAAGAAACACTTTTTTTGACAAATAATTCCAATTACACAATTTATAATGTATAGTCGTCTCGCATATTTTACGATAATAATAATCGATACTAAAAAGTTAATGTACTAATGTAAGGATTTTTACAGCAGTGCAGAAAGATATAACCCATTCTCGTAGATTTACATCCATATAAAATTGTTTTCATCATTTTTCTTTACCATTTTTTTAAAGAGATAATATGCTTTACGAAATTTGTAAGTTTGTAAAAGGTTAAGATTCCAGAACTTGTATTTAAACCCCCTGTATTATAGATATACAATAAAATATGTTTAAACCATTTTAACACAACTACTATGGAAATCAATATTGTCGTTTACATTTAATTAGTGTGGGGGATATTGAAATGCGTTTGGCCTTCCGATTGTTATTCTGTTTTTGTGTAACACTTTTGATAATCACTACAGAAACAAATAATTATATCCGAAAACGAAGTCTTTGGGGTATATAGGAATCACATTGTCTGTCCATCTGTCTGTCTGTCTGCCCGTCTGTTTTAAAATTCGTCTCTGGTCCATATCTTTGCTATGGAAAACTATTAGAAAATCTTATTTTACACTAAGATTGTTTATGACCTGAGGATGCGTCATGATTTTGACCCAAAGCCGTTTCGACAAGGTCAAGGTCAATGACAGGAAAAGTGCAAAATTTTGTTCAGTTAACCGCTGATATCTTTTTATGTAGAAACATTAGAAGTTCTTATTTTACACAAAGATTGCTTTTGACCCAAAGTTGTGTCATGGTTTCGAACAAATGTCATATGGGCAAGTTTAGGGTCATTGTTTTAAAAATGCTCTAATCCTGTCTGTGTTATGTCTTGCATTAATAGAAATGATTAAAAGGTAAAATTTGACACAAAGCTTGCATTAGCCATATAAAACTTATTGTTAGATTATCGCCCCGATGTATTTTATCTTGTTTTTTTTTTTTTTTTTTAATTTTGTTGAAAACAATTTTGGGGTGGGGTCGATCGGGCTCGGTCTACCAAAAGTTTAAAGAATTTAATGGCTGCTTGAGATGTGAATTGTCGTTTGATTCCAGTTAAGATTGTTATCATAAGGATGCAAATGTCTTCATCCATCAATAGTTCAGTTGAAATAATAATAAAATGGAATTTAAAGAATAACACATTAGTTTGTGTACTCATATTAGCATTAATAGTTAAGAAAAGTTATTATTAGAACATGAACTGTTAAATAGAAAGCATTCTATTTTTTTGTAATACAAAAATATTTGAGTTATGATTTTTTTAGCGGGGGTTTCATTTGTGAGCTTGCTCACAGTACCTCTAGTTTCATAAGTAGTTGGGGTGTTTTTCCTAATGAGATTCGCTTTTCAACCACTACTGAAATACAAACGCAATTGAAACAAGTTATTTCAAAAATTGTTGGGGGAAGCGTTTCATTTAAAAAGGTATTTCAATAGTGGTGAGGATGTATGTTGCAATCACTGTTGAAATAAAAATACGATTAAAATGAATTATTTTAATAATATGGTGTTCCAATGGGACCACTTCGATCTTCGCACTGTGCGACAGCTAAGGAGCGAGTGCGAAGTCAAAGAGTGATAGAAGTATCGATCCTTCGCCTTCGTAACTTCGCACTTTCGCCATCGCATCTTCGCTGTCGCATCTTCGCACTTTCGCTCATTAGCCGTCGCACTCTCGCACTTTCGCCTTCGTAACTTCGCACTCTCGCATCTTCGACCTAACGGCGAAAGTGTAAAGGTCGAAGTGGCCCCATCGAACACCATACAATAATGTCAATAGTGGCTTGGAATGTATTTCATTAGCAGAATAATTTTGGAAACACTATTTGAAAAACACTATTGAAATAATTCATTTAACAGTATTTAGGGATGTATTTCATAATTAGAACCGTTTATAGTCTGTCCCAAGATTTTTATGCAGCTCATTTCGACGATTTTATTAAAAATATACATACCTGTGAAAGAAGGGCAATTAAAATGGACGTGAGAGAAAATGTTCAAGATATCTTCATTAACACATTAACATTTTTCACTCGAAAAAATTTACAGAAACGAAAACAGATTTCCTACGGAGATTTATAACGAGGAACGTAAAAATATTTTCTCCATTCGTGAGTCACTCGGTAGATATTGAAATAGGTCTGCCAGTCCGCTTGACTATTTTTACTTCTATAGGTCGTCTGCAAGAACGTAACACATCGTTAACCACTATTAAACACTTCATTTCAAAATGTTAGGTGCTTATTTCATGTAAAAATCACTTTGCTTCAGTGTTGAAATACAGCCACTATTGAAATAAATTAGTTAAATGGTGGTTTGGGATGCGTTTTATTAAAACCACTATTGAAATAATTTTTAATTTTTTTTCAAAGTTGTTGAATTGGGAATGAACTTCATAATAAATTTCAAATTGTTACCATTATTGAAACACAATCGCCGTTGGGGATGTTGTCTGTCCGTCCGTATGACTGTCTGTCCATCTGTTACACGTATTATGTCTGTTTGTATCCGCCTGACTGTCTTCCATCTATTATTCTGTTTGTCACTTTCGTTAATCATTACAGAAACAAATTATTTCAATAGAAGCACGGGGGTATTTCATTATAAGAATCACTTTTCAACCTCTATTAAAATACAACTACAATTGAAATATTTTTTTCCAATAGTTGTTGGCTGTGTATTTCATTACGACCAATATTGAAATAAATTAATTCAAAAGTGGTTTGTGATGAATTTCATCATAAGAAATAATTTGCAAATACTGTTAAAATACAACCACTATTAAAACATTTTACTGCATTTCATTACAATTATCATTATTAAAGACGATTTTTGTAATCGTGTTTAAGGATGTATTTCATTATAAGAATCAATGTGTTAGCAACTGTGTAAATTCAACAATAATTTTCACAATAGTAGATGAGAATAAATTTCATTATACATATCATTAGGTCTTCCGTTTTCCAACGGAAGACCTTATTGTATTCGTTCGGTTTCTTTTTCCCTATTATTCTTTTTTTTTTTTTTTTACAAAATTTGAGCAGGCGATTTCTCGGATATGGCTAAACCGATCTCGTGAAACTTTCAGATCTAATAGATATTATTCCGAACTGGTGTTAAAGTTCGCATGATCCCGAAAACTGAGACTAAAAAACGTCGTAATTTTTCATGGTTTTCTTAGTTTATCTCTTTTCTGAAAAATATTCTGTTTACATATGTAATGCAAAAAAAGTTTATATTTACAAGACCTTTCATTTGATACCATGAAATAGGAGCTGGCTCCTCAAATTAGGGGACCAAATGGCTCTAAAGTCTTTCATCTGTAGCCCTTTACTGAGGGATATTTTGTGAACAGTTATAGAAGCAAATATGTTTATTTTACAGTTATGTATCCAAGTAATGTAATGATGTCATCATGTGTTACGTCATTAGGGTTTTTTAGGGGCCAAAATTCCAGAATTTTGATCACATATATCTCAGAAAGGAAAAATATTTTGAAATGCAGTATAGAAGAAAAGATGCTCAGAATGATAAATTCAATCATATGCAATTTTAAAAATTTCGTTAAACGGCCCCTATAAGGAGTTGAGGGATCGGCCCCTAAAATGTTCTTTCCCATATATCCCAAGAACGGTAACAAATTTCTAAACAGTTGTTACACAAATGTGTTGAGATTTTAATGACATTTTCTTTGATATCAAGAAAAAAGGGCTGGCCCCTCAAATTAGGGGACCAACGGGCTTTAAAGTCTTTTCTTTCTAGCCCTTTACTGAGGGATATTTTGTGAATGGTTATAGAAGCAAATATGTTTATCTTACATTTATGTATCCAAGCAATGTATTGATTTCATCATGAGTTACATAATACGGGGTTTTTAGGGGCCAAAATTCCAGAATTTTGATCACCAATATCTCAGAAAGGAAAAATAATTTGAAATGCAGTGTAGAAGAAAAAAATACTCAGAATGATGTACTAAATCATATGCATTTTTCTAAATTTCGTTAAACGGCCCCTATAAGTAGTTAAGGCATCAGCCCCTAAAACTTTCTTTTCCATATATCTCAAGAACAGTAACGAATTTCTAAACAGTTGTTGAACAAAATGTGTTAAGATTTAAATGACTTTTTATTTGATATCAAGAAAAAGGAACTGGCCCCGCAAATTAGGGAACTAAAGGGCTCTAAAATCTTTCATATGTAGCTCTTTGCTGAGGGAAATTTAATGAAAGGCTATAGAAGAAAATATGTTTATCTTACAGTTATGTATCCAAGTAATGTAATGATTTATTCATGTGTTATGTAATAATGATTTTTTTAGGGGTCAAGAGTCCATAAACTATGACCACCTATATCTCAAAAAGGAGAATATTTTGAAATGCAGTATAGAAAAAAAGATGCTCAAATGATGTACTTTACAAAATGCAACGTTCAAATTTTGGTTCAGCGGCTCCAATAAGGAGATAAGGGACTGGCCCCTAAAACGTTTTTTTCTCTCTCAAAAATCTCAAGAACGGTGACAAATTTCTAAACACTTGTTGAACAAAGCTCTTATCCCTGCAACAAAATAGTATCTGGCCTTTAGAATGTAGACCCTGTTTTATTTATTCTAACTCATGTTTAGCTGTTAAATAGCATAATCGGGATCGAACATATATCTCAAATTCTAAAATCAGACGGAAGACCTCCTCGTAGCTCGCAACGAGATCTTGTCTAGTTTTTATTATAATTTTCCATACAGGTTGTGGGTGTATTTCAATTTAAGTTTCAATTTGCCAATGGTTATTAAACAATATTTCTTCAAAAATTCTATTATAAATATCACTATTGCACTTAATTTTTTTCCTGGTGCTTAAGGATGTATGTCATTATCAGAATCACTTTTCAAATAATTTGTTTCAATAGTTGTTGTATTTCAAAATTGGTGCAAAGTGATTCTCATACTGAAATAATGCCCTTACTACTATTGAAATGATGTGTCTTAATAGTGGTAAAAGAAGTGTTACACACAGACAGAATTATAGAGGGACCAACAGTCAGATGGACTGACAGACACAATTCAATATCTACTGCTTTGAGTGAAAATGGAGGACAAAACATATTTAAATAGTAGTTGTTTTACATGGTTTGAAGATGTTTTATTGTATAAATGATATACAGTGGGTTTGAACAAGAGTTCCTGCAACTTACTAGGTTCTCACCATAATACAAATAATTTAAGGTTGTCATAAAACATAATTTATCTATAGAAATCAATATATCAGAATTAAGGTAACTCTATACTCGTAAAATTCTCTGATAAAAGTTGAATAACAGAACTGATTTCAACTTAATATACTTCATTTTCATCAATTATTAGAAAAAATATACATGTCATCCAACTTTTTGAGATGTCGGATAAACATGAACTAGAGCATATTTTTGCATCAGAAGACCGTACTTTTCTTGTTAAAAGTAAAATATTTGTAGGCAGAAACGTGTTTATCTTTTTTAATTTTATTGTCAACTGAAAACTAAAACTAAAAAGACGTTTTAGAATTGGTTGTTGGGATTAGAAAAAGTATTGCATTTAGACATACAACTGAGAGAAAAGTCAGAGAAAGACTTATTTCCCCTAAGCATAGATAACATGTATTTAAAAAATTGGAAATTTAGGATAAAATTAAGCTGCAAAAATATCTTGAACTTAACAGTATTCTTATTACATCCATGTGATATGTGATTATATTCACATAAAATAAATAAAACTATCTTGCACAAATTTTCAAGCATTCAAAGTTTTACAATAAAGTATGACATCACAGAACACTGGATCTACTTAAAAACTGAAAAAGTCTGCAAAATATATTTATAAGAAGTTAATTTTAGAAGGTAGCTAATACATTTGCTTATTTTTTTTCATTTAATTATATCATCATATTGTAAATATATTAAATATATTGCAAGTAGAGAAAAAAGTCGTTAAGATGGATGAAAAGGTAAAATTTTGCATCAGATACACCAAATGACATAGCAAGTTTTATTTCATTCTTTATTCAAAACACATTTCCCGAGGGACATGAAATTTACCTTTATGCTAGAATGCTTCATATATAGTCATACAAACACATACATTAATCATATGCATCCAATTTTCGTCATTAATATTTATCACTGTTGATGTATTGCAACAATTGGTAGCTGCAGTCTGCAGATAAATGATAAAAAAATTGTTTTGTTTTGATGAATAGGTACATTGAAATTGAAACGTAACTACTTCTATAGTCTGTCCCAAGTTATTGCTTCTATCTATTTTTGATGATTTTTAATAAAAATACACATACCTGTGAAAAAAATACAATTGAAATCGATGAAAGGGAATATATCCAAGATATCTTCACTGAACAATTATCCCTTTTCACTCATAAAATTTCACAGAAACGAAAACAATTTTCTTACGGAGATTTATAATGGAATATGTTTACATCTTTTCTCCATTCGAAAGTACTCGGGATACATCGCGCAATTTTTTAATGTTATCATCCGGGCTCATTAATGGCTGATGCAAGGCAAAATCTCCGTAGACTTTCAATTTTGGGATGTGTATTGAAACCTGAAGCGGTAGAGGGGGCGTATTAGTGGATGAACGTAGTTTGGGCACAAAGGTATTTACTATTATTGAAATATCAAACAAAAAGAGGTTGAAGCAAAACTTCGGGACAGAGTATAAATAATTTGTGAAGGACTAGGACAAAACTCTTAAAAGTCAGGTCCATAAAAAAGATCTGTTATTAGTTGTTAGAAAACATAGGAAAGATGTGAAAACATCAGAACCAAATGGCATGAATTCCATCTTCGTATTTTGATAGGTTCTGGAATATTAGGAAATGCTACATTTAACATAGTCATTCACACCCAGTTTGATGATTGCTACATCGCTTGCTATTGTACACCAGCCATTGTTCGAGTTTTCGTAATCTGGATAACAACGCACTAGCAACGCCGTGGGAGCGCGGTACCATGGCTAATAAACGCAAAAAACCCATCAAAGGATATTTATGATATTACAATGTAATAGCTCTTAAATCTCTAATTAAAGTAAATCCACCCTCCTGTGACGTCATACATTTTATATAAACCATGAATTCATTAAAATTCTCGCAAGTAGATTTGTAATTTCTATGTTATCATAGGTGCACATCAAAAACTCAAATCATTGTTTACTTGGAGATATTTAATAAGCGTTTTCATCCTCATATTCGACATAATTCAAAAATGACAAAGGGAAATAACGCTTTTCTACTTTTCTCTAAGTGATATATCTAAATGCTATAATTTTTCTAAAGTAAACAATTCTTTCTCTTTTTTTAAAATTAATTTTAATTTTCTGGCATAGTAAGCAATAAAAATTAAATAGATAAACAAGTATCCATCCACTTATATTTAATTTTTAAACAAAAAAAAGTGTGATGATAATTTGGTTTTTATTACCTTTTATCTTATATAGTATGGATACATATATATTTTGTTTACTTTTTGATGAAATTCAAGTCCAATAAGTTAAAAAAAGTTAAGTTTTTAATTTTGAACCCATGATTTTATAGGTACGGAGTTACCTTAATAACTATAAAAGTTTAAGGACATTTTATGATGCCATTTTAGGGCAGGACCCAAATGATGAGGATTTTGCAAAGTTACTACTCTATGTCTGCATATTACATGTTAATGAAAAAGAACAACCAGAAGGACAGGATTTGCATGATCCAGAATTAGGTTACTCGTCAGCAACGACTGCAGATCGAGAGCAAGGGCCTACTTCAAATTCAAGGATTGCAACAGACAAAGATCAGGTACCCTTAGATAACGGATTAGGTTTTTCATCAAAAGAGTTATTAATTATTAGTGATATGTTATTATTAGTAATTAATTATGTATGGTTAATATATTGATTTCTAACCTATTAGTTTGCATTGATAGGGATTAATCATTTTGAATATATGGTTAAACAATATTCCCTTCAACCAGGTACAGTATTACTATTTGCTATGATGATAATCATTATTAAATGATTTATGCATTTTAAGATTCAAATGGTGGAAAACGTAGGAAGCTACAAGATTCAACAACTGAAGTCAAAGACAAGGATGGTACACAGATTCAGCAGGTGAAGGACAAGATTAACGTTCTCTGTACCCAGTCCCATCTCAGTAAAGCACTGTTTTTATTAAGTTTAAATGAATTATCTAGGTTAGCTAGAAAAGTGAACCATGAGGACATGGATGTGTATGAAGAACTGTATAGACAATGTAGTAGGATGCAGGGCATGGAGCATGGGAAATTTATGTTTAACGGTTCTTGGGGGGGGGGGGGAGTGCAGGTACAGTGACTAGGGCCATAAATAAATGTTTAAAGGAGAGTGGGACTTCTTATATTAAGAGGGATAATACTTCCTGTAAAGAGGATATTCAGCCACCAAAACAGGAATCTGTTTTAGCAAATTTGTACCCACCAATGCCAATGTATCCAATGGGATTTCCTCAGCCTTATCTATATGCACCTCAATATGGAGGGGGATACATGTATAGGTCAGTCAGACCCCAGGGTCAAGGGAAGCCTTATAGGAAACAGAGTATGGGCAGGGGTACATGCTTATTTTATGAATCATCAAGCCACTATGTATAAGATTGTGATCTTATGAAACAAGCAAAGAGAAAGTAGAGAATGTCCAGTGGAAAGTATGGGTTATTAGTCAGATAGACTATAGGGGTCTGTAAGGTTTAGTGCTTTCAACATTGCAATGTTAGGAATTATTTTGGATGTGAATTTCCCACATTTCTTTTAAATTATTGTGAAAATTTTATTCTCAACATTTTGTATGATTTTGAAATTTATAAACACAGTATTTCATCATTTTTGTGTTTATTTGTACTTTTACATGGACGAGGTAGTTAAAACATTTTTAAAAAATGTATGTTATGGAATGCCTGACCTTGTAACCTGAAGACAACTAAGTCTCAGTGGATTTATTCACGTAGGTTACAAGTGAGGGAGTTCAATCGCCCATATACTCTGTATATCCCATGTTGGACTCTTGGTAGTTTAACCATAAATTTATATTTACAGGGAAATAAATAATATAGAATACCAGAATGTAGGAGATGACTTGATTTTGATCCAACTCGTGTAGAACTAAGACAAAATTCATCACGGGTGACATTGGGAGGTGGGACTTCCTCATTTGTAACCAAACATCCTACAGGTGAGTCTGTTCTTTACGAAAGACGAATAGGGCCACATAAAAAAATATCTTTATCTCGTAATTACGAGGAAAGATCTCGTTATTACGAGTTAATTTTCTCGTAATTACGAGAAAAGATCTCGTTATTTCGAGTTAATTATCTCGTTATAACGAGAAAAGATCTCGTTATTACAAGTTAATTTTCTCGTAATTACGAGAAAAGATCTCGTTATTACGGCTTAATTATCTCGTTATAACGAGAAAAGATCTCGTTATTACGAGTTAATTATCTCGTAATTACGAGAAAAGATCTCGTTATTACGAGTTAATTATCTCGTAATTACGAGAAAAGATCTCGTTATTACGAGAAAAGATCTTTTCAAAATGGCGCGTTTCATTATTCTATTCTCTTTATGTCAAGTGTATGAACTACTGCAATGTCTTTTATTATACACATACTTAGCATAATCATTGCTTAGTAGCATAAACAGAATTTGATATAAAATCGGACCAATCAGTTTTAACGAAATTTCAGAAGAAGGAGCAAAGCAGGTTGATTGATGAATTGATTGAACTATATATTGATTAGAAGGATACATGTAACTTGTTTTCAGACTCCAAAATGTTGATATACAAAATCAATTATTTTCAATATACATATAGGTTGTGTATGAACACAATTCAGGTAAATCCTGTATATCAATGATTGAAACTACATAGTCATTAAAATCAACTGTAACAATAGAATTGTGTTTTTACGACAAGGGCTACCTGGTATTTACTTCGGAGTGGGATTATGATATATAAGATGAAATGAGAATTACATGAAGTTCTTTCCACTTATTCACATTAGTTAAATGTCAAATCCGATCATTTTATTTTTAAAATTAATGAATAATGTACGGTGTTATTTAAACATTAATCAGAATTGAATTAACGTTTATGGAAAGAAAAAAAGTGAACCAGTCGACTTGGAGGTGTTTTCAGAAATGCACCATTTATATAAATCTTTTTTCGTAATAACGAGATCTTTTCTCGTAATTACGAGATAATTAACTCGTAATAACGAGATCTTTTCTCCTTATAACGAGATAATTAACTCGTAATGACGAGATCTTTTCTCGTAATAACGAGATAATTAACTCGTAATAACGAGATCTTTTCTTGTAATTACGAGATAATTAACTCGTAATAACGAGACCTTTTCTCGTTATAACGAGATAATTAACTTGTAATAACTAGATCTTTTCTCGTAATTACGAGATAAGTTACTCGTAATAACGAGATCTTTTCTCGTTATAACGAGATAATTAACTCGTAATAACGAGATCATTTCTCGTAATTACGAGATAGAAATATTTTTTTTATGTGGCCCTATTCGTCTTTCGTAGTTCTTCAAGGGGTTGATTTTGACATTAAAAATTAACCGTTGCGTGACCCAAAGTTATATACGTCAGGTCAGATACATCATAATATGGATCAATGGAATGAAGTTTTGAATAAGGGAGAAGTAGATGAAGAATTAGATGTTCAGATTAGAATAAGTAAGTGGCTTACACATAGTGTAGATGTTATGGAATTCTTTTCACATTTCAAAGGAAACTTTAAAGGTGTTTCTTATGACAGTGATGAACCTTCAAGTAATTTCTTAGAAAATAGTATTAGTTGTAGGGATCACAAAGAGTTTGTAGGCCAGATTTTAAATGAGAATATAAGTTCAGGAGCCATAAGAGTTCTAGGGAAGATTGGTGAATGTGACATGCCTAGGGTTGTGATGCCTTTGTTAGTAGAGCCATCTAAACCACGGTTATGTTTGGATGGAAGGTACTTAAATCTGTGGATAAAAGATTCTCCATTTCATCTTGAAACTTTAAATGATGTTCATAGGTTGATAGATTCAGAGGCATGAATGGCAACATGTGATGAAAAGTCAGGCTATGAACACATTGCTCTGTCATATAATTCACAGACTTACTGTGGGATTGAATTTGGTGGATTTATAATGGTTTACACAGTTTTGCCTTTTGGATGGAAAGCCTCACCATATGTTTATCAAACTGTTGGAATGACAATTACATCTTATCTTAGAAAATTGAATGTAATAACAACTCAGTATAGTGATGACCGTTTGATGATAGCTAACCCATCAGAGGGCACTACTGACTTGGAAGCAAAAGAACATTGTTTTAGGGTGATATATGCTGTACCTTAAATTTTAACCCATTTAGGTTACACAATATCACTTGACAAATCAGCCTAGAACCCCAACAATGTGTACGGTTCCTTGGATGTTTGGTTGATTCGGTAAAGTTAGCTTATATCTTGCCAGAGGATAAAACGTTTAAGTTTAGATAGTTAAGAGAGTCACTTTTGGCAAGCCTGGAGGTTTCTATTCGAACTTTGCAGCGTTTTGCAGGCAAGTGTGTTTCGATAGGTCTTGCAATTCCAGGAGCTAAATTGTACTGCAGGGAAGTTAATAATGCAATTTCATGTGGGGTTAAAAATTCAAAAAGTATTGTCATAGGTAATGAATTGCGGGAAGAGTTGAAATACTGGCGTTTCTTGGACTCATGGAAGGGTTACGCAAAGTGGAGGTCAGAGAGTCATAAGCAAGTAATATTTCAAAAGATGCTTCTGGCTATAAGTATGGGGCAGTAGTTTTTTTTTCAGGGGGAAAAGATTAAACTTGCAGATTTTTGGGAGACAAACGACAGAAGACCTATTCATTTGAAGGAAGCTGAGGCAGTCCTTCAGGTCTTGAAGTCAATAGAGGAAGTAACTAGAGATTCAAGGATTGACTAATACTGGTAGATAATGTTGCTGTTCTGAGTGTTTGGAACAGTCAAGGATGACGGGATAGATCTTTGAACAACATAACAAAACAGATTTTTCAGTTGGTGACTTCTTGTAATTGTGATCTGCACATGCAGTATGTACCCTCAGATTTCAATGAGGCAGATTTACCTTCACGTTGTCTTAGTTACAGTGATGCGTGTTTGAATATTGGTTCATGGCAGGGTGTTGAAAGGCAATTTGGACCTCATTCAATGGACCTCATGGCTATTGATTCTAATGTGACGAAATCTTCAGGAGGTAAAGCACTACCATATTTTACCCAATATCCTACTCCATATTCATCTGGTGTAAATTTGTTTACTCAGGATTTGTAAGTGGTGGTTAATACATATGTTTACCCCCCCCCCCTTTTGCCCTTATATTATACACCCTTTACTCTTATTTTTTAAGGGAACAGAAAGTTGGTCTGCGCACCTGTGTCCTACCATTGATCAAGCCTGTACCTGTTTGGTGGCCTCTTGTTCAAAAGCATGTAATCCAGAGTTTAGAGTTAAGGGCCAGGGAAAATATGGCAGTAATAAGGGTTCCTTCTAGGAAAAGGTTTCATTACTGATAATAAGGGTCTGAGATGGCCACTTGTTGCACTCAGGCTATTGTTTATCTAAGCTATTTGTTACTTTTTTCATTTTGTAGGGCAAAAGCTTGGACCTTGTTAAGATTGACAAGAGGATAAAGGAATTAAATGACAAATCTTCATCATCATCTTTATTGAAGAGAAAAGATACTTTGAAAAACTCTCTGAATTTATTTCTTTCACTATTGAGGAAAGATTGCACAATATCTAATTGTACCCCTAATGATCTAAAGCATTTTCTGGTATGGAAGGATGATTTTAGTAAAAGACCAGTTCATAAAATAAATTGTTTATTTTTGGGTACTAAAGAATTAGGAGATGTGAATGCCCAAGACGATTACCAGCTGGGACAGTATCGGTTATGGTACAAAATTTGTCGGAGATCTTTTACGAAGGTGGTCGTGGTAAATTCTGGGATGACAGAAGTGATACAGGTAACCCTGCAGCGTCACATTGCATCAAACAGTATGTGAAACTTATTAAAGAGGAACAAGCGGCAGCACATGTAGTTCCTAAGCAAGCAAAGGTAGCAAGAGACAGTTTCGGATAAAGTACCCGTCAATATTTATGTAACATTGAGAGTTGCTGTACTTGAAGGCTTATGAGTGTTGCTAAAATGATTTTTAATGATTACTATTAGTTAGAGGTGTGTCTCTTGTTAAAAATGTTATGCAATATGTAGGCCCCATATGTTACGTACATAGAATCAGAAGTAAAATGCGAAACCTACGGCTATGACTGTTGTGCTGACTTCACACAGTGAAATTGCAAGTTACAGACGGGAGGTAAAATACCACGACAAGTAGGTGGATGGGACATTGTAAACTATACACCGGTAAGTTTCTGACATGTGATAGTGCAACATGCACGCGGTACGGAAGGTCAACCCTCTGCAAGGAATTAGCTGAGGGAGGTCTAAAATGCTGTAAAATCATGAAAAATTAGTAAAATATGAAAGGGTCAAAATCTCATCAAACCAGTATGTAGAGAATTTTGCAGGTTTTGACTAGTACTTTTCTTCAGAAATTGGTGATTGGCTTTGTAAAGAGTGAATTAAAGGTATTTGTGCTGAATGGGAACTGAGGAAATTTTAGTTACACAGTTCCGAAGACATGCATCCCTTGGCCACAATGAATTGTATAAAAAAAACCTGTCCCCTGCCACCTTCAAGACTACATGGCATTTACATATTTCTCCGTTAAGTGTAATTTTGAGTGGATTTTGTACCATTAGTAATATATTTTGTGAAAATGGGTGATTTTCTTGGCTATAGATGTCATTACATGATTTATTAGCAAAATTATTCAAGGGGAGTAACTCCCTCTTAAATGTGTAGATGACCACCACTAGAGTAAATTGGCCTAGAGAGTAGGTATTTCCTATCCTGATGACAATTGATAGGCTTAAGTTAATCGCCGAGATAAGAATAAATACTTTAAAACAGTTTTCATCTATTAAATCATTCAAGTTATGAATTTGCAGCCCTTTTGCTGTTTGATTTTATGAAATAACATTAAGCCACCTGACTTATATCACCCATTTTTTTTAAAAACAGCATCTTTTTATTTCAAATGAACTTTACATGTAGACAAATGCAGTTATCAAAGTATACAATACGTCAAAAAAATCAAGTATTTGCTCCTTTCTATCCAAAAATGATATTTTAGATGTATTTACAGAATTGGAAAAGCCACCCCCTCTTTCCAATGGACTCCATTACCATTACATGTAGGATATGTAAAAGTACATTTGACCTTAAAATAACATCTGTTATGATAATTACTCTTGAAATGAACAAAAAACAACATATTTCTACCCTTTTATTGTTTATATGCATCAAAAATGTAGAAAAACATGTACCATTTGAACAATTTTCATATAATTCTCATCCGTCCCCAGGAAGCGGGGTGTGTTTGAATTTCATTTTAATTAAACGTACACATCACACTTGTAGGTCTTACGAATTCAGCAAAGTTAAAAGGAGACTAGAAACAAAAATATATAAGATATTCACTAAATAAGATTATAGGTTTTCTTTTTCATGAAAACAAGAAATCACATGTAGGGCGACATGTCTTTTTTTGAATAAAAATGCTACTAATCATCCATATACCAAAAAAGGTCAATTTTAAATATCAGTGATGGTTGTTTTCAAATATGTGTAAGAAATGACTCAAGGAAATGCCACAAGTTTCATAATATTAGGTTAAAGCGTTCAAACTAATGCTTCTTGTGAAAATCAAAAGATTGGGGGAGGATATACATGTTAAGGTATTTCTAAGTGATGTGATGCTTTTATCATGATAATATCAAGTAGATGTTTGTAGTATTGAATAAGGTTTCTTATTTAAGGAGGTTGAACAACAGTTGACCTCTAAAAAAATAGGTAAAGATGCTTTACTTATGGAGAGCCTTATGAATCTGTGTTAAATAGAGGAAAGTGGAAATGGTGGGTTCACTTAAATGGCCATATTTTTCTTAAACCTCAATGGAATTGGCAAAATGTGGTGTACTTTTTCTCAGAATAACATTGGCGTTTTAATTGTAAGACAAGAAGACTTTTCAGAGAATGTTAGTGTATGTTAAAGGTAGCAAGGGACAGTTTCGGATAACGTACCCGTCAATATGTATGCAAAATTGAGAGTTGCTGTACTTGAAGGCTTATGAGTGTTGCAAAAATTCATGAAATGATTTTTAATGATTATCATTAGTTAGAGGGGTGTCTCTTGTTGAAATTGATATGCAATATGTAGGCCCTATATGTTACGTACATAGAATCAAAAGTAAAATGCGAAACGTGCGGCTATGACTGTTGTGCTGACTTCACACTTTACTTTAGAAATTGGAGATTGGCCTTATAAAGAGTGAATTAAAGGTATTTGTGCTGAATGGGAACTTAGGGAAATTTTAGTTACACAGTTCCGAAGACATGCATCACTTGGCCACAATGAATTGTATAAAAAAACTGTCCCCTGCCACCAAAGCCAATTTTTCTGGGTAAAATAAAAAGAATTGTCTCATATATAGATAATGAATTGGGTAGGGTTGATATTTCACCGAAGGAAAGATATGTGCTCCTTAGAGATCAAGCTTGTATGAAATAACAGTTCTTTGGGGAAATAGGGCAAATGACTTGGCAATGCTTGTAGGACAGGAGGTTAAGAGATTGGATGACAATTCTGTTTTAGTAATAAAACAAACATTTGGGAAAACTTTAAGAGGAAATAAACATAAATAAAGATAAAGGCAAGACTGTTTGTCCAGTAATTGGTTTGCACACATATGTTAAAGGTTGTAAAAGAATGGGTGGGGATCTAGCATATGGGTTTCTTTTTCGAGTTGTTTTAGAGAATGGTAGAGTCATAGGTGATAAAGTGACATATTCAGTAATGTATGAAATACTGATTTGGTATCTTTGTTAGGGATATATGAGGGTGAGACTCCTCATAGTTTAAGAGCCGGGTGTGGAGTGACTCTGGCCTTATCTGGTTCGGTTGCCAATGTAGGACAAATTATGAACCATGTGGGATGGTTTGGAGAGAGAACAGCAGAATACTCAGTATTATAGTAGACTGCCAGCTTTAGTGGAATCTGATTAGGTAATCAGGTAGATTAGCAGACAGTGCAGGTCAATGTGATTTTGTGGAAGATCAGCTCCGACAATATGGGGATTTTAATATTTTATAAAAAGCTTTTCATTAACAATAAGGCCTTTAAAATGTCAATAACAATTAAGGGATTAAGAAAGATCTTTTGTTTTCGAATTTGCAGTGGATACAATATCATCTACATCATATTAGGATTTTGTAGGACTGTTTGTTTTGTAATAGCAGTGACTGTAAATTTGTTGTTGACTAACATTTTGTAGATATGTAACAACTGTATAACACATAACAGTGATAAGTTGAAAGAATGTCAAATCTAAAATTTGAAAATATTAGATATATTAATGTTTTTTAAACAATAAATTTATTCCATTTTGAATGACCTTGTTTTTTTAATCTTTGAGTTCAAGAGTATGTTAGACGAGACTGTACTCAACAAAGAAAGTGAGCGCACAAGATTGTAAGTTTGCAGGAATTCTCGACACGAATCAATTGGGATTTAAATGTCTATAACCTCGAAAGGCTATGTACAGGTTTCAACAAAAATATATTATGTTGAGAGTCGAAGTACATGGCTATTCCGGTTATTAAAAAACTCACAAAGCTTTCAAAAAATGGCAATGAGAGGTAAACCGATAACTAGTTGGAAATGTTAATGTGAACATATTCTTATGAAGTTATATTGTGTATATCCTAAAAAACTAGTAATAAGAAAATAATTTTTTTTAGTGTTCATACAGCAGATCTAGAAATCAATAAAAACAAATTAAAATTTTCCGGTATATTATAATTCAAAATCATGTTATAATATAACAAACATTTCAAACAAAAAAGTTTAATTTTTTTTAAAAAGACCACCAGTTGGATTTGAACCCAAAACACTGAATGTATGTATTCACTAAATCCAGGACGAAACCACCGCGCCACGGAGACTTGTCAATACATGTATATGCTCTATAAAGTACTGGTTGAAACAACACTGTCATATCAATGGACTTTGTTTTTTATCCTTCAAAAAATAATTTGAAAAAGTACATATAAAGTCATCTCTGGGTCATCCCTCCATCTTTTTTTAAAAAGCGACATTTTTAATGTTGAAATATGTTACCTTTACACGTTTCAAATTTGTGGAGAGAAGACCCAGAGACAACAAAATCATTTAAAAACAGTTGTAAATAAGTAGGATTTTGCATGAATTGCATCGTGTTGCTATATTTAGACCCATATTATAATAAAATCTTTTGCATTTCAAATATTTTTCCACTCATTCCACATCCAACAGAAACCAAATAACGGTTATAATTCGAAAAATATTCAAACTTAATTGATGAAATTTTCACTCTCCTTGTGCGCCCAGATTCCTGCCGAATCTACATCTTAAGCGCCCACATTCTTTTGTTTAAATGAATTTTATGATGATGAGTATTGGGAGGAGTGAAGGCACTTAAGTTACAATGGTGAAGGTCTAGGGAATTATTATGACTACATTTCCCAATACTTGAGAAGAACTAGAGCAGGAACGTATACACTTGGGATAGGTATAGAACGAAGCAACAACTAGGTATTTGGGGTCGCTGTGTTAACGAAGCCAAATAAAAATTAATCAATTTGTGTAAACGCTAAGGATGCGCAGTGATAGCGCGGTAGAGACGCAGTGAGACTTCGAGAGGTCTCCGTATTTTAAGCCTCAATTAGCAGAAATTTATGGTCGGGTGAAAGAAAACATGTACATGTATATAGTGAATTTGTTATAGTAATTTATATGAATCGTTATACGGATATAACGAATTACGGATATAACGAAGTGAATTCATCGGTTCCTAGGACTTCGCTATAACCGAGTTTTACTGAAAAATTGAAATATTTTTTTCCAATACATGTTGGGTGTGTATTTCATTACGACCAATATTGAAAAAAAATAATTCAAAAGTGGTTTGTGATGAATTTCATTATTAGAAACAATTTGCAAATACTGTTTAAATACAACCACTATTAAAACATTTAACTGCATTTCATTACAATTATCATTATTAAAGTAGATTTTTGCAATAGTGTTTAGGGATTTATTTCATTTACATTCCACATATATTTTGCATGTAAAGTGTGTGAAAAGATACTGCTGTTATAAGACTGTAACACACACAGGATACTAAAAGGTTAGAATGAGTAGTTTTATTATGACGTCACAAACGTTGTAAAATGCAAGATCACAAGCGAGAATCAAAGTTAACGATTGTGGCTGTTACAGTGGCTCTTCCATTAATTTGAACTTACCCTTAGGATAAAACAGAAATTTTGAGTATAAATCACATTTGTAGACAAGGCAAGAAGTTAAAAAAATGTAAATATAAGCATTAAATCATTATTTTTTGAAAGATATAGTCTCATAACTACGAAAGCCGAGAAGGATCATTCGAGATACGAGATTCGAAATACGAGATTCGAAATACGAGATTCGAGATTCGAAATTCGAGATTCAATATCTAATTAACCAATCAAATCAAGGATCTGAAAACACGTATCCTAGCGACATCAAACTGTTCTAAATAAAGATTATTAGTACATGCTCTTATATACAAACAAATGCTATGTTCACTTCTCCCTAGCTAACTAAATAATTGTTTGTATTTATTTTTACACAGAATATTCAAGTAGAATAGTAATAATGCAGTGTGTTTCGCAGATCTATGTGATTTTGTTTGTCCTTGTGCATTTCCACCTGATGCGTTTGAACCTGGGGTATTTCACCACCAATAGTTTAAACCCCGGCTTTATTCACCCTTTTTGTGTACAAATGCGGTTATGGTAGAGAGCTTCATAAGCGGAGCGAATTTTTTTCGGTAGGGGGGTCCTAGGCCAATTTTCAATAATTTTACTATGTATATTAAGCTTCAATTTTCCCAAGGAAAGTCCAGACCCCCTGACCCCCTCCTTTATAGACCTCCTCCGCGCATGAAGATTAGTATCTAAAATACGTTTTAATCTAAATATAAATAATCAGTCCAGGTTTCACCAATAAATATAAGCATTACTTATCGTTTTTTATGTATACAGGCATACACAAGTACTATGATTATAAACTAATCATTGAAATATTATCACATCATACGGAATTATTAATATATACAATTTTTTCCCCTTTTCTTGAGTAAACAACCTCTTATGAGTCTTACTTTGGCATTGTTTTCAATATAGAAGGATACATATTCTGTACAATTAAAGGTAGGGATAATAGGGTGCCAATTTGTTCACATTGCCGATTTCTTGGGCAGAAAACAGTAAAATTTAAAAAAATTTGATTGTGCATGAATTTTTCAAAATCTATTGTTGTAGTTTGTTATAATTCATTCATTGATATATCAACAAAAAAGAATAGAAAGTATAGACAGGCATATGTATCACACCCAAGTTGAGTGTCTCTGTAGTTTCCTACCCCCCCCCCCCCCCCCCTCAACGCATCAAAATTGACAATAATTGCATATAAATCATACAAAAGTTTACTATGTATGTAAGTAACTCTCTAAAGATGTAAATAAGCACTGCAAAGATGTGTGTACTTAATATACTACTACATTACACTTAGCCAGATAAAATGTTATCAGGGTGATAGCTACAAGGGGCGAGAAGTGCAAATTTACCAATTTGTCGCAATACACACAGAACACCAAATAAAGAAACTGTGTGTGGTGTGGGGAATGCATAGAAGATGGCGGCAAATTATCTCAAATAACCAGTGCGAAAATCAACAAATAGGCTGTTATTTGTTACCTATCCTGCAAATACATTGATAAAAAATGTTATCGTCACATAACATAGCCGATTAAGTTAATGTTTACATATTATGGTCAACGTACATGTAATTCTAATGTATATGGAGGCGGACGTATCAGGCGGGGATCCAGAATTTTTTTTCTCCAAAAATGATCGGTTGAATTACATTAAATGCTTTGAAAATTGTCTTAAAGTATCGCGCGGGTCAAAATGCATGATAGAAGCTATGTACAGTGTAATTGGAAACTTTCATTTTATATCAATATGTAGTAATACCTATTATAACAAATGAGAGTGTAGCCCAACTGCCACAAACAATACATGTCTTTTACCGGCACCACCCCCTCCCCATAAAAAAATGAAACAATTGTCGTTTTATTTGCTAAACATGTGTGTGGTTCAAGATTTTTCTAAAGGACATACCCGATTAGAATTGAAAAATGAGTCGTTTAAAACTAATTTTGTCAAATTTTTTAGATTCATTTAGTTATATTTTGGTCCATTTGGGTAAAAAGATGCACCAGCGCAGCTCTAATTTATATATAATCAGGCCATAAATTCGAAATATTTTCAAAAATTAATAGCTTTAAAACCAGTGGATAAAGAAATGAAAGTCGAACTCGATGAGTGCTAATACCTGTGTTGAATGAATGGTACAGTAGGATATGCGCAAAAAAGTCCCGTCTACTCTTTCCTACCCTATATTTATTGGAACATTAAATCCGATTATAAGAGTCAAATTTAATTAAGTACGGATATATTTTGCCGAGCCAAATAAAAAAAAAAGCCTGGAAAACGAAGAGAGAATGAAGTGGGGACAGAATAACTGACAGACTATATAGCCCCCCCCCCCCCCCCGAAATTTATATACTGAAAACAGATTATTGAGTACAACATCCGCACACAATTTAAAGAAAATTCCATGGTTTTTTTTTTATCATTTTTGCTAGCTAATGTAAGAAATCACAATTACCCCAAACCCCTCCACGGAAAAGGAAATGTTAGGTGATGAGAGAGAGAGAAAGAGAGAGAGAGAGAGTCGATGTAAATCACACGTGCGTTAACACCGTTCAAATTAAAGCTTGCTAGTTGGTCTGTCCTATCCTAGCTACCTCCTCTCTTTCTCCTTTGAGTGGCTTAACTGTCTGTGTATGCTTGTATCAAATCAAACAATTTCAAATTCTAAATCAAAATTGAATATGACACTACAAAACTCAAACTCTCTCTCTCTCTCTCTCTCTCTCTCTCTCTCTCTCTCTCTCTCTCTCATATCGACAATGACATTGATACCCTACAATACACTATTCCTATCTGGATTGTTGTCGTTGAGGTTGTAAATCATTATATCTCCTATGGTTTAAAACTTTATCATAACCTATATTTTGACATGTCGATTATTTCATTGAATTTCGTTTCATAGCTAAAACCACACTCAGTTTTAATTATTTACACAGTTGGGGCGAATACACTACGGGTTAAAATGGTTCGGGGGAAAAATACATACAGGACAAACAAAATCACATAGATTCGCAAAGCCAACAGTGTTATCACTCATTTAATTGTTTATATTGTGTGGGGTTAATTCATTAATGTTAATTTAACCATTTTATAACCATTACATAAGAGCTATTAAGACATTTATTTGTAGGAAAGAGTATGTACGAATGATCTTTATTTAGAACAGTTTGATGTTGCTAGGATACAGGTTTCAGATCCATGATTTGATTGGTTAATTTAGATATTGAATCTCGAATTTCGAATCTCGAATCTCGTATTTCGAATCTCGTATTTTGAATCTCGAATCTCGAATGATCCTTCTCGGCTTTCGTACATAACTGCAGCGGTGTGTGCATACAAATTGAGTAACGCGCTAGCATGCGTTACTCAATTTGTATGCACACACCGCTGCAGTTATGAGACTATATCGTTCAAAAAATAATGATTCAATGCTTAAATAAGAACCACTGTGTTAGCAACTGAGTAAATTCAACAATAATTTTAACAATAGTAGATGGGAATAAATTTTATTATACAAATCACTTTTATTTTTATTTTTTCCAACAGGTTGTGGATGTATTTCAATTTGCGAATGATAATTCAATAATAGCGAGCGCAGCTCGCCGGCGCGAAGTGCCGGGCCGTAGCGAGCTTTACCGGCAAGCCGTGTGTGAATAGAAAATTCGGATTAGTTGCATATTAATTCAACATAATTTTTTGGCTTCAGTAAATCGGACCACTAATGCATTGTTTTAATCGCCCAGTAGTTCCCTGTAACCATGGTAATTCCGATCACTTCACACTCTCGCGAGAATTAGCAAGGCAATCAAAATAATACTGTAACGATTTATACGACAAACATCAATGTTACCTCTAAAGTTTACCTCAGTACACTCTCAATCAAAAATAATCTAGTGACGTCACAAAGGATTACACATTGATCAGATAGATTTTTTCGGCGTCAGTAAATTTTGACCCACAATTCATAGTACCAATGGTTTCTAACCTCACGTTCTCGCGTAAAACTTTGAGAAGCATATAAGGTGTGTTATTTTAAGAACAACATTCTTTTTAAGTAATTTAAACAGTATACTTTGCGAACTTTTATTTCTCAGGGGTTTTAAAGAGTTAGACGACACTTACCCAACGTAAACTTTGACATCACAATAAGGGGAAATTACTCTAACTGAAGTCATTTTAAATCTGCTGAAATTACCAAAATCCTCTCAAAATCTTGTAAAGCTAAAAAATGAGAACATTTCTTCAGACACAGGAAACAGTTGTAACTTGCACTCATTTGGACAAATGCTCACATTTATTTTATTCACTATAATTACGGTAATTTACTGGAACGTACATGTAGCATAGCCTTTTTTAAAAAGGGGGTGGGAGGGTGAATGGCAGTGTCAACCAAAAAAATTTACCAGCAAAGAGAAAAGAAAATCATGAAAATTCTAATCCTTCACCTCTTTAGCAGTTCAATGGTTTCTTAATTTTTACTTCCATTTATTACAAGCTCCAAATCCGGGTTGGGGTGGGGGCACCCCATGTTCTTTTAATGTGATAAGCAAATATTTTTAAGCGTAAATTACCAAAGAAAAATTTTTTTTTTCTAAAAAAGTGGAGGGGGCATATCCATGATATGTCGATTTTCTATTTGTAAATTAACACAAATTTAAATATTTTTTTTTAACATGGGGGAGCTCTATGATGAGTCATTTGTTATATGCACGTTTAAGAAAAAATGTCTACTGCAAAAAAGGGGATGAAATGACGTTACAATCACTTTAAAGGAGGAGATACAGTGCAATAAACATTTATATTAAAATCTTTATTATTCAACAACATTGTATCTGAGATTAAACTATTGTTCTACTTATAAATAAATAAATTATAACAAATCTTATAAACTATGAATAATGAGAATTTACTGAAAAATATGTATGTTTAATTTTTTTTTTTTTATTTATCATAATTCATTGATTGATCACATTATGTGCTCGCCCCAACGGTCGCACCGTAAAACATTTTTTATCCAAAAATTCTATTATAAATATCAGTATTGCAATTAATTTTTTCCTGGCGCTTAAGGACGTATTTCATTATTAGAATTACTTCGCAAAAAATTATTTCAATAGGAGTTGTATTTCAAAACTAGTGCAAAGTGTTTCTTGTAATGAATAATTGCTCTACTATATATTGAAATGATGTGTCTTAATTAATAGTGGTAAAAGAAGTGTTACACACAGACAGAATTATAGAGAGACTAACAGTCAGATGGACTGACAGACCCATTCAATACCTACCACTTACCTACCATTGAAATTGGAAATTTAGCGGATATCTAACACTTTTGACTATTTTTTTTTCACTTGGTTGTATCATCATTTTGTTAATATAATAAATATATTGCAAGTAGAGAAAAAATTCGCTAAGATAGATGAAAGAGTAAAATTCTGCATCAGATACCTCAACTACCATAATTTGATTTCATTCTTCATTCACAACACCTTTCCCGAGGGACATGAAATTTACATTTATACTAGAGGGCTTTATAGTCATACAAACACATACATTAATTATATGCATCCAATTTTTTTCCTAATATTTATCACTGCTAATGTATTGCAACAATTGGTAGCCGAAGTCTTCAACAAATATACCCGGTGTACAAATGTATTTACAAATGATGGTGACGATGGTTTTTTGTTTTAAATGTAAATGATAAACATGGTTTAAAAAATATGAATCTATAAAGTTGCATTTTCAGAGAATTGAAATACCTTTTGACTTAAGATAGAAAAAAAATGATTTTTAGTGGGATTTTGCAAATATTGGATTAATATATTAACTGATGCTTAAGGTAGTCCTATACTCGGCACTTAATGGGCTCAATCATTAAAAGCTTAGCTTTAAATGATAAATATACATTATAGCAATACATATACAAAAGAAAATATGTATGTTTACATGCTAGTTTGTTTGTTATCACCTCTCAGACGGGTGTACCCCCTTGCGAAAATTATTGACAATTATGAAATTTGCCAGACGTCCGTTTTTCATAAAAATAATTACAAATTTTGGGAAAATTAGAACTGAACATACAAAATAGAGTATAAATATTTATTTAAGCCATATCTCATCAATAATTTTGCGCAAATTTTTGTAAGTAAGTACGCTTTATAGACCTGATGTATCAATATAGAATACAAAAAATGCAATGCTAGTATCACGTTTGGTAATTGTTTTACTATTTTATGGACTCAAACTTAAATTTATGGTGTTTATTCTATAGATTGACATCTTAGAAAAAAGATATGGTAAAATAAATTATATGTTGACGGATTACTTTTCACGCTATAAGCTCTAAACCAAGAAGATCCTGACGAAAAAATCCGTAAAAGTCACATTTTGCTACAGTTTTCTGCCTAGATCTGTCAACAATGTTAGATATCATTTAAACATTAATTAATTGACGATTGATTAAATTCGAAATAGCTTCTGTCTCTAAATTTAAACCGGTTTTAGTAAAAGAAAAAGAAAAATTCGGGGGGGGGGGGTCAAAACAAAGAAGATATAAGTATACCTGAGATTCTGGTTAATAAGAAACTTCGTTTTTCATTTTACTTTCACAGAATAGAGTTTTTCAACATTAATCATTTCTATCTCTCATAGAATACATATATTACCGTTCTAATTGCTGATTATTGCCATTGTTTACAACAGCGATGTACAGCAAAATCAATACCGGGTATCAAAAACGCTGTGTAAAAGTCGAACCAATATTGTAAAATCCGTATTATGACGTAGTGCGATACTAGGACTACTTTAAATTGAATATAAATGGAATGTGTACCAGAATGTGCAACAGAGTTTGATGTTAATATATTTTCCTTACAAACGATGCAATAAGTACATATCTCACAATCGTTTAGTTAATATTACTTGCTTTTTATAAACCTAATAAGTGTTTTGTTTTGTCAATGACCTACAGTTTGATGTATAAACAAACAAAAGATAATACATAACGATTAAATTCATAGCTTAATTCTCTAATTCTTTACCTTCCTCGTCAGTTGTTTGTGCAAACCTCGATGCTATCATAATATTAAAAATTAAAGGTATGGTTGAACGTTTGTGTAAAAAATCAGCTCAAATAACGTTACGTCCGCCATGTTGCCGTATCACTTTCGACGCTTGCCCTGTAAAGAAATTTATGAGGCAACCACGTGACGCGATTCATCCAATGACGTCGAGACATTCTAGTCCGAGGCAAAACAAACTCACTTAACCCCCCTTCCCCCCAAAAAGCTAGCGCAGACACCAACGTCATGAGTTATTTCATGAACTACAGTGTGTGTAATTTACACCTACAAAAGGGTAATGCAAACTTACAGGGTTACAGATAAGTAAAAAAATGTTGCTAATACGTTGGACATCTACGTAACTTCTACGAAGGTCAGGAATATCTACCTACGATAGAGGAAAGCCTGTGGACTACTTAAACTCGTGATCTGTCCGAGGCTACCGTTTCCGTTACTTCTTAATAAATATACATACCTATCAGCAAACAACAGTTGAAACTGATATGTGGCAAAAATTTCACTTGTTTCTAATTTATATCTCAAGTTCAATTCACAGGAAGGAAAAAAACTTACAGCGATTTATAAAAAAGATTGTCTGACATCGGAAGTTTTCGAAACATCTCGCACAACATTTCAAAATTTGTTATCAAAATACATTCATGTCGTTCACAAAGCTAAATGTTTAGTTTTAGTCCTGTTTTGTAACATTAAGCAAAATAGCCCTTAAACATAACTCGCACTTTAACCTTTGAATGAAATAAATACATTTATGGGTATCATGATTTTAAGCAAAAGTTGTAGAAACAGTAATTCATTTGGGAACCAACTATTTAATCATGTATTCTGAACCTCAGACAGTACGTTAACAAGAATCGATAGAAACACCCCATTAGATGAATATGCGAAAACCCCGATCATTTTGTGAGATACGGATAAACATTAAGAAGACTACTACTCGAACAGATCACGAAGATAGGAAGAACGTGAGCGCCTCTAAAAAGATTTACTCCTCAGAATGAGTGATCACAGCATGTGGAAAACGTTATTCACCATTCTACTTATGTACCTTCTAAAGAAGACAGGTGCTTCAAGTAAGTCAAGACTATATTATATTCATAAACGATCAAATTACATTAATATTTCCTTGCTCACGTTTTTATATACGATTTTCACAAGTTGCCTAAAGTGTTTATTCAAATACAATTTATTTAAAGGGTAAAGAAACTGCAATCGCAGTAAAAGTACATAAATAAAAAAATATAAAGATATCTCACTGTTTTGATTTCATTGCGCAGATGGTCATTATTTTAAATATAAATACTGTGAAATAATTCAAATTCGTGAGGACCAATTTTCGTTGATTGATGGGTTTTATTTTTTTGCTTATTTGTAAGGATGTAAATTCGCAGATGCGTCGGTTTTCAGTTTTAGTCATAAAAATAACTCTATGAAATTATTTTTGTGGAGTAAGTAAAGGGCTACCCATAAATAATTTAAAAATTGAGCCACCATAAATAATAATGATTCCACAACATTCTTAAAGACCAAAATGACAAGCAATTTATGATTTTCAATATACTTGTCTTTTTATTATACTTTATTCATAAATAACATATTTAACATTTAATAATTTTGTACAATACTGTATATAGGGAAATATTCGCCCCGATTTATTTTCGTCCCTTTCACCCTTGTTGTCAGCAGGTGAATTTAAGACTGGGCAAATTCCAATGTTCCACTTTACCTCTTTAGTACACAAGCGTGTCTAGGCGAAATTAAGACGGGACAAAACAATTTGCAAGTGTTGAAGGGCAATAATAACACGGTGCAAAAATAAACCTGTATACAGTATTCGGTAGGTTTTGTGTGACATGTACAGAAGCAAATCTTGAGAGTAATAACTATTTAGCATAAACTATTATAATATAAAAAATGTCTGAATTTTTTCAGCCAAATTTTGCGAGAATTTAACCGTTAAAGCCCTTTATCTAAAATTTGACATAACTAAACCCCATGTTTTATTATGACAAAATGATACTGAATACCTATCTAGACAAACTGGATTAATCTAACTGATAAAATTCTTGATTGTAACTTTTATGGGAATTGTCATATTAAAATCAATATTAAGCAGCTTCATGCATAATATTTTTGTATTCCCTCTATTCAATGTGACCATTGTGCATAATTAAAAACAAAATTTGAAAAAATAAGTTTGCCTAATCACAAACACTGACAACAAATCCTTATCAGGTTGAAATTGCATTTTAGGTGCAAAAAGGTCAAATTAAATGCTCTTCGTATAAACAGTTTCTAAGGCGAAGCAAGCTACTGACAAACAAGTTGATAAAACAGGACTGTCAACAGTTGCATTTTAGGTGCAAAAAGGTCAAATTAAATGCTCTTCGTATAAACAGTTTCTAAGGCGAAGCAAGCTACTGACAAACAAGTTGATAAAACAGGACTGTCAACAGTCTCGTATGAAGTCATCTTTTCGTAAGTTCTATGGTCGATACAACGACCTTGTCAGCAAATTCAATCTTTCACTGGGTCGCATGCTTACTGACGTTTTTCATACTAATTGATAAACAATAATTAATCACCTAATTGTCCATAGGCGTCGGAACCGGGGGGGGGGGGGGGGCTAGGGGGGCTTAGCCCCCCCCCCCACTTTTTTTGCAAAGTTATACCTAACTATTAGAAACATAGCATGATAGAGGGATCAGCCCCCCACTTTTCGTCGCAGGAAAGAATATTGTTCCGAAATTTACCTTGAAAGATTGAGAACTTGGATTCAAAAGCCTACTAGCCCCCCACCCCACCTCACGGATTAGGAATTTCATGATTTTGGGAAAGTATAGGTATACTCCCCCCCCCCCCCCCCCGGTTAGGATTTCCATGATTTTGGGAATTACTTTTTTCTCAATATTTCTGAGGATTAGTCTAGCCTCCCCCCACTTTCAATTTGCTTCCGACGCCAGTGTTGTCTACTGACTTTTCCGTCTTTTCCCGATTACGACAAAGAGCACATGGCGGGTGAGACCGGTCAGCAGAGGATGCTCACTCCTCCTAGGCACCTGATCCTACATCTATCTTTTTAGAGTTCCGTGTTGCTCTGCTTTGAGTTTGTATTACGTTTTGTAGATGGTTGGTGTAAAATTGGCGTTTTAGGTGCAGAGGTTCTTGATAAAAAAGAAATTTGAACTTTTTTCCTACATTTTCCTTAGTTAAACTTTTAACCCCGCCGTGGGTCATATTTTTTATGTGTTGGTCACGAATTTTAAGAATAATGACTTTATAAACAAGCTTTGGTGTAAATATTTGCATTTCTGGTGCAGTGGTTCTCGAGAAGATTTTAAAAAAAAACTTCCTACGTATTTCTATGTTTAACTTTGAACACCACCATGGGCCCTTAGTTTAGACCCATTGTCACGAATTTTACAAATAAGAATAGTCACTATATTATATTAGCAAGCTTTTGTGTATATATTGGCATTTCTGGTGCAGTGGTTTTTGAGAAAAAGATTTTTAAAGACACGCATCTTATACTTACTATTTCGCAATTATCCCCCTTTCAAAAAAAGGTAACGCCCTTTATTTTTACAATTTAGAATCCTCTTCCAATGAGGATGCTGTGTACTCAAGTTTAGTTGAATATGGCCCTGTGGTTTTAGATAAGAAGTGTAAAAAATGTGAAACGTTTACAGACGGACAGACGCCGGACAACAGGTAACCAGAAAAGTTCACTTGAACCTCCGATTCAGGTGAGCTTAAAACCAATTAATTAGAATAATATCTACATCTGTAGTAGCATTCACATGATTGAAAAGGGTACATGCATTGCCAATTGTACATATCTGTGAAATGTGGAGATTTTATTCGCATGAACTTTATCAATTTCTTCATTCAGTTGACTTAACTTTTGCATTTGAGTATACATATATGCGGAGCACGCGCACTCAAATGGTGTTTTTTCTTAAACAAATATTGAACTTTTTTTCTGTTTGCGTTGTCTATATTTTGTCTAATCAGCGCTATTACTTCTTTCGCAAAATAAGCGTAGAACGGAAAATGCAAAATAAATGAATGAAGTACAACACGTAGAAGATCTACATGTTTACAATTTTTAAATCTTCTATTACTTTTAACTAGATAAAAGCGCGTATATCACAAAGTTACGTGATGACTAGGGCATGGAAATCACGACGCCACCCGCTGTTTCAGAATTATCCATCCGAGAGGTCAAGGTGTGAATGTAGGGAGGGGGTCCGAGGTATACTAATAATGGCGTTTGTCAAAATGGGTGTCCAATGCCAGTTATTTAACTAGATCATTTTTATGATTTTGTTTGAATTTTCTAGTCATCTACCAATCCTGCTCCCTGTAAATAAACCAGTTCTATAAACATCGCAGAAAATTTGAAAATGTTTAAGTAGGTCCAGAATCAGTTTACAAATCCAGAGTTACTCATGCTGGCCAGATGTCAGTTTCAAAGTCAGAACAGGAGTTCGTCAAGGGTGTTTGCTGTCACCATTTCTCTTTCTCCTTCTTATCGATTGGATTCTGAAGACTGCCACATCAGACAGAGTAAATGGAATACAGTGGACACAACTTGACTATCTAGATTTTGCTGATGACCTGGCTCTCCTTTCACGCAACCGCAATCAGATACAGGACAAGACACCTCGCCTGGCAACTACATTATAATTAGCAGCAATTAAAAAAACAGAACTGATGAAGATAAACACCACTGTCCAGATACCAGTTACAGTTGGTCCAAGTTCATCAAAGGAGTCCTTCATCTATCTTGGAAGTATTGTAGACAAACTGGGTGGCACAGACCCTGACATCAAGTCAAAAATTGGCAAGGCAAGAACTGCATTGTTTATGCTTAAAAACATATGGACCTCTAAAAACATACGCATTACTACCAAGCTGTGGATCGTTTACTCCAACGTTAAGTCCTGCCTATTGTATGGAGCAGAGACCTGGATGACAATAAAAACATCCCTGCAGAGTATCCAGACCTTTTACAACAAAGGCGCATCTTCAACATCAGATAGCCTGAGAAGATCTCAAATGAAGACCTGTGGAGGAAAGCAGGACGTACAAGAATTAATTGAAATCCAAATAAGACATCAGAAATGGGGCTGGATAGGACACACCTTGACAAAACCACCATCCAGCATTACACGTCAAGCCCTTATCCAGCACACACTGGGATAGGGGAAAAGGGATCGCCCAAGGGGTCGTCCAAGAAACTCCTGGAGGCGGGATGCAAAGGCAGAGCTTTAGGCATTAGATATGACCTCTGTAACAGTGCCGCCAGAGCAGCCCAGAACCGTATTCGATGGAAGACTGTTGTTGATGGCCATGTTTCTCACGGAACGACAGGTCTAAGTAAGTAAGTAGAATCAGTCTGCAAACTATGTTTATGGATAACTCATCAATGAACACAAGGTTTTGGTAATGCCGCACGAGTGTTGCTAATTAAGACGCGGAACGGAACATAGCGAAAATGGAAATTCTTATATATTGTTATTAAATAAAGGAGTTGAACAAGCCGGAAAGGATACGCAGTGTATTAAATGAAACGAGTTTATATCTTTCATAAAAGATTATCAATAGAAGTTAATATATTCAGAAATTGTATGATTAAATAATTACCTAAAACTAAACTTCACATACAAAAATCACATGCGGAAAATGAAACTAGACGACGTTCAAAAATATTTATTCACATTGTATACATTTAGTATACATATTCTTTTATAAAAGTGAACAAAAAAAATTATATTCTAAAACTAAGTGTGGAGATGATGGGGTTAAATATTAGACAAGGAATGGCGATATTACCAAAAAAAAATAAGAAAACAACAACGGTGGTGAAGATCCAATCAATGCTGCTTTCAAAATAAAAAAAAGTGTACAGATATGTCTATAATAACATAACATTTTGATAGTATACATCTATCAATTACCTGAATTACAAACATCACGATGTCAATTGTAGTTCACAAACACATCATCATGAAACAAACGTATATAAAAAGTTGTCTCAAGGCGAGGTTAAATGTTTAATAGAGAAATACTTAGAAAAAATGTTAATAATTTTTTGATCAAGAACTACTGCACTTAAGAAGTCAATATTTACACCAAAACTTGTTTCTCTAGTGAACATTCTTAAATGTTAAAAGCGTGACTATAAGACTAAAACTGGGGCATAAGGCGGAATTCAAAGTTTAACAATGCAACATGTATGAAAAATATTCAAAAGCTTCATCTTTTGAAAAGAACTACTTCATATTTATATAAAAGCTTGTTTATATTGTGAATATTCTTAATTGTCAAGATCGTGACTCTCGGACCAAAACTAAGGCCCCAGGCGGGGCTTAAAGTTATACATAGAAATACATAGGAACATGTTTTTTTTTAAGTTTTCTTCTCAAAAACAATTGCATCAGAAATGACAATATTTACACAAAAGTTTTTTTTATCAAGTAAAAACTTTAAATTGTAAAAACGGGGTTCAGAGTTTAACATAGAAATACGTATGAAAATGTTTAAAAAATCTTCTTCTCCATAACCACTGCACCAGAAATGCCAATATATATATACAAAAGTTTTTTTATATAGCGAATATTCTTAACAGTGAAAATTGTGACCCTCGGACCAAACCTGGGTCCCCAGGCTGCACTCTAAGTTAAACAAAGAAATACGTAGGAAAAATGTTTTAAAAATTTCTACTCAAGAACTACTGCATCAGGAATGCCTATATGTACAAAAAAGCTTGCTTAATTAGTACAAAAATTGTGGCCTTAGGTTGAATGTAAAGTTTTCTAGATAAAAATGTTTAAAAATCTTCTTTTCAAGAACATCCAAACTTCAGTTTGTGAGATTACTAATCAATAATTGCGTGACGACTAGACTAATGCCGGGGCCCCAAGACAGGTTCAACGTTTAACATACTAGAAATATATATTATGAAAAATGTTTTAAAAGTTTTCGTTTTAAGAGCTACAAAGCTACAGTTTTTTACTAAGCAAGCATCTTACAAAATGTATGATATGTTAGATTCTAAATTGTTAAAGCCAACCCAAAACAACGGAACAATCCTGGGGCTTTAGAAGGTGTTCAAAGTTTAAAATAGAAATGACATATGATACGAAATAGAATGTGACAATGAATTTTTGTGCAGGTGAGCGATATGGCCCATGGGCATCTTGTTTTAACAATTTTCTACTCTTTGAACAGAAACAAAACATGTTAAAACTTCACATGTATTGCTATAGAACAACAAAAAGCAGAGATGAATTACCTTTTACAATGATTCAACGACCATAAGGAAGAACTATTAAAGCGAGTATGTGACCGCTTTTGAAATCCAAACAAAAATTGTAAAAAAAAATTCACGTAGGTATTCCTAGCTGCAGGTCTGTAGCACCCATTCTGTAAAAACGTTTTTTTTCAGACCAAAAGGTAAAGCCCTGCAGCTAGATACTCTTAAAAATAATCACTGAATCATCTCATTATCAGCGTCATTTTTTTAAATTTTACTGTGCCAGCACTTACAGCCTGTATGTAATTATATTGTATACTTTCGAAATAGTATTACCGTGTGAAATGTTCCCCTTGGACATGACACCTTTTCCCCTGTCACTAACGTTGAGTGACTTCGATCGGACACTTTAAATTGACACTCAATTTATCTAAATAATCCATTTATTGTGAAATAACTGATGAAGCTCAAAGTTGCCGATTTCAATGGGAATTGTAGTTTGACCATTTATTTTGAAATAAGTGCCAGTTACACCTCGTGCAAAAGTAACTGAATTTGAAGAGGATAATTTCTCTGCAATTTCACCTTTTTGTACAGCTTTTCAAATATGATAGAAATGCCTGTCCTAATGTCAACTAAAGCCGAAACATCATGGCCGGTGTAATGAAGAATAATGACCCCCGTAGAATAATGACCGGGGGTCATTTTTCGACGTAGAATAATGACCCCCCGGTCATTATTCTACGCCGAAAAATGACCCCCCGGTCATTATTCTACGTAGAAAAATGACCCCTTTGCCTGAAGAATAAGTGTCATTTTCATAAAAATGAGCACACTCCACATGAAGAAAAGTGACCCCTGTAGAATACTGACCCCCCTTGTAGATTAAAGTTTTTTCAGTATATTTTTTTACTATTTGTGAAATAGTCTGTACACTATTGTAATTCAACGCTGCAGTTTACAGAAAGTGACAGAAATTATAATTCATATTTAAATAAACTTAAAGTAAAAAAAAAAGGGGTATATCTTAGAAAATAAAAATCCTTCCGTTATAACAAGACATTGACGTGTTGCATCGGGGTATGGTTGTCATCTTAAACGGGCATGGTCACGATTTTAGTCAAAACTTATTTTTCCGATTTTAATGTTCACAATACTGCAGTAAGGCATTTTTAATAGGCAACCAAAATTTGAGTGTCATTCGTTGAGTTATAAGCAAGTTACAGAGCTTGCCATTCTTTGCTATGTAAATGAAGCTTTTGTTTACTTTTTGAATATTGAAGTAAACATTCCAATTTTAGACCTAATGAATGTGTTAAACATAAGGAAATGTTTATTTATGCTTAAAATGAATAAGAAGATAGACAAATCAGCTTGAAAAAGATTTTTTACTGGTATATTGAACCTATGTAAACAAAAGCAGGGCACAAACCTTGTTTACATGACACAGATTTGTGAGCCCTGTATCTTGCCTATAACTTTACAACTGACCCTCAAATTCCATTTGATCAGTAGAAATGCTTTCCTTAAGCATTGTAAATAATGAAAACAGAAAAATAGAATTTGACCAAAATCGTGACCATGCCCCTTTAACAATTACATTTACATATATCGATAGGGCCACTTCGACCTTAGGGCGAAGATGCGAAGTTGCAAAGGCGATTGTGTGAAGGCGAAGGAGCAAAAGTGCGAAGATGCGACGACGAAGCGCGAATATGTGATGCCTAAAGTGCAAAGGTGCGAAGGCGAAGGAGCGATACTAGCTACTATCACTCCTTCCCAACTTCGCAGTTTGGCCTTCGCATCTTCGCACTTTCGCCTTCGCCTTTTTTTATTGCATTCAGCAAGTATCGGTCGATTACATAGAATTTAATGCAGACACCGTACTTGCCAAGGTTTTACGATCAATCCAGGCTATTATTGGTACGCATCCGCTAGGCCATCGCGCTTAAAATGAATGTTTATAAATATTTTGATGTGTACATGTGACATATACATGTATGTTTACCAGTGCTGGCTATGCCTAATCATTATATAGTCCACATAAAATTTAATGTTCACAATAATGTGTACATTTGCACTTCCAGACTCATGTCACTTACCAGCTGTCTGTTTACCGTGGACCAAACACAGTAACATTCTAATTTCATTATGCGACACTCCTTGCTCATGCATGGATCTAGCGGGGGAGTGGGGGTCCGCGGAAAATTTAATATTAATAATTTCACGCAGTAAAAGGGGAGAGGGGGTCCTGACCCTTTCCCCCTGGATAATTTAAGTTTATCAATTTTATAAAATTCAAATTTCTAAAATATGCCTCTGAACCCGAAAACGATAGAGAGCTCCGCAATTATAAAACATAGGTAATCACAGATTACAAAGCTCACCAAGACGAGGCATTATCTTTATGAGGCATCAACTTAATGAGACCACATTTATCATATTATATGAAAACCATCCTTTATAATCTTGGATATTCATGGATTCTTCGCCTCGCCATCTATGAGATTGATCAACCCAATATATTTCCGTAGTAAGTCAGTAACTAACCTAATAAGTAATAATATTGTATAATATAGTATGATATTGTATTGTATGATATTGTATCATGTTTTATAAATAATATGACATTGTATTATACATGTATGATACAATATAATTTGATACAATATTGTATCATATCGAATGATACAATATCATGGGATAAAATAGAATATTATATAATATCATATCAAATGATGCAATATCATGGGATAAAATAAAATATATATAATACAATTATATTATACATATTGTATCATATGATACAATAATTTATATAACAACATCATAAAATACAATTTCATGTGATATGATAACATATCATATAAACCAATATCATATTATACAATATCGTAGGATACAATATTTTATAATACTACAATATCATATATACAATTTCATTTTATATAATTCTATATTACAGAAACCAATATCATATTATACAATACTGTATGATACAATATCATAGAATATACAATATTATATCATAGGATGCAATATTATATATTGCAATATCATATATAATAGTATCATGTGATTAAATAATTAATTAATAATACAATATAATATTATACATTATTATGTCATAATATACAAAACTATACATAACAATATCATGATACAATATCATATCATAAAATATAAAAAAGTAATACAATATTATACCGTATCATATAACGTTTTACAATATAACATATGGTATTATATTTTCTCCTATTAAACAATAGTGTTTCATGTCATACAATACTATATCATAGGAATCATGTTATATCATTTAACAACAACCTCATCAATCTATCAAGCAGGTTTGACTGAGGTAGGAGATTTCTATAGCATCCTTGATAATGGAGATCAGACTCTGCATCTGAAGCAACCTCTGCCTTTCATTTATAATATAGTTAAATCAACTATGCAAGCTATCATCTATAAAACATGTGACCTGTTCCAAAAAAAAAAACCTAATCAAGCATCATCAACCTATGGTTCAGATTCAGCATTCAAGCCTGTCAGGTGCATCAGTATCATAAGACGCACCATCCATGCAAATTTGGTGAGGTTAGGACCAGTAATAACTACGATATCATCATCAGAGGACACCAAGAATTAAAACCTTTACCTCCTCCAGCATCCCCAACCTATTGCTCTGATTCAGCTTCAATGCCTGTCAGGTGCATCAGTATCATAAGACACACCATCCATTCAGGTTAGGTGAATTTAGCAAGTTTGATGAAGATGAGACAAGTAATAGCTTGGATACAGGAGCTGCAACAAAAACTTTAACCAGCTCCAGACGCCGACGCCGGGGGTATAGCATTAGCTCCTCTTGATTTCGTCTCTGTGAGCTAAAAAGGCGAAAGCGCGAAGATTCGAACGCGAGAGTGCGAAATTCCAAAGGCGTAGCGGTAGTAGTATCACTTCTTCGCCTTCGCAACTTAGCTGTTTCATCTTCGCGCTTCGCCGTCGCATCTTCTATATTCTTCATAATTTATTGTTCATGAATTATACTTGCATTGAGGATTTTCACTATTACTTTGGACACAATAAAGATCGTGTGATCAAAATCAAGGGGGATATAAACCCCTAACATGGGCCCTAACCTCTTATCAACGTTTTTAGAAACAATCTTTTCTTATTATAATCGATCAGTGTTTATCATCTATTAAGATTTACTATAGTCAAGTACTCTTCACACATTTGCTATAAAAGAATAAAGTCTATTCATGATCACAAATACAACATTACAACAAATGTTTAGAATATTGATGTCCATGTATTATGTAGAAGAAAACAAAACTAACGCAAAATGATTTTTTAAAAATCACTTTTCTCAAGAAATGTAAATAAGAAGTATTCATATTCATACGTTACATGTATCTGCCCCCTTAGTTTTTTTTCCATAAAGATATATACATGTATCATTCTAAGATTGACAATGAATATTGCTTAATATATTATTACAACAATTATTCTTTCATGATTATTGTTCGTAAATTATCACACAATACCCTCATTGTGTATGAATCTTTCTTTATTTGTGTCATTTCGTGTGCTTGCTACGGATATGAAAAACTATATACAGCGATTTATTTACGGGACAGCCTATTTCTTTTCATGTTTACAGGGGGGTCATTTTTCTATGGGGGTCATTTTTCTTCATGTTTAACATGAAGAAAAATAACCCCTGGGTCTTTTTTCTTCAGAAAAATCCAATTATTCTTCAGCTAGGGGGGTCATTATTCTACGTTGAAAAATGACCCCCGGTCATTATTTTACGGGGGTCATTATTCTTCATTACACCGGCAACCGTAGCGTTGATCTTGTTTTGATGCTCATAGTTAGAAACGAACCCAACAATGTTTTGTGGCTTCAAACGTTTGAATTTGGATGGGAACATAATTGCAATATGCCCGATTTTCTTGCATTATCTATACATTCTAGTAATACTGCGACATTGTGAAGGAAAATGGTCACACTACCCACAACGAAAGCAGGGGGTTCTCTAATGTTTCAATGGTTTTCTCTTTTGATTTGCACAATGGGGCACATTTGTGTAAGAAGACACAGATTTGCAATTTTGATAAGGAAGCTCATTTTGAAGGGCTTGATTAACACACACATTTTCAATACATTCATAGGATGGCACTATTTGATTTTCTTGATCACAAACTCAATTCACACACTTTGTATCACAAAGCACTTTATTTGAAATTTTGTCGACCTTTTCCTGTAGATTTTCAAATACTGAATTGATCGCTTCCACTTCATTCGCCTCCGCTCTCTTCTTTATTCTCTTTGCAACCTTAGCAACTCGGAGACGCTTCTCTATTTCCTGTGATGTCTTCCCGTCGTCTTGTCCAACAGCGTGCAGGATGTACTCTGGACTGTAAAGAAACATGAATTACTGTAAATTCCTAATTAAACGCGAGGAATTAATATCCGCGTAAAATCGCGAGAAGCCCGTCTCGCGAATTCTAGAATCTCGCTTTTAATTTTGGGACACATGAAAACTACATGAAACTACGATAAAATTTCGGCATTCGCGATTTTATGTTCTCGCGATTTGTTGGTAAATTATTGAATCGCAGAAATTAAGTACTCGCGTAAAATAAGGAATCTACAGTAATCCATCATGAATCGGTCGGGCAATTGGCTTCTTCTTGCTATTTCTTGACGTCATTTATGTAGTTTGTAACATTTTCGTACTTACGTTGCTTGCGTTCATTGTAGGCTAGTAATCAGTCCGCATTTGTAGTTCCATAATTTTAAATAATGTACTTGTTAAAGTGTCCTTATTCGCTTTCATTTCTTCGGGTAGGTACTGGTACCATACTAACGCATGTTCATCGAATAATAATAAAGGTTCTTCCTCGTTAAGTTGTGTCGCTTTTGCAAACAAGTTAAACTGAAAAATCCATTTCTTTAAAGTTTCCTTTAAACTTGGTTGGCGTGAATTTCAAAACATCCATACTAAACTTCGTCTTCACTGCGTTTCAGGCATTGTCCGCTCAGCTGTCCGTAACTTCTCGTCATACCGTTCTGACACGTTTCCCCATGTCTAGGTTAAATGTCTATTTTTCCTGTGAGATATACATCTTTGGAAAAGCAGGATACTACACCAGTTATAACTGCCTGGTTTGTACCGTATGTGGTATTTTTCCGTATCGGGCGACTACTAGGGATTTAGCTCAACACCCGATTTATTTTCCACATTCCACATTTACTCCGGTTAATTACACAATTATACAAACAGTTACTCTCCACTCCGTACACATTAAAAGGGGAAACTCGCTTATTTTCAATAATTCTAACTTGATGTTAACCATCATATGACAAGGAGAGAAAACGTAACGGATTAGACGGACGACTTTTATCTTGACTCTTAACCTCTAACTATCGGACTCTGACCCTTACTAACTTAGACTCATATAATTATATAAAGCATATAATAATATTTTACTGGCATGACCCTCTTAATAATTGACATGTATAAATTATCTAATCAGAGAATATTTCTGTATCCCTAAACTGACCATCGTTCTGATCATATAATTACATCTACCGAGTATGATACCCTCTATTTCTTACAGAAACTCATGGTTCATTCATAGCTCTATAGAAACCGCCATACTGAAATCTACACGCCCCGTTTATCGATTGGTCGAAATCTACAGCGGCTAAAACTGGCTAGATACTGACAGGACTAAAATCTACACACCCATTTTATCGATTTGTGGAAACCCACAGCAACCTAATAACAAGTATTCCTTTTAAAGGAATGATCAATACTAAGATATATTGATAGCTAGAAGCAATCAACATGATCAGTTTGATGTAAAATAATTTAAAAGGAACTGTATTTTTACAAAATATAGAATATTTTGATTCTGTACACCATATTCATCATTATAAACCGTCAACAAATATAATTTTGAGATAAATTTGGAGAAAGCCGTTCGTAAACTCCTTGTCTAGTTTTATATTTTTAACGTAATTATTAAATGTTGATGTATCTTCTTCTTCTTCAGAATACTGAGTAGGGCTCTTCAAAGAGCATTAACACGTATACAAAGAAACTTCAAAGAGTTGTATTAAAATAATTTTAATGTTATGACGGCATTCAATGTTTTTCAGTAATCTCTAGGGTACATTTTCTCCAGGAGAAAACGTACCCTATGAAAATCATAATTATACTACTTAATAGTTTTTAATACTTTTAAATACTATTTTGCATAATAAATATACAGAAATGTAAGAATTTCATAGATAAATGAATTTAATACTTTATAATTTGGACATTTTCAATAATTTTCAAATGCTACTTTAATGCGTATTTCAATGCATAGATGTATAGAAATATATTCATGTTATGAATGATATCATTATAATAATTGTAGCAACTTTTTTTTTAGTACAAAATAATGACCTGTCATAAAGTGTTATCAGTCTACTTCTTCTAATTATCTATTTATCGGTAGCCTTATCGATTTGAGTTTCTCTATGCGAGATCCCCTGATTTTAATTATAGTGATGATAAATTAAATACCTGAGGAGTTAATATTATGTAATATTATGTACTGCCTCCCCGCGCAGGAGGTAGAAATATTCACTCTCCACACATTATACATGTCAATGGCGTCGGAAGCAAATTCACTGTTCAATGTTACATCTCGTAGTAGTTTCCATATATATGAATCAAACAAATATTTAAAAGACTTTGACTTGGTTTTATTAAGCAACTTTGTTTTATAGATAATTTTCAAAAAAATGTTTTAAAAAACGCGATATCGACTTCTTGACATACTCATCATTTAGTTCTCCAAATGAGATTGCAATAAAAACTAATTATTTAACGGTTTCGTTAATGGTGGATTAATTGTCGACTAATTAAACTGCTCAGGCCACGTTCGTGTATGTGTATGTTACAAATTATTGTCTTAATAATTTAAGCACGTGACCAAGGTGACTATGCATTTTAAAACTACAGCAACAAATGATACAAATGTTCATTGTATATTTTATTTTATTTCATTTAAGAATATCTATGAAAACCATTATTGGAGAAAACGTACCCTTTAAATTAGGTTTGTTTTCTCCTGGGTACGTTTTCTCCTGGGTACGTTTTCTCCAGCATTCATCATAACTTGCTATTGAGGTCGCATAATATAACGTAACCTTGTTTATAAATCAAGCCGTCTTCCTAGCTACTATTATGCAACATCAATAGATCGAGGACAGTTCATGGAGCATCTTCTTATGATTGAGGTCAGTTCATCGAGGTCATCATTACATTACTGAATGAATCTTTCGATTGAAATTCTTACGCGTGAGACAAATTGTGCATTCTTGAATTAACAGGTCGAACTGTTTTTTATGTATGTTTGCATCGCTTAAGGTAAATGAATTGAAATAAAACTGAGTAAAATGTTATATAAATACTAAACCAAACTTCAAGTTTTTATAAGAACTACTTATGCAAGCGGAATGTGTGCGCACGTGGGAGCATTTGCCGGATGCCTCATATGGACACAACAGTGATCGGCCGAAGCCGATCACAAAAATCATTGGCAGCACGAAATAATCATGATGATGTCGGACTCAAATTTCGATTGGAGACGATTTGCCTGTTACGTTTAGCTAGCGTACTGATGTACATTAAAGGGGCATGGTCACGATTTTGGTCAAATTCCATTGTGCCATTTGTTATTATTTACAATGCTTTATGAATGTATTTCTAATGATCAAGTGAATTTTGAGAGGCAGTCGTAGAGTTATAAACAAGGTATAAAGCTGACAACTTTTTGACACGTAAACAAGGCCCGTGCCTTGTTTTTGTTTACAGAGGTTCATTATACCAGGACAAAAAAATCAAGCTGATTTGTCTATCTTCTCATTCATTTTAAGCATAAATAAACAGTTTCTAACGTTTAACACATTTATATTAGGTCTAAAAATAAAATGGAATTTTCACTTCAACATTCAAAATGCAAACAAAAGCTTTGTGTACATAGCAAAGAATTGTAAGCTCTGTAACACGCTTAAAACTCAACAAATGATACCCACAATTTGGTTGCCTATTAAAAATGCCTTACAGAAGCATTGTAAACATTAAAATCGGAAAAATAATTTTTGACCAAAATCGTGACCATGCCCCTTTATCAATTTAGCAAATTTTATTAACTTTTTATAATCATTTTAATACTATAGTTAAAAGAAAGATATAAGTATATAAGCAATAAAATATTTTCTATATTGATTCATGCGGTTTATGAAGGTGGCGGCCATTGCTGAAATATTTTTACATAACCCGCGCCTTTAATTTTATTTAAAACAACAAAACTATTTCATGACTTAGGCAAAATCACAAAGAATACTAAATCTAATGCGTTAAAAGATAAATTGTTTCGATTTCGAGTAATCGATCAAGAAAATTTAATCGATGGTCATCCCTAGTTTATTCCTAAATACTAGTAAACGATAGTAAACGAAGGCATTTTAAAATATCTCTAAAACCACACCGTGAAGGGTTTTAAAATCTTGCTAATTTTTGGAAAGTTGTGAACTTAAAAAAAATCCGTCGGGGGATAATTCATAATTTTGTTTGATAGGAGAGGGGAGGTCATGTGCGTATTTTAAGTAATTTTACTGTGTAAATTCCATTTTTTTCTAGGGCGGAGGGATGTCTGGATCCCAACCCCTCTAGACCCGCGTTAACATTATATTCATTATTATATTACTTTTGCTATTTCATTCAAAATAACAAAGTATAAAAATATAGATATCAAATATCCATTTTTTTTATGATAAACACATTTTTTTTAGCTGTCGACTTTTCAAAATGTAAAATGACCACAAAGGGATTGGACTACAATGGAAACGTTTCAACAACAGCTTCCGGATATACATGTCAACGCTGGGAGAGTCAGTACCCGCGTCCGCATTTTTACTATCCAGTGCAAGAACAAGCTCGTTTACACGAAAACCACTGTAGAAATCCGGATAACGATGATGACTTATGGTGTTACACAACAGATAGTTACAGAGAATGGGAATTTTGTAATGTTCCAATCTGTGGTAAACGGATACTACATGTAGTTTTTTTTAATGTTTTTATCACATTCAATTAGAGACACTTGGTTATACAGAAAGAAAAGAAAAATTTAGAATGTTATTCAAAATATACTTTAAAATTGAATTTACCATAGATAGAATCACATTTAAACTTTAGAACTACAGGCCTATTTCATATTTTCAAAAATATCATGATTATTCATTTATGTCGGATTTATTGTTGATACATATGAATCATTAAAGATTTCAATTAAATATCATTGTTTGAAAATCAACGGTAATCAACGGTAAACAAACTATTATTTGTAAAAACAAAAGACGCAGTACATAGTACATATAAGAGTGTTGACATGCCGTAGAACTACAGTTTCTCCCATACAAAAAACGTGCAACTTTCGGCTCACAAAATCTTGTTGGGTAAAATTAGGGATAAGTCAAAGAGGATATTATGGCATTTGCCTTTCATTGATTTCAAGTTAAATTTCCATTAGCTGCTTATTGGTCTCCTGAATAATACTAGTACTGCATTATGATAATATCATATATGAGATATTTAATACCTTAATTAAAGACATTATTTCTGCCATCAGAATGTAGAGACACTCCAAAAGGAGAAGCATACATCGGATTAATCTCACACACAGTCAATGGACGTCAATGTGTGAGATGGGATAGCGTAAACATTTCAAAACACGAATATTTCAACAACAGCGATTTTACAGAAAAACTAAGTGTTCAAGAAAATTATTGCAGAAATCCCGACCAACGCCAATCGCCATGGTGCTTTACGGAAACATCTGGCGGTTTATGGGATTATTGTAACATTCCATTTTGTATACGTAGTGAGTAAAATTTGTTCTAATTAATTAATAGGTTTTTGTGATATCAAAAAATGTCAATTTATTATACATAATATTATATCTAACGCGTTAGGTGGGTGTTTTAAAATACTTGTTTTGCAGATACTGCAGAATGCCTTAATAGTCCCAAAGGCTTAGATTATTTTGGAACCGAGAATAAAACGGTGGACAAAGAAGAATGTCAACGCTGGGATTCACTGGAACCACATCAGCATAATTTCTCTGTAGGATTCATGGGACTCTCTGCCTCTGAACACGAAAATTATTGTAGAAACCCTAATGATGACATAATGCCGTGGTGTTTTACCGTAAATAGCAGAGTTAGGTTTCAGTATTGCAACATTCAAGAATGTAAAAAAGGTAAGTGTGATATATAAACACATAATGTATTTTTGAAATAAATAATTACTGACGTAACATTCGATATTTTTACTACATAACAAAATCGGACTTTTAGAGAAAAAAGTCGGATTTTTCTTATTTTGTTTTTCTCTGAAATATTCTTTGCAGTACTATTTTTATTAAAAGTTATTATTTTTGATAGTCAAATAATTGTGCATATTTTGTGTTGGTTTTATCTCACTTTTTCATTTAGATAATCGTATAGCACGCACTACTAAAATATTGAAAAACTCTACAAAACTATAAAATACACAATATCTCAAATAAAGTCTTGATCATTGACCTCATATAGTTTTTATTCCAGCAGAACAAGGTCAATATTATAAGTTTGATACTTTAAATGTTTTAGTATTATGATCATTAATTTTTTTTTATTGAATAAAAATGTACATGTATAAGATTTTAAAACTGATAGAGGAAATTTGGACTAAAATCTTTTAAAAATACCAATCAAAACTTCATACTTTGTATTTTTTAGTGTCACTGCCAGTCATAAACTGTATTTCATTTTTAAAAGACTTTAGCTATTTGTATTACTTTTCAATATTTTACTCAATTGTTCGTTTCGTTGATTATTTTGAATGCTTTTATATATGTATATCTTGAGTTTGATTGTTCGCGTTATTGATTATTGTTTGATTTAGTGATTTATAAATTGGGGTACTTTGAACTGAAATAGGCAATGATTGTAAGATCACAAAAACTGGATCAGAGTACAGAGGAAAACAAAACAGAACTCGAGGAGGAATTCCTTGTCAACGTTGGGACACAAATACCCCCCACAAGCCGGATCCAGATATCGGATTTCCCGGAGCCACCCTATCCGCACAGGAAAACTTTTGTAGAAACCCAAACAAATTTAAGTCAGCTCCCTGGTGCTACACAGTTGATCCCAATGTGCGCTGGCAGACCTGTGACATCCCGCTCTGTTTTAACGGCAAGAACGCTCAATATCTTGTTGAAATGTCTTTTAAAATATATTTGGAACTTTCGGAACTTGTGTCAAATTAAGCAAAGCGCATGATGTTGATTCATACGAAATAAATTTTAAAATGTTAGAACTTGAACTCATTTTTAAAGCAATACACTTGAAAAGTTGTCAACTCTTTGATCTTTGTTAATAGTGTTTATAACATACTTGTACATCGCCCGTTGTTTAAGTATATATGCTTCAAACTTAATTATTATTTGATATGGTATGCATGTTTATTTAATAGATTATGTATGTGACTTCTCCGAAGGCAACTGTTCATTGGATCAGTTAAACGATGAAACAATCAAATGGGTTACTAGATTAGAAGGTACATGTAAGTTAAAACATACAATTGTATAACATTGACAGTGATAGTGCATTTTTTAGGATTAATATCAAGTTACAAACATCCTTTACGAAATGGAAAATGGTTAATTTTGTAAAATAATCCCCTAAGTTTTTCTGTTACTTGTAGACAAAACACTAGCGTTAACACTCTCAGCTAACTCGACGGCTCTACAGTCAGTGTTACCTTCACTGATATTACCTAAAGTGCGATTCACAAACACTGGAAATTGTTTAGAAATGGAATACCGGGGCGATGGCATACGTTTAGATATAAAAACTGCCAAACTAAACCTGACAAGTCTCCAGAACAGCCCCCAGTGGATGCCCATAAAAGTTAACCTAGATAACTCTGAAGATGGCTACCAGGTTTGAGAAATCAAGTTATCGTATTGTTATAACAAGTATTCCTTTTAAAGGAAAGATCGGCAATAATGATATATTGATAGCTAGATGCAATCAACATGATCAGTTTGATATAAAATAATTTAAAAAGTACTGTATTTTTACAAAATATAGAATATTTTGAATCTGTGCACCATAATTTCATCATTATAAACCGTCAACAAATTTAATTTTGAAATAAATTTGGGGAAAGCCGTTCGTAAACTCCTTGTCTAGTTTTATATTTATAACGTTATTATTAAATGTTGATGTATCTTCTTCTTCTTCTTCAGAATACTGAGTAGGGCTCTTCAACGAGCATTAACACGTATACAAAGAAAGAGTTGTTTTAAAATACCGGTAATTTCATGCGACTGAAAAACATTGAATGCCATCATAACTTGCTATTGAGGTCGCATTATAACGTAACTCAAGCCGTCTTCTTAGCTACTATTATGCAACATCAATAGATCGAGGTTACTTCATGAAGCGTCCTTTTATGACTGAGTTCAGTTCATCGAGGTCAACTGCATTGCTGAATGAATTTTTCGATTGAAATTCTTACGCGTGAGACAAAATGTGCATTCTTGATTTAACAGGTCGAACTGTATTTTATGTATGTTTGCATCTCTTAAGGTAAATGAATTGAAATAAAACTGAGTAAATTGTTATATAAATACTAAACCATACTTCAAGTTTTTATAAGAAGCCGATCACAAAAATTGCAGATGAATTTAGATATGGAAAAATTATTACGAAGCAAACCCTAGTAGATCTTCTGTAGAGTTACTATAAGTTAAAGAGAGTGTAAGGTTGTTTCGAATCTACAAATCTATTACGGTTAGAAAATGCATCCTTATCTCAGATGGGGGGGGGGGGGTGAGGAAACAAGACATAAGAGGAAATGACTTCAATTTACGTGTATTGAAAACAAATTGCAGAAAATTGTGCTACATCCTTCGTAGCATTAAAATATTCTTCGTTTAACAATAACAATCATATAAAGTTTATGCATTGTGTTTTATTGCACACATCTAGCTCTACTGCGACAAATTTTAAAATTTCTTGTTGCAAAACTGTCGATCAGGTAATTATAGGTTACATGGACCTGCCTGAATCTATGCTTTGTTTACTACCATTTTAGAAATAGGATATTTATTTTAGCCCTTCATAAAGGCTTTATGGAAGATTTAATCACGTGATTAACCAGTATTTAATATACTTTATTTTTTATTACATTTATTGCAAATTCTGCAGAACATTTTAACGTTTTTGTGTGCTGACCTAAAAAGTTAACGTAACAACAATAATTCGACAACATTACAAGTATTGATTTACAGTATAAATTGATAAAGCACTATTTTCAACAAAACATTTTTTGTTTAAATAGGTAAAATATAAGAGGAAATTTAATTAACTTCTACAAATTATTTTAAAAAACGATCGAAGTTCCACGGATATTCACTGCTTCAGTTGAATTTAATCACGGATCGGTTGGAAATTTGAAAAATAGCAATTAAGAACAGGTTTACTAAGGTATTGTAGGAGGAAATCATATCACAGACAAAAAAGTAGATTTTGGAGCATGTTGTTTTTCTCCGAAATTTTAAAGACAAGCTGTTTTATACGATACGGACAGAATAGCAAAATGTTTTTGGTTTGACATGGTTTACATGCATTGTAAAAGGACAATACATTAAAGGTTGGTAATAACGAATTGCAATTTGATCGAGCAAAGATAAGTGATAAGACAGACTTTTGCTACCTTGGCATATTGCTATTATATAATTTTCAGTGACGTATGTTTGTGATTTCGACTTAAACATAATAAATTTTATTGTGAAAAAAATGAAGAAAAAGTTTTACTACAAAAACAAGGTTTTTTAACGGAGTTTGACATTTATGCCTCAACATACATGTTTTCATTACGATGTCGGCTAAATTTAATAGGAGTCGGTTAGTTTGTCTACATTAAAATAGTATTTACCGAGATTTTTTAAGCATTATCGTGACCTCTTGACTAAGATTCGCAAGGAAAACAACATTTAGATTAAATATTGTTATATAAGGGAAAGGATTTGCAAGCGTAAATAGCAACACTTTCTCTTGTGCAGTTGCTTTTGAAGTAATGAGTTTTTTGGTGACACCAATAGTTTCACATTTTTCAAGAATATACCCATTTTTATATTTTATTTTATATCTCTTCACCTTGTTAAGTTTTGGTTGAACATGACTAAATGAAACTAGTAATAACACGGGTTGTTGACAGAAAAACGGATAAACACAACGAAACTTACAGTGTAGGTAAACTATAAATGAAAAGTTTTAGGACGTGTAAAAAAACCCCACATTAGATTAAGTCAAATTTAAATATTTATCATACACATATATATAATTCAAATTTGTGGGGCCTTATTGCATTCTTAGATTGAAATGCTTTTTTGATTTTAGGTAATCATGACACCAGTTCTCATTTCATCTTCAGTGAATTTTAAAATAAAGTTCATACGCATACAAACCACTCCATGCAAAGGTAACTACTGATTTTTTGTAAAAGAAGTTTACTTATACTTTGCTTTAATAGTTTTTTTTAAAATGTATGTTCAAATCACTACATTTCTGTCATTTAAGATTGCTTTGCTTGCATGGAGGACCGCGTGTGCATTCAAAATGAGAAGTTTTGTGATATGATTGTGGATTGTCCCGATAACAGTGACGAAAAGAACTGTGGTAGGTAGATCTGTACACAGCATTGTCCTTAAACGGAGTTCTGATACTCTTGATTTAGCTTATGTTTTTCTTAAGATTGTCGTTCTCTTTCTTTTAAGTGACTATTCAATATCTTATAAAGTAATGAAACTAATCTTAGGTGGCTCGACCCACCAATATTTTATTAGGTCTTTCCACCTTCAGGTGAAAGACCTCTTGATTTTATGGTTTTTATTCTTCTTCTTTTTTTCTTTTTACCTTGGGGTCACGTTTTTGTTATTAGAATTATCCAAACAATTTAAACGTTATGTAATACTCATTAAAAGTTATAGTACCAATTGACCTTGTGTCAAAAACTCCCAGAACTTACAGAGTTATTGATCTTTGAGAAGGAAATGCTTGTTGTCGCTTCTCCTCTGAAACCATAAGAGGTAGAGACTTCGAACTTTTACCAATGTCTTTAGAACAATTAGAGGATTGTCCAATTCATTCATACCAAAAGGTTCTCAGGCCCCTTCTAGTAGTAATTGCCCCTGAAAACAGTTTTATTTCCATTATATCACTTTCAACATCTTATTATTTATCGTTGAGACTTTAGACCACTTTGAAATAGAAACATTTTAACCATGGCCGAACAAAATGACGTCAAGATCATTTGGAAATCCGTTAATGAGTGTTTACATCTCTTTTGTATAGGGTGGTAGAGAAACACGTTTTCAAGCGGTAAGATTTATATTTTTGTTTTATTTTACTGATGGAGCCCAATAAAGTACTTATATTGGGTCATTCTATTGTACGCCGCTTTCAACAATTCCTAGTAAGTAATGGGGATGTTAGGTATTGTGAGGATCTTGGTCTAAGAGCAAATCATAGGATATTTTATAGAGGAGTGGGAGGTCGCACTATTTCGGGCATTCTCCGCAAGGATGCGAGTTTCATTGAAAAAGTAAAACCTCGTAACATAATTCTAATTGTTGGGGGCAATGATATTCGACGTGCGACGTCTTCCGAAGAATTGGCAGCAAATAATGAATCTCTTGTATCGGTACTGCACTATAGATTTGGAGTCGCTCAGATACATGTGTGTAAATTGTTGCCACGATTTAAGCAATGTTTTGATTACAACAGTACTGTGGATGAAGTAAATATCCTTCTCAAATCTTCTCTGCACAGATTTGAATTCGCTTCATTTTGGGAGCATAATGACCTCTTCCCTTCGCCTAAGTTCAAGGCGTGTGACCATAAATTTCTTTTTGACGGCGTCCACCTCAATAAACAAGGCAACGCTCATCTCTATAGAAGTTTGCGCGGACTTATTTTGTCTAGAATGCGTTAAAGTTTCGGGCGATTATCTCTTGTAATTTCAAACTAATCATATATATCTATAACGTTATATATGTAGATCTACAAACATATTTAGTATTATTTTATTTCTTTGTAATAAGCAAGGAATGGAATTCCGTATTTGATATCCATCACATAGTTTTATCATAATTTACTTGTGTTTTCCTGTAAATTTTCAAATTTTTATTGGCTCACTGAGGCAGATCTCATTGCACTGGAATAAGCATAATTTACAAGTGTTTTCATTATAATTTTCATATGTATTTTTTGCCTTTCCGAGGCGGATCTCATTGCACTGGAATCATCACAATTTTTTGCTGTTTTCTCTGGAAAACACCAATTTATTGGTGTTTTCCAGAGATAGTTCATATTTGTATAGCCTCCCTGAGGCGGATCTCATTGCACTGGAATCAACACAATTTACATTGTGTTTTCCTGAGATTTTAGTAGTTCTGATATTGAAAACTACTCACCAAATAGTAATATCATTCGTTTATCTGAAAATGTACAAAATACATGTGATCAATTTCCAGAAAAGTGTAGAGATACCGTAATGAACATGAAACATAATAAATCACCAGGGCTAGACGGATTAACAGTTGAATTCTATCAATGTTTCTGGGATAAAATATCAATACTCTTTCATAATATGCTTAAAGAAATATTTAGTTTAGACGAAATGACATTTTCACAACGACTTGCTGTATTATCTTTAATTCACAAAAAAGGAGAACGGTCACAGCTTACAAACTATAGACCAATTAGTCTTACTAATATTGATTACAAAATAATTGCCTTTATATTTGCTCGCCGTCTGCAAAAATGTATTGAACACTATATAGGAAATTAACAAACAGCACATATAAAAGGAAGATATATTGGAAGCAACGCAAGGCTTATACTTGAGATTTTCGAATATTATGAAAATAATAATCAAAACGGTATATTACTATTCCTAGACATTGAAAAAGCTTTTGACTTAGTTGAATGGAATTTTCTTTTTAAAACTTTGAAAAAAATTAATTTTAGACTAGATTTTATAAAATGGATAAAAATCCTAAATAAAAACACCGTTTTCCGTTTAAAAAACAATGGATGGATTTCAAAAACATGCACAATGAATAGAGGTATAAGACAGGGGAGTCCGATTTCTGCTGTATTATATTTATTTGTTGCGGAAATTTTATCAAGTAAAATTAAAGAAAATAATTTAATGCATGGATTTACCTCGAAAAATTTACAAAATGAAAAAAAAAATGTACAGCACGCGGACGATATGACGGTTACTTTAAAAGATATAGAATCCATGAAACATGCTATTTACACCATAGATAAATTTTGCAAATTAGCTGGATCAAAGATAAACCTATCAAAAACTGAATGCATATTGTTAGGAAATTGAAAAGACCGGTTCAAAATCCAGAAGGTATTAAAGTAACTAAACAGGTTGTAAAATGCTTTGGTATTTTTGTAGGACACGACAAAATCGAGTGTTATAATAGAAACTGGATGAAGATTGACCATGATATTGAAATTTTGTTTGAATCATGGAAAAAGAGAAAATTAACATTATTCGGTAAAGTTACTGTAGTTGATTCTGTTGCCTTACCTAAGCTTATATATGTTTCCAGTAATTTAGAACTTCCCGACAGAAATTATGTGAATGATATAAATAGAATAATATACAATTTTATATGGAATAAAACAGACATAATCAAACGAAATACGATGATAGGTGATAATATGGATGGGGGTATAGGCATTACCGACATAGGCTCTAAATTAAAGGCTACATGTATAAAGGCAACGTGGATTGCCCACCCGCCTACATACAGTACAACAAATCATGTTGTAAAAAAAATATATATATAGTCTCTTTAAAGCGCTGAATATCAATATAAACTATTTAATGAGCACAACAAAAATATCGACTGAAAATTATGGTATACTAAAAAACTTTCCAGAATTTTATAAGCAAGTTTTTACCTGTTTTTATCTATGTAAAGATTTTAAGCAAAATAATGACAGATCAATAAATACCGAATCGTGTTTTATTACAACCAATTTGGTCGAATACTTCATTTACTTTTAAAGATAAAACGATATGTTTTGATGAATGGATTAAAAGCGGAATACTGTATGTTAAAGACATCTTTAAAGAAAACGGTAAATTAAAAAGTACAAGAGATATATATGATAGGTTAAATAAAAAAAGCAATTGAGTATGCGAGTATAGAATAATACAAAAAGTGTTCAAGAAATTTGAATTCATGTATGATTATTCTAAAATCCCCTATATTAAAATGCAACAGAATGACGAAGAATACAAAATTAAATGTTTTTATTCAAGTTTGTAAAGCTCAAATTTCAAAGTATAATTTCACAAGGAAAGCTAGGTAGGGATTTCCAAATCCCAGATAAGGAAGTTTGGAAATCAATATATTCCAACAAAATTAAAAATGTCAAAAATAAAAGTATTGCGGAATTAAATTATAAACTTCTAAATAATTTACTATCTAATTTTTGATTGTGTAAATGTAAAACATGTTTAGCATATGGCAAGCCAATGCTTTAATTTTACAATTGTTTGGAAAAATGTCATTAGGGTCTTCCGTCTTCAGCGGAAGACCCTACTATTATTCTATTGTTTCTTTTTCACTTTTCTTATTATTCTTTTTATTCTTTTTTTGTCTTACAAATTTTGTGCACGCGATTTCTCGAAGATGGCTCACTCGATTTTCTTCAAATTTTGAGGGTTGATGTGTCGGCATATGAAGTTTGTACCGCCGTTTCAATTTCTTGATAACCACTTCCGGTCGGAAGTTATCGTCCGTTTACAATTTTTAAAAGTCAATTTTGTCGGCTAGAGATCCAAACAACGAATAAAGATATAGGGCTGAAATTTTCAGTGAGGATAGACATTAACTTAACCTGTTGCAACATGGTCATAAAAACGTCCGCCGTCAGGAAAGATAAAAAATCGGCTTTTTCAACTTTTTGCTTTTTATATATTTTTCTAACGGGTTGATAGAGACTCTTTTTTCTGATTCAGAATATGTAATTTGTTTTGAAATCGATTGATGTGTTCCCGAAATATTAAGCATCAAAGTCCTGAAGCGAGAGTCCGAGTAGCACAGTCGCTAGAGTCGAGGACATGTGCCCAGGCGACCCGGGTTCAAGCTTCGGGTGCCGAAATTTTTTCCCCTAATGTTTTGCGTTGATTAACAATTTAGTTTTAAAAGTGAAGGATTTTATCTCATTTACTCATAAATCGGAGGGAAGACCCACTCGTTGCTCGCAACGAGAACGATCTAGTTGTTGGGTTTTTTTTGGTTGTTGATGAAAACGAAAGAACAAGGCTTTATAATATCTTCCTCTCATTTATTGCATTCAGAATTTACAAATATAAAATGTTCTGTAGAGTTGAAAACTTAGAAGAAAAAAGTAAATCGTTAAGAATGTATATTAAAGAGAATACTTTATCATATTGTTCAGTTCTATCTTTTTTTTTACATCAAATGAAAGAAAAGATTTTTTTTTCAAAATTTTGCATTTTTACTATGAATATGCATTTATGCTATGAATATGTATTTAAGCTTATATCTATTATGTATGTATATTTATATACGCCCACCCTCCGAGGGAGACAGTCCCTCCATTGTATACAAGAGTTTATAACATGGACACAAACTTTGACTGATGGTAGTAAAATCCTTTGTTATGTGTGGGCCAAACAATTCACATGTGAATTTTCAATGAAAGGATTTTTTTTTCTGATTAACACATACATGTATAAATACATGTATCATCTTTATTTCATAAAAACTTGACATATATCGTATATGTTTTTTCAACATATGTTGATTTTATTCCTTTTTTCTGATTAACTCATATACATATACAGTGTACATTTTTAGTTTATAAAAACCTGATATATATATTGTAAATCTGTTTTCACCATATGCTATTTTCTGATGTGTTATTATATTCTTGGTTATAAGGAATCAATAAATTGTATAAAAAAAATGACATAAAGGTCGAAGGCTAAGGTCATTTTGAAATCTGTTAATTAATGAATTTTCATATCTTTTAAAAAACAGAATTATAGTAAGGGTTTCAATAGCTTGATGTATTGCGCAATAAGGTATTCAATTGGGTCAGCCAGGTATCACATCAAGTCTTGTGGTTACTCAAATGGAACTTGTTTTTACAGTCAACCCATTCAATTCTTTCAAAGACAGCTAGCCTCTAGAAGACTCTTCTATTCACCCCTGCGAATGTTATTGTCATTTAAATTTTAGACCACGTGGTTTTATTTGACCCTTTCAGTTTCGCAGTAAAAAATCGTGCCTCGTGTTTATAGTCTATTTTATAGAATCTAGGTACTTGTTATTAAATATAAATTCTAGACGTATATTGATTTTAAACTTTATTTTCATTAATTGGTGGATAAAATGTGCTTTAGAAATAAATGTGACAATACAAAAAAATAGTTTTTTTTCTGCTGTAGCAACGATTAACATGCGTAGTAGAGATCCCCCAAAGGAATTAATTTTCGATCCGCGCCTGACCTAGTAATAACATCAATAGTGAAAGAGACTATACTATTTTATGCAATATGTTCGTTGAAAATGGCTCGATATACTAAGTTTTTATTCAAAACATTCACCCATTATTTTTTTTAAAACATAGTATTGCACACCACAAGCATCAAACATGGCTATGATTTTATTTAGCAACCCAATGTTTATATTTTCAGCCACTCTACACGTGGTTGAACACGAACGATAACTCTGTTCTGAATATCATCGTTAAATTTAAATAACCGCTAGATGGTGAAATAAGACAAACATCTTATAAGATTTTGATGTTTTAACATAAATCAAAGTAGGATATGATATGAAAATTGACCAGTACTTACGTATTTTGAGAATATTATCCGAACACCTATACTTCCGCTCGAAATTTGACAGGAACTGAAAAAATCTCGGTGAAGTCTCGTGAACTTTCATTCGAGCACCTCTGGATTTATTACATACTTAGCAACGATAAAGAAAACATCCCGAACACATTCGCAGAGGTGTATTGTTAGGTTTTCAGTTGATATGCTTGTGTAAAGAATATTCACTTGGCTCAGTTTTGTTTAGAGTAAGTGGAAAAAAATTCAGAAAAGTAATTCAATAGATATTTACGATATACAACATAGAATTCTTAAAAAAAGATTGAAATAGATCTGTATTGTATTTTTGGCATTATTTCATAAACAAACGGACACAATGTCTTGTCTGCTTATTAAATTTTAGAGCCTTAAATTGGTCTTAATTAGTACAGTATATATTGTATACATGCATGTCAAGAACAATAAGGATAATGTTTTAAAAAGAAAATGATCATAAAAATTTAAATTGTTATTTGATATTATTTTTTAAAATTCGATAGAACCCGATATCATCTATTTCAATCTAAACAAAAAACAAAGCTACACACTATGATAATGCATTATGAATTCAACTAAACAACCCAATGTTTAGTTGAACAATCTCGATAATTTTAGAAGTATAATAACTTTTTCCTTCTTTTTTTTTTTTTTAATAAAATTTGATCTTCGCCCGCAAATGTTTTCGGTCCACTTCGTTCCCCATAAACCCTTGGCAGATCACATTACGAAACCTCGATGGCAAACTCCGTTTTAGGATTGGCTGCAGTTACGAGTAGCTGATCCAATCGCAGCGTTTTTAACAAGCGCTTATTAATAAACTTTAAAAGAAACACACGTGTGATCTGATGCTTTTCACATGTGGAGGCACAAGTACTCGAGTACAGAAGCTCCCTAAGAATGGTCTAACCTAATCACTTACAAAAAGATATATTTTACTGCATGGGATTGAACAGATTTACAAACTTGTCGAGGCTTGCGTGGTCATAGTATGGAAAAGAATCATAGTAAATATTGCATATCCCGTTTATCTATACCTCTCTGCTTATGATTATTGCTTAGAAAGATTCAATGAGTTGTGTGTTGTCAAATTTCTATTGTCCACAATAAATACGACAGCGATACCTGGTTTTATGGCTTGCATGCTTTCATATATCAGCGACTTTTTTACTCTCGGTACAGGTCCCTACACACATTATCAATAAAACATTCCTTGTTTTTTCTAGGTTATATCTTCATTCCTATTTAACGAGGCCGGGTCTAATTTTTTTCTGCCCTAGATTTTTTTAATGAAATTTTTTACATAAATTTCTACTGATATACTTATTATTTTAAGATAGACTAATAAGACTTTTACCACACCGTTTGTTCAAGGAGTCATCTCGAAGTTTATTAATTTTTAACATAGGACCCTATGGGATTTTGTTTGAAATGTATCAATTTTGCACATTTTTTTTAACTTCTGCCCTAAGGATTTCTTTTTCTGTTCTACATATTAAAGTAATTGCTAAAAAGCATCAAATGGTCAAATAAAAAAACCCTTTTACCTCCTTGTTTGTTCCAGGGGTCTTATCAAAGTTGTTTTTTGCATGCCCAATTTCCCAGTTTGTCAGATAATGCCTATTTTTTATTTGACAAAGACAGAAATGGTGATCTTTATAGTATTATTAAAACATTAAGACACATTTAAGTAATAAATAAATATATAACATTACATATTAAGGGTCATTATAATAAAATACATGGTTAGTGTCTTGAAATATATTAATTAAACTATACTAAGGCGGGTAAAGAAAACGTGACAGAGGGCTAGGCTTGCTAAACCCTCTTCATGTTTTTGACCCGAACCCAAAAATAGATTATACTTCGAGACATTTATGTTTATTCCACAATATAATATCAATTTTACACATCAAACGAGCTATTTTCAACAAATTTCACTGAATATCTGCAGTTGAAACTATCACGCCATGGCGTCAACCAAGCAAAAAGATATATATATATATATATATATATATATATATATATATATATATATATATATATATATATATATATATATATAATCCAGTGTCTTTGTCTGTGATAACACTACGTATCGATTTTGTACTATATAACCCATAATGCAAATGACGCCAAATTGAGGCGCCGGCGGGATTTGCTTATTTATAGTTAAAGATTTAATTGTACGATGGCTTAAAATTATAAAAATATAAGTAATAAAGAATCTTTCTCTGAATCTATGAGGTGATAATAATTTAGGTCGAGGCGTGATCAAATATATCATAAAGCCCTTCGGGCTTTATTGGATTTGATCACGCCCCGACCAAAATAATCACCTTATAATACCCAAAGAATGATTCCTTATTCCTTTATATATAAATTGTGCCCTTAAGATTTATATATAAAACTTAAGGGCACAATTCAAGTTATTCGCTAATTAGCGCCACAGCATTACCGAGTTTTCTTAATAAGATCTGCAAAGGGTTTTTGAGGACTTGGCTTAAATTTCTTATTTTTGCAGTTTATTTCTATTACCTGCTTGATATATTTTATACTAAGGTCTAAAGAAAAATCAACAATTCTAAGTTCTCAAATAATTGTTTTGTAAAGTCAAAAATGTATTGTGTATCGGGCTTCATTGGATTTGACCACGCCCACTGAAATTATCACCTCATAATACTCAAAAAATAATTCATTATTCCTTATTTTTATATTATTTCCTATTTACACTATTTAAAACAATATTTTTAAACCACTTTTTTTAATGTAGCACATGCTATGTATTACTACGCAGCGCAGTCAATACCTTTTTTAAGTTATGCTATAAGACACGCCCATATTGTGTCACTCATGTTATTGGGTTTAAGGGTTAAAAAATGATCCTTATGGGTATCACAGAAAAAGACATCTGAAAATATGAATATTAAAGGTAAAGTAAAAGTGCAGTCGCAGAAAAAATATTTTAATTTTGATTGGTCGGTTATCTCAATATTTGCACTAATAAACTTTCTTACACAATGAAAAAAACTTTTAGTAAAACACATTTTATGAAACAAAATTTTATTAGTAATGTTTAAGCATTTTCCAATTCTAAGATTGGTTTTAAAAATTTATTACTATTCCAAAATAATCGTACTTAATAGGTTCTTGAACTCTTCTTTTTAAACTTCTTATATTGAGTGAATCTTCATAAGTTTTTAGTGATTTAAAATTAAATGCAAAGAACACTTTCTATTATGATATAATTTCTTTACGACCCTCAAAAGGTATGGATGATTGATCAATTTAGTATTTATGTGAAATGACGTTCTTAGTGTTTAGATTATTTATGTCATTCCACTTAAAACCACAACCATATAGTATCATATTTTATAATATATACCAACTGCAAATGTATTTAAATAAAAAAATATTTTTTTTAGCTATCGACTATTCAAAATGTAAAATGACTTCAAAGGGATTAGACTACAATGGAGACGTTTCAATAACCATTTCCGGAAAAACTTGTCAACGCTGGGACAGTCAGCATCCTCATAGGCATACTTTCTTCCGACTGCAAGAACAAGCTCATTTAAACAAAAACTACTGTAGAAATCCAAGTTATTATAGCGACCTGTGGTGCTACACAACAGACAGGAACACAAGATGGGAATGGTGTAATGTTCCAGTCTGTGGTAATCAGATGCCAGTTTTTCATGTTTTTTTTTTTATAACATTTGATTGAAAACACTTGATTAAACAGAAGGAAAAAATTAGAATGTTATTTGATATATCTATATATTTTAATTTGAAATTACCATAAATAAATCAAATTTGAATTTAGTACTACAGACCTGTTTCATTGTTCAAGAACATAATAATTATTAAATCTTTTATAAGTCGGATTTGTTAAAGATAAATCAGAATCATTAAATTCAAGAATCTCAATCGAATATCATTTGTTGAAATCAAACGGTAAATGTTAATCAGTATTAAGAATATGATATGTAAGTAATAGAAGACGCTGTACGTTCATGTAGTAACAGTAATTTTAGCTGCAGGTCTTTAGATTTACCTGAAAAATGCAGGTTGATATGCCGAACGGTTACAGTTTCTCCCATAGAAACGACTTGCAATTTACGGCTCACAAAATTATGCTGGATAAAATAAGGGATATGTCAAAGAAGAAATTGTAGAATTTCCAATCATTGATTTCATATTATCAGGAGAATCATTAAAAAGAGACATATCTTATAACAAAAAACCTTACGTATACATACATAAGGGATTCTTACAGTGTATATTCTACAAGTTGCCGTTTGTTCTAATAATCTCATTATTTTTTGATAAAACATTTTTTCTGCTAACAGAATGTAGAGACACTCCAAAAGGAGAAGCATACATCGGGAAAATCTCACGCACAGTCAATGGGCGTCAATGCGTGAGATGGGATAGCGTAAACATTTCAAAACACGAATATTTCAACAACAGCGATTTTACAGAAAAACTAAGTGATCATGAAAATTATTGCAGAAATCCCGACCAACGCCAATCGCCATGGTGCTTTACGGAACCATCTGGTGGATTTTGGGATTATTGCAACATTCCATTTTGTAAACGTAGTGAGTATAATTTGTTCTAATTATTTAATAGGTTTTATTCTGATATAAAAACTTGATATATTATAAATTAATAATGTTATTGAACACATCTTAGTCCGAGTTTTTTTGGAAACACTTGTTTTTCAGATGATACAGAATGTGTTAATAGTCCCAAAGGCTTAGACTATTTTGGGACCGAGAATAAAACGGTTGACAAAGAAGAATGTCAACGCTGGGATTCAATGGAACCACATCAACATAATTTCTCAGTAGGATTCATGGGACTCTCTGCCTCCGAACACGAAAATTATTGTAGAAATCCTAATGACGACACGATGCCATGGTGTTTTACTGTAAATAGCAGAGTTAGGTTTCAGTACTGCAAGATTCCAGAATGTAAAAAAAGTAAGTGTGACACCAGCTCTCTCTCTCTCTCTCTCTCTCTCTCTCTCTCTCTCTCTCTCTCTCTCTCTCTCTCTCTCTCTCTCTCTCTCTCTGATTTTTGGTGTTACGTAAACACACCGATATTTTGCATTCGGTTGATATATGATATAAAAAAAAACAATTATTGTACATACTTCTTTATTGAAAATGTTGTTATATTATAATGAAGTAGTCTTTTCTGCTTTTCGACTTCAACTCACTGTCAAACGTAAATTGGATTTTATTGTTATTTAAATAAAGATGAAAGGAAATTAAAATAGTATATTTTCTTTCTTTTCTACTATCATACATTTTGGCATATAAATAGTAATTAATGTTTAGAATCTAACAAGGACTTTATTTTTGGTGGAATATTGGCGTAGGAAAATATCATATGTTTTGCAATTCAGAATTCATGTAGAATAATGAGTCTGTTTTAGCATTTTTAAAACAAGAACATTAATGTTAAATTTTTTAACTAATGTTAACTATTGATTTGATGCTTGGGTTTCAGAATTTGTTTTTAAAATAAAATTTGCCTATCAAATTACATTTTTATAAGCTTTTTAAAGCGCCCATTCTATACATTGATTTGTGTAAAAAAAAAAAAAACTAAAATCAGTTGGTCAATATATTAGCTTTTTTCGTCAATTCATATCTATATATAAAGTTTTCATAATACATAAAAATAGGAATATTTTAATATTGGAAGCATAAAAAGGTATATCTTAAAAATTTAAGAAATTAGAGGAAATGCGGGCTAAGCCATATCAATTTTAATTCCATTATTTATTCCAACTTAGTAGCTATAGTATAAGCTGATTTTCTATTATTTCATTGAAGAATAAAATCTTCATATCTCAAACAGATGTCTGCATAACTGCAAAGAACTTTTTTTTCATCTGTTAAGTTGAGAAAAAAAGGTAGTGACCTTGACCTGACCTATATGCGAAAACAAAAGAGGTACAATTTGATCAAACTGATGGATTTATTTTGTTATATAATCTGTTTTAGTGTCAAAATTTCATGAGTTTCTTATTATAAGAAGTATGTTTGATAACGAGAAGACTCCTTCCTTAAAACGATGGAAGCTACTGATAAACAAGTTGAAACAATATTATCAACAGTTTCGATTGAAGTCTCGATAGTCGATAAAACGAACTTGTGAACAAATACGATCTTCTGTTTGGTCGAATGCTGACTGACGATTTTCATGTTTATTGTAAGGCAATTATTAATCATCGATTTGTTTACGGATTTTCTCATTTTCCCGATTACGACAAAGAGCACACGGTGGATATTACTATTCAGCAGAGACTGCTCACACCCCCCCCCCCCCAGGACACCTGATCCTACGCTTATTATTGTAGATGTCCGTATTTGCTCTGCTCATGTTTTGTATTTTAACTCTAGACTTTTGATTTTGAAATCTGTTTGTTAGTACACTGTTTTGAACACTATTGACCGTATAAATGGGTATAGTCCACGAATGCATTTTCCATAGGCGGTAATGTTAACGTTATGGTTCATAGCTTCGGCCCTATTTTTCGTTCAGCAACGAGGGACCTCTTGAATGAAAGCTCATCAAATTGTCTCTTCCCTGTTAAAATTTCGTGGTGTGAAGTCAGATTCGTTTTCCGGCAAAATGCGTCTGTATTGAACAACTCTGAAAATGAAAGTAAAAGTAGGGAATTTCTCAGTTTTGGAAAGGGTGTACATCAAACAATTTCAATTCTTTTCTTCAAATGATAATTCAATTTTGATACTTGTTTTTGAAATTGCAAATCCTCTTTTCTGACATGTGTCAAGCATTCTGATTTAAAATGTCCAAATAAATGTATATACCCTCTGCAAGTATAGGGACTATTTTGCTTAAAGGCACTACTTTGTTGTCCTACCGATTCTAAAAATAGTTAGAGGGATATACCCAAATAGTTTTCGAACGAGTAATATCTAGAGATAGAGATTCTAGAGATTCCTCTATTTCAATTCTTTACTTATGATTCGTTGATTTGTAATCGGTGACGTAAACAAGTCTTCGCAACTCCAATAAATGGTCACGTAATTATAAGCAATCAGTCAAGGGAAGCAAACAACGGAGGCGCAATGCAATGGTATGCTATCGTAAGAGATAACAAGAGATCCATGGGCCACGTCGCTTACCTGAACAACAGTTCCTTGTGACTTTCTATGTAGTAGAATATGCTATTTCTAACTATTTAGAATCTACACTGTCTGAGGGTTCTTGCATGATAATTTCCTAATATGTAGCATTGTTTTTCTTTGGCAGACAATGTTTAAACTTTTTCAACATATATTTCTATGTTTAACTTTGAACCCCTTTTTTGGGCCCCAGTATTAGTTCGGTGGTCACAACTTTATAAATTTGAGAATCTACATTTTTAAGGATGCTTGCAAAGTAATCTCACAGATTGAAGCATTGTTGTTCTCCAGAAGAAGGGTTTTTTTAACATTTCACTCTATATTTCCAGTTAAACTTTAAACACTTTCTGGGGTCATAGTATTAATCCGGGGGTCACAATTTTCCCAATTTAGAAACTACAATAGCCACGGAGGCTTGCAAAGTAATCCTTCAACCACTTTAAACGCTACCTCCTTTACATTCAAAATATTTCTTGTACTCGTTTAAAAAATATTTTGGCGCGTAGCTTATTCCAAAGGACTATCGCAAGTATATGTACCGATTAAAAAGGGTATTAAATGTCAATAGCTTAGACATTGTGCTCGTCAAGTTTGATGTGCCAAAATCTATGAGTTGCGTCAAACTTCAAAAACACTTTGACTTGCGGAGGGTTTTCAATCATTTCGTCGACTGTTTTTAAATGATAATGCTCTCAAAATCGCAAGATTCATTTCTTTTGGCTAATGAAAAGTCTTATATTGTTAGATTTACGCACTGTAATTAGACTGTGAACTCAATCGGTGGGTTGATCTTGCTTCGCGATAACCCCTAACTGTTCCATTCTCAAACGTGATGTTTTCACTTTATTACGTAGTGCGACAGGGATCTTTCTCGATGGATATTTGGCCGGAGTAACAGTTTCGTCAAGGTTGAGGTGACTTTTCAGGAATTTGATCGATTTTTTGAAAACATCTTGATACGATTTTACTAGGTTTTCCATCGACAAGTGAAACTTTCCAAAGTCTTGATATCCTTCTGTGTTGTTTTAAGTTACGCAGTATGTTACCACTTTGACCTGTGTTTTTTAAGCTGCTGATCGTTGATATCTAACTTGTTAAAGACTTGTTTATAAATATTGTTGGCTTTGGCACCTGTGTCCAGCATTATTTCTACATGATTGTAATTAAATGTCAAGATTTCAATCCAGTCATTCTGATCTTGATCTACTGTATTAATCTGTATGGTTCCAATGAGAAGTTCTGTATCTTCGTTAGATTCTTCATCGGCTTGTAAGATGTAAGATACAAATGTAGTTCTGTCAAACAGTATTTGGCAAATCGATTCTTATTGTGACAACGGTGACAAGTTTTTTTTTCAAATGCAGGTTATGCATCTTTCATGTGTCTTCTTCCACAATTACGACATAACCTCCCATTACAACTGTCAAGCCTTTGATTTCCAGATATGTCTCTGTTTCTTCAACCTTTTGACTGACTTACCGCCGGTTGTTCTTTACTACCTTTCAGACGTTTTATCTGTCTCTTAATCGTTTCCTGAGCCCTACACACATATCTTTTGCGAATGTCAAATCAGATTCTCTGAGTAAACACGCACGATGTGCTTTATCCTAAATTTCACACACTATTTTGTCTCTAATTAATCCGTTAGATAAATTTCCGAATTCACAAGGCTGCACTCTAGTTTTAAAATTTGTCACAGAATTGTCTATGTCCCCATCCGGACCATAGTTACCCCTGAAAAACACATGCCTAATGTATGTTAAAATCATACGTGGTTCACAGTACATGTATTTTTATTGTTTTTCAAACCATCAAGTTATTAGCATCGTTGGCCGATATCCCAAAAGTGTTATAGACCAAGCGTGCACATACTTTAATACCGGCTACGTTCAAAATGTAGCTACCAGTAATTTAATGTCTTTCACCCACTCTATCCAATTTTTAGCCAGGAGGCTTCAGTTGCCCCATTATCCTTAGTTGCAGCTTCGAACTTCTGACACCATGTTAAGTTTCTACACACAATATGTTGTTCAAAAATAATAGACAAGACGCTTACCTTATAGATGTAAACTGCATTGCTTATAACAATAAACAAACTTCAATGCAATACATAACAAATGCTTTGTAAATTCAACAATTGTTACTTAAACTGAAATAGGCAACGACTGTAAGACTACAGAAACTGGATCAGAGTACAGAGGAAAACAAAACAGCACTAGTGAAGGAATACTTTGTCAACGTTGGGATAGAACTACCCCTCACCAACCAGACCCAAGAATCAGCTTTCCTGGAGCTACTCTCGCTGCGCAAGAAAATTTTTGTCGAAATCCAAACAAATTTAAGTCAGCTCCCTGGTGCTACACAGTTGATCCCAATGTGCGCTGGCAGACCTGTGGTATCCCGCTCTGTTTTAATGGCAAGAAAGCATATTAGCTTGTTGTACTTGTTGTAATGTCTTTTTAAACTCACCTGGACCTTTTTGTATCTAAATTAAATAAAGCGAGGTATTTGATGCGATGATACGTTTAAAATGGTAGATATTAAATTCAGTTTTAAATTATTACACTTGAAAAGGTAACACACCTTCGATTTTTGTGATTGGTATTTATAGCATCCCCCGCCTTTCGTTTGGGTATATATACGTCAAACGAAATTAACATTTAATATCATTTACATGTATATGTTTTAGATTATATTTGTGACTTCTTCAAAAGCAACTGTACATTGGACCAAATAAACGATGAAACAACCAAATGGGTTCTTAATGAAATTGAAAGTAAGTTGTATAGTCCAATTTTTTATATTGACTGTATGTTTATTTTTAAGGCTTATATCAAGTTACAAACATCGTTTATGTAATGTTATAATTATTTTTACTACTTGCTTGTAGACAAAACACTAGCTTTAACACTCTCAGCTAATTTGACGGCTCAACAACCAGTTTTACCCACACTGAGATTACCAAATATGCGATTCACAAACACTGGAAGTTGTTTAGAAATGGAATACCGTAGCAAAGGCATACGTTTAGATATAAGTACTGCCAAACAAAACTTGACGAGTCTCAAGAATAGCATCAAGTGGATGCCTACAAAAGTTAACATAGACTACTCATCCGATGGCTACCAGGTTTGAGAATTTTAAGAAATCTTCTTGGATTGTAAATGGAAGATAGTATATATATATATATATATATATATATATATATATATATATATATATATATATATATATATATATATATATATATATATATATATATATATATATATATATATACAGTTAAACTTCGAGATATCCGAGGGTTCGAGATATCGAAGTTCATGAAAGTCGGTCTTAAATGTTTCTAGACACGCAAATGCACATATTTTTTCTATACATGTATACACACATGTATATAGTCATGTATGTTATCGTAATTCATAGTGTATGATAAAACACTCAAAGAATTAATGTGTTTTATTTCATTTGTATAAACCTGAAATGTTCTTAAATTATCTTGAAAAGCAATACTTTTTAAAAGAAGACTTGCGGTAGTCTTTGTTTGTCAGCAATTCTCATAACCGGATATACATTACTCTAGGTAAATTGATAAACCAATTACGGTAAAAAGAACAAAAACGGAAAACTAAAATCGACATTACTTATGCCTTCTCGACTTCTGTTATAGCCTTGAATTTTTAAATTTTGTTTTAATGGCAAGCACCATTGCCAGATCATCTAACTGTCTCCCGGGATTAAGACCGGGTCCTTCGTTAGATTGTTTATCAGAGATGATGGGTACCGAGGATTTAGTCTCTAGTGTAAATTCATATAACTCAAGAAGTATTTAATTAATTTCTTGATTTCTTTTTCACTTTTATGTCTTTACAAAAAAATCATTTCAAGTTATGTTTAATTATCATGTCATCCGATGTCACTATGTAAGCATCGTCGATAACCTGGCTTGCGTAATTATGAAGAAAGGGTTTCAACAGCGCGGGGCTGTTAAGGCGTGAAAATCACAGGTGACCTCAGTAATAGCCCGTGCTATACTAACGGATCTGTTCAATAGACCAGAAAATCGGCGTAAAAGAGAGACAGTGCACTGAAGGTGTGAAATTACTGAGGCGGTTAATTGACTTGACTTCGAAATAACGCATGTCTTTTAGTGACTGGGGCCGTAAGTTTACTTCGAGATAAGCGGGGTATTCGAGATTACCGTGTTCGACATACCGGTTTTTTTTATAATCATTTATATAGTTAAACTGGTCGCGACCAGATATATACCTCGAGATATCCGTGGTATTCGATATATCGGTGTTCGAGATACCGAAGTTTAACTGTATATATATATATATATATATATATATATATATATATATATATATATATATATATATATATATATATATATATATATATATATATTCGCATTTTTTAGCTTAAAATGAAGTTTTACCGGTAAATCATAGCATGATGTTTGCATAACAAAGGATTGAGAGATATGTATCTTGCATATAGCTCTGCGACTGAAAATAAAGGGTACAGTTATACACCCCATTATAATAAAGGGTGAGCATATACATGCTTTACCGCATGCGGGTAATTTTTCACCCAAACGCGTTATTTGAACTGAAAGGTTTGAAAAAAGTCGATGTACACTAAAATAATATGGCAACCTCTGCACTGGTAAGGAATATACTATGAAAAACGAAACAAAACAAACCGAAATTCAGGCACACGTACATAAATCCTTGTAAAACGTTTTCGTGCATCGTTCTATTATAATATCGTATTGTAGATACATTGAACATTCTTTCGAAGAGTACAGCACCGATTATTTATGTTTTATTGATTGAAGTTTCTTTTATTATTTCTTTGTTAAAAAATATTACGACAATGTTTGGTTCTAACATTTATAAGTCAGTGCATTTGAATGCCATGATTGTAAAGCAATCGACAGTAACTTTTCTTCGGTCGGTAAATATACCCTTGTAGTTTAGGAGTGATCGAAACTATTTGGCGACATTTGCTTTTATGAATTTATGTCAGCTTTTAAAAGTTTAAGAGCCTTGTTTCATACTCTGTTTGAAATATTAAGATGTTTTTATTTATTTTACTAGATAATCATGACACCAGTTCCCATTGCATCTTTAGTAAATTTTGAGATAAAGTACATACACATACAAAACACACCATGCAAAGGTAACAGTTGAGTTTTAAGACAAAATCTTACACAAATACTTTTCTCCATTATTTTTAAAGTGTATTGCATTCACTAAATTTTTGTTATTGAAGATTGCTTTGCTTGCCTGGAGGACCGCGTGTGCATTCAAAATGAGAAATTTTGTGATATGGTTGAGGATTGTCCCGATAAAAGTGACGAAGAGAATTGTGGTAAGTAGTTCTTAGATCTATATAATTGTCATAATTTTTTCTTCTGAAGTTTGCAAATCTCATAAAGTAAAGATTTGTCATAATATACACCATACGAATCAGACAGATTTCTGCCTTATTTTGTTCTGTTTGAGATCAGTTTAATTACAATCGGAATTTGTTCGAATTTAACAATTTTTTAAATTTTTTCCTAAATTCTGCAACTGTTATAATTTCTTTTTCGTTTATATAAATGATAATTTTTCTTATATTTTAGATTTGAAAAAAAAAATTACTTTTCACGATTCTAATTTCCTAATTATTGAAAATTGAGAAAAAATAGTTCATTCGAAATGGTATCTACGCTTTTATGATATTTGAGGTTTCAATGCCTTGCAAAATGTTGGTGCAATGTAAGTCCCCAAGGAATCAACCCGACCTACTGAGATACGAAACAATAGAAAAATCCTATTTAAGTATTTAGCTCACCTGAACCGAAGGTTCAAGTGAGCTTTTCTGATCACCTCTTGTCCGTCATCCGTCCGTCTGTCTGTCTGTCCGTCTGTAAACTTTTCACATTTTCGACTTCTTCTCAAAAACCACTGGGCCAAATTTAACCAAATTTGGTACGAAGCATCCTTATGGGAAGGGAATTATAAATTGTTAAAAACAAAGGTACAGCCCTTTTTAATAGGGAGATAATTGCGAAACAGTGAGTATAGGGTGCGTGTCTTTAAATATCTTCTTCTCAAGAACCACTGCACCAGAAATGCCAATTTTTACACAAAAGCTTGTATATATAGTTAAGATTCTAAATTGTAAAAATCGTGACCCTCGGATTAAAACCGGGGCCTCAGGCGGGGTTCAAAGTTTAACATAGAAATACATAGAAAAATGTTTAAAACATCTTCTTCTCAAGAACCACTGCACCAGAAATGCCAATATAAACACAAAAGCTTGTATATATAGTAAGGATTCTAAATTGTAAAAATCGTGACCCAGGACCAAAATTGGGGCCCCAGGCGGGGTTCAAAGTTTAACATACAAATACATAGGAAAAATGTTTACATGACTTTTGTTCCATTTATTCAACTAAATTGTGCACCAAAAAACCCAACTGTGTCTCCCGGATTATTGCCACATTGCATACGTAAATAAGGTTGTTTAAATAAGAAATGACGGATGAATACGATAAGGTGTAAACATTCACTAAATATTATTTTAGTTCATAGCTTACATTTTATTTGGATACCGTGCCCGATAAAAATAAAAATTAATATAAAGGTTTATTATTTATCGGGCACGGTCTCCAAGATAATTTTATCTTTTGATTTTGTTGCAAGATTGCAGCTAGTTTGGTTGAGCATTATAGATACGGCAGATCAACGCACGTGGATTTATTTGTAAACAACGATACTATAGATAATTTTGTTTTACACGGGAATTCAATTTAAAAACAAGTTCGTTTTATTATAATTAGGGAAACACTGTTTATGTGTTACCCTCGTATACAAATGATGAACCCGTAAAATTTGTTCAAAGAGTGTTTAAAGCAGAAAGAAGATAATTTATTTATATTATGAACTTTGAAATATCTTCGATTTTTGTAACCATGACGAGTTATGATTCATTGTATTACAAATGCATCACTACGTATTTTATAAGGAAATGTACTGAGTATACAGTCACATGGTGATGTTAAAATTGCATATAAAAAAAAGTTGCATATTGTGGTATTTATGGACTTATTGTACGTACGACCTAACTCAGACAGCGCGTGCAGGTGTCAAAACAGTATTCCACTGACGTGGCCGAGGCAAAATAATTCCCGAATTTTCCTTTGAATTCGGGGCGTTTCCGCACGCAACAGAAGCTGATTTTTTTTATAAGATGAAAAACAATGTGTAAGAGGTCTAACTATCCCAGTTTTGTTATAATGTGAGGACATTTAAATTTTTGATGCGTGTTGTTTCCGGAGGGGGGGGGGTTAAAGACCCGGGCTTGATTTTCAAACACATGTGTAACTTGGAGGTAAACAAAGTCTCACGCCTTGCTGGATGCACGTGTGTATTTTGCTAGAAACGCGGGGGTGTTAAGGAAGCATATGGGCAAAATGCCGTCTCATTTTGACTGTTGTATTCAAAATCGTGAAATTAAATAATTATTTTGAATGAGATCAAAAACTTAGTATCATCCTTTAAAATAGATGTCAGTGCAATAAAATCGGGTAGTACATCACTGCCACATTGGTGCATTATCACGTGACAACTATAAATAGCTTACGTATATTCCTTAACATAAAATGAGATAGAACAACACTACCCCGCGGTTTCCAAAATAAAATAAACATACCAAGTGAAGGCAAAATATCTCAGTTTAATTAAAACCGCTGCTAGAATCCTATGTTTTTCTTTATTAAAAAGTTATTCATCAGATTCTCGTAAAACCTTCCCAACTTTTATAAAGTTTGCACGGAAAACGGCAAATTGCATTAAAACAACACACAACATGGGATTCTAGCAGCACTTTCCAAGTTAAGCATTGGTTAAACTAACAATACGTATAAAATTTCAAGTTCAATATACACGGGGTAGTGTTGTTCTAGTCGGATTTTTATATCGTAAACATCGACAGAGGAAAGCCTGGCCGAGAAATAAAAGCAAATTTACATACCTTTTAGCGAATGATTGATAAAACTAACATCTCCCCAAGTATTCTTATGTTCAATTCTCAATAAATCACACCACAATACTTTATTAGAGTTCTTATATTACTTATATTTTGAATATGTTTACAATGCTTTCCGATCAAATTCACACGACATTCAACTTTTAGTCATGACGTCATCAATGTGTAAATCTACGTAATAGAAACTAATTTCTGGCAAAAATGGTCTTCAGTATTTTTTATTTGTTTTTGGTCTACATTTCGTTGCTTATATATTTGAATATGTACATAACAACTAAGATTTGTGATTTCGCGGAATTACATGTAACTCAGATTCCATATGCTTCCTTAACACCCCCGCGAAATTGTAAATGAAGCGTTGTTTAAAAATATGTCAAGAGGATTTTTTCGTTTTGTTTTGAATTTTTTATATGTATGTTAAGTTGTGCAACTTTGGTGAGAATATATAATAAAATTTAATACTGTAGTGACACCTGCACGGATCTCCGCGGGCTTCCTGGTCGAGGACGGATGTGTCCCGGTGCACGGTGAGGGCTATTGTGAACTCTTGTTGATGAGCCCATGTTTTTTGTGTATTTGTATGTTGTCTGCTTGGAAAAAAATACTATAATATGTACGAATATAGTTACACAAAATATTTTTATTCTGATATTAATTGATATACGACTATTGGTACAGAAATTTAAATTAATGATACCTATCTTTAGGAAAATGTCAGCTCGAGGCCTTTGTGGGCGATCCGGCCTTTGATATGTATAGTGAAGACTCTAAATTGTAGAAATCGTGACCCTCGGACCAAAACTGGAGCCCCAGGTGTGGTTCAAAATTTAACATAGAACTACATAGGAAAAATGTTTAAAAATTGTATTCTCAAGAACTACTGCACCAAAAATGCCAATATTCACACAAAAGGTTGTATATATAGTGAAGATTCTAAATTGTATAAATCGTGACCCATGGACAAAAAGTGGGGCCCCAGGAGGGGTTTAAATTTTAACATTTATAGGAAAATGTTTTAAAATCTTCTTCTCAAGAACTATAATGCAACAGTTTGGGATATTACTATGCATACATGTATATCCTTAAATAAAGTAGATTCTAATTTGTACAAATCGTGACTCCTGGACAAATAATGGGGCAACAGGAGGGGTTCAAAATTTAAACTTTTTAAAAAATATAAAGGAAACGTTTAAAAATGTTCTTAACAAGAACTACAATGTTATAGTTTGTGGAATTACTATGCATGCATCCCTGGTTTATGTAGATTCTTAATTGGTAAAATCATGACTCCCGGACCGATGCTGGGGCCCCAAGAGGGGGTCAAAGTTTATTATAGAAATATAAAGGTAACATGTTAAAAAATCTTCTTCTCAAGAATTACAATGCTTAAATTTGTGAGATTACTGGCATGCATAACACCTTGGATAATGTAGGTTTGATAGTTTTAAAATAGTGACCCCTGGACTAATATTGGGGACCCAAGCTGGATTAAGAGTTAAATGTAGAAGTATAAATGGAAAATGTTTTAAAATCTTCTTCTCAAGAACTACAATGCTTCAATTTGTCAGATAACTACGTAAGCATTCTCAAATAGTGTAGATTCTAAATTAAAAAAGCTGTGACCCTCGATTTAATACTGGGCCCCAAGTGGTGTTCAAAGTTTAGCATAGAAATATAGAAAAAATAGGGAAATTGTTTATAAATCTTTTTCTTGGGAACTATAATGCTTCAGCTTGTGAGATTACTATGCAAGCATCCTTAAATAATGTAGATTCCAAATAGATAAAGCTTTAGCACTGGACTAATACTGGGGCCCCAAGTTTAACCTAGAAAGATATACTAGTATTGAAAATGTTTTTAAAAGTTTTTTCTCGAGAACTACAATGCTACAATTTGTGAGATTACTATGCAAGGATCCTCAAATTGTGTAAACTCTAATGTAGTGGAGCAAAAAGTTATCTTTCTTTATGTTGTTCTGTACAGTCTGAGGGTTATTCCTCTTGATGTGGAACTCATCTACGTTCATTTTTTAGACTTTGTACGTGCGGTCCCGCCACAGTGCTACACATTTTCATTCCTATGTAAATATTTATGTTGTTAAAGCCAACTATAAACCTCGGACCAATACTTGGGCCCCATAAAGGGGTTCAATGTTTTAAAATAGAAAAAAGCATATGCTACGAAATAGAATTTCACAAGGAACTGCTGTCCAGGTGAGCGATGCGGCCCATGGCCTCTTGTTTCACAAAATACGAACCGCTTCGGTTTTTCTCAAAATGAGTGCAGTGATTTAAATGTTTTCAAACAAGTCATTTAAATACAATTTTCCTAATGATATACTCCTTGCCATGTTTACATTAAAACGTTATCATTCATAGTTTACGAAAATACAGATTGTACAATATTAACCATCCATTTGCTAAAAAGAATTGAAAATTTTCCGTTATTTTTTAAGGTAATCCTGTAATGTCAATTTTAAGGTTTTTTTTTTTAATTTTTAAGGTTTAGTTCACATAAGCTGAAAGCTCAAGTAAGCTATTCAAAATTTTTTTCGTGCGTCAGTCAGTCTGACTGTCTGCCTGCCCGTCTGTCTATGAACTTTCTACATTTATTACTTCTTTTCCAGAACCACTAAGCTAATTTCAGTCAAACTTGGCACAAAGCATCATTAGTCGAAGAGATTAAAATTTAATAAAATGAAATGTCGCAACCTTTTCACTATAGAATAAATGGAATATCGGAATTTTTGTTGGTAATTCTAAAAACAAAAGACTTCTGGGCTAGAAAAGCTGAAATTTTTGTGAAAGCATCCTTCCTTAAGTATAGATTAAACTCTGTTCTAATCATTTTCCATAAGGGTAGAGTAGTGGTACAATTTGGGTAGAATATTTACAAAGAATTATAGAAAAATAACTCCTCTTCTTAAAAAAAAACAATTGGCCGGAAATGCTTTAACTTCTGTGGAAATATCCTAAGGTAGTGTAGATTTTAGTTTGATCAAGTCATGATCCCCAGAAGTAGGGTGGGGTCACAGTTGGGGTCAACTTTTTTTACAAACGGATATGTCGGGGAAAAGCTTTTTAAAAAACGTTTCCGAAGCTGTAGTTTGTGGTGAAGAAACCCAGATAGTGTTGAATTAAGTTTGCTCTATAGATATGTGGGGCCACAATAAGAGGGGGGGGGGGGGTGTACAAAGTTTTACCCAGCAATTACATGTAATAGAAAAAACACTTTAAAAATTTTCTTCACCAACCAATTGGAGAGAAAAACCATTTTCGTAACATACTCAGGTACTGAAGATTTTTTGAATGATTCTAAAAAAAAATCAAATGTTATTATTTATGGTTTTTATTTTCACGGATGCAGGCATTGTGACATACTGCTGATTTTCAAGATCTTTAGAACTGCAATGCTCAATATGTGATATGACTACATGTAATCATATAACACTGTTGAAAATAAGAATATCCTATCTTAAGAACATCCTCTTAAATAATCAACTTTTCTATTATATTTTCCTTTTTTTTTCGTGTATGACTCCATAAAGCTGATTGTATTATGACTATTGTTTCTGTGAGTGATGTGGCCACAGGCCCTTTTGTTTTGATAACGTTGTGTAAAGCATAGTTTATTTTCCATTTTTGAAACAATATACAGGACATAAATGTTTACACTACAGAAAACTCATGACTTGTGGGTATCAAAACATTAAATGAGTATGTAGATCCTTTTTATACTACATTTAGATTTTGTTGTCATTAAAATTACAATATGGTTCAATATGATTGACCCATTTCGTTTAGAAGATTTAACAATCAACTCCATGATGATTACGTTTTGTTATTTTTTCATTAATTTAACATGTGTATATTATTATTGAATATTTTCATATTTATTTAGCTTTGGAATGTTATCATGAAAATGTGTATAAAGGATTTAGAAAACAAACAGAGTCTCTTCACCAGTGCCGTTCTGGAACCACCTGTAACTTTGATCTTAGCAAAGAAAAACCGGGCTGCCATATAGAAGGGACACAGGAATGGAATGAATGCAGCATATCAAAATGTGGTAAGGATTATGATTATTTTGAAAAGTCATCTACAATCTATACTAAAGTTTTAAGAAAAAACACACTTTTAACTTGTTATGGTTTTTTTTCAATTAGGAATAGAAATGGGCTACATTCATGTATGACTTATATTTAGCACCGCTATGGGTCACCACAACAAAAAAATCGGTCCAACGTAAACTTAAAACACTTTATTGTATTTTTGATGAGTTACACTTATTAACGGTCGGGAGTAAAACATACACATTGGCAAAAAACTATGGAATAATGACGATTCCGAAGCTGAAATCTGAATTAGAAAAGTCTGAAGCAAAGAAATTATAGAAATATAGAAACTGTTGATTATATATTCATATACATACTTTGTTTTGATTTTGCGTGTTTGCTGTGGAGATTTTGAAAGCTTGTTTTTCCTAGTTTGCTCACTCTCGTGCGTGCTCAAGGTAAGCAAAAAAAAAACCCACCGTTTTTATTGTCTCTTTTACAAACAAATAATTAAAAAGCCTGTAAATAAAGAAACTCTTAATAGTTTCTCTGTTTTTAATTATTATTATAATCACATACATATATGTGCAATGTACCATCATATCTATAAAAAAAAGGTATGAAAATAAATGAATAAGAGGTTTATTGTTAAAGTGTATCGTAGCTAATCAATTTTCGGTTTATCTTTTTTTTGGCCTATCAATATGTACTGCCAAAAAATAAAATCTTTACGGATGTATTTCCAACATGACAACAAGAGTGCTTACTGTTTTCCAGTGCTTTCCGTACTTCGATTTTTCATGATGCATGGTGTATCAGTTTTGGGTACTGTATAGTTCCTAAACAAGTCTCAACATAAACGTTTAAGCTTGAAGATAATATCTTGATCGAGTCGTGGTAAGCCCGGTGGGATGCGCCTCGGCTAAATTACTACAAATGTTACCCAAAATATTCTAACGTATCTGTTATTTGATTGATATTGTAAATCGTAATGTAAAGTTTCTTTAAATCCATATGGTGAATTCATGGGAAAGCTCAATACGTTATTGCTATTTAAAAACTTCTAAACAAAACAAAAGTTTAACAAGTTGTACTTTAGTTGGTGAAATGGGAACATGATATTCCATTGTTGACCGAGACCTGGAGTTCCGAGTAATTAACGGGCAAAAAGTCAACAGTCCGATGTGAATCTGTTCATAAAACCGACACCAATGTTTGGAAATCCAACACAGTAAGACCGACATCCCACACTTCACTATTCTGCGGGGTTCCATCACAGTTAGCCGAAAATAACAACCTTACTAACGTGCGGGTTCAAGCACAGGCTGCTCAACCGTACTCTTTCATGTCTTCAATCACTCCTCAATCATTTTTGACAGGCATTGCTGTTTCTAATAACAAAGAGATGGTTATTACAGGTCAGGGGCTCGTTTCGTAAAGGGTCGTGCGTCCAGAGTTAGCGCTGCGTCGGTGTAAATACGGGACTTATTTACGAAAGCCGAGAAGGATCATTCGAGATTCGAGATTCAAAATACGAGATTCGAAATACGAGATTCAAGATTCGAAATTCAAGATTCAATATCTAAATTAACCAATCAAATCAAGGATCTGAAAATATGTATCCTAGCGACATCAAACTGTTCTAAATAAAAATCATACGTACATGCTCTTATATACAAATAAATGCTATGTTCACTTCTCCCTAGCTAACTAAATAATTATTTGTATTAACTTTTACACAGAATATCTAAGTAGACTAGTAATAATGCAGTGTGCTTTGCGGATCTAAGTGATTTTGTTTGCCCTTGTGCATTTCCACCTGATGCGTTTGAACCCTGGGGTATTTCACCACCAGTAATAGTTTAAAACCCGGGTTTATTCACCCCTTTTGTGTAAAAATGCGGTTATGGTAGAGAACTTCATAAGATTTACAGTCAAGTCGTACACAGACAAACTCGTATACAGGTCAACTCGTATACAAAATTTTCCGCATAAAAAAACAAAAGTCAACTCGTATACAAAAATGTCCGCATAAAAAACTAAAAGTCAACTCGTATACAAAATTTATTAGTGGATTTGTTACATTCATATACAATTAAATATTGATATGAAAAATTCAAGTTCAAATTCAGCTCCAATATTAATTAGTTTAATTAACCAGTATGTCTTTTTAAGTAGGCAATAGCTAGATTGCTAGCCGTATATCTGTCTATGTAATGTCGCCATACACACAGAACACCAAATAAAGAAACTGTGAGTGGTGTGTGGAATGCATAAAAGATGGCGGCAAATTATCTCAAATAATCAGTGCAAAAACCCACAAATAGGCTGTTATTTGTTACATATCATGCAAAAACATTGATAAAAAATGTTATCGTCCCATAACATAGCCGATTAAGTTAATGTGTACATATGGTCAACGTACATGTAATTCTCATATACAAGAAGGCGGACGTATCAGGCGGGGATCCAGATAATTAAAGTATAAAAATGATCGGTTGAATTACATTAAATGCTTTGAAAATTGTTTTAAACTACCGCACGGGTCAAAATGTGTACAGTGTAATTGGAAACTTTCATTTTATATCAATATGTAGTATTACCTATTATAACAAATGAGAGTATAGCACAACTGCCACAAGCAATACATGTCCTTTACCGGCACCACCTCCCTCCCCATAAAAAAATGAAACAAATGTCGTTTTATTTGCTAAAATGTGTGTGGTTCAAGATTTTCTAAAGGACATACCCGATTAGAATTGAAAAAGAGTCGAACGTTTAAAACTAATTTTGTCAAAATGTTTAGATTCATTTGGTTATATTTTGGTCCATTTGGGTAAATAGATGCACCAGCGCAGCTCTAATTTATATATAATCAGGCCATAAATTCAAAATATTTTCAAAAATTAATAGCTTTAAATCCAGTGGATGAAAAAAAGGAAAGCAAGTCGAACTCGATGAGTGCTAATACCTGTGTTGAATGAATGGTACATGTACAGTAGGATATGCGCAAAAAAGTCCCGTCTACTCTTTCCTACCCTATATTTATTGGAATATTAAATCCGATTATAAGAGTCAAATTAAAAATCAAGTACGGATATGCACCTGTTTATCAAAAGTAAAACTACTCATAATCTATCTACAGTGCATCGTTATGGAGCTACACAGAAAGTTTTATATTAATTTGCCGAGCCAAATAAAAAAACCTGGAAAACGAAGAGAAAACAAAGTGGGGACAGAATAACTGGCAAACTAATTAGGACTATATAGCCCCCCCCCCCTCTTGAAATGTATATACTGAAAACAGATTATTGGAGTACAACATCCGCACACAATTTAAAGAAAATATCATGTTTTTTTATCATTTTCGCTAGCTAATATAAGACATCACAAATACCCCAAACCCCCTCATGGAAAAGGAAATGCTAGGTGATGAGAGAGAGAGAGAGAGAGAGAGAGAGAGAGAGAGAGAGAGAGAGAGAGAGAGAGAGAGAGTCGATGTAAATCACAGGTGCGCTAACACTGTTAAAATTAAAGCTTGCTAGTTGGTCTGCCCTACCCTAGCTACCTCCTCTCTTTTCTCCTTTTAGAGGCTTAATTATTGTCTATATATGCTTGTAACAAATCAAATCAATTTCAAATTCTAAATCAAAACTGAATTTGACACTACAAAACTCTCTCTGTGTCTGTCTGTCTGTCTGTCTGTCTCTCTCTCTCTCTCTCTCTCTCTCTCTCTCTCTCTCATATCGACAATGGCATTGCCATACCCTGCAATACATTATTCTTATCTGGATTTTTGTCTTTGAAGTTAGAAATCATTATATCTTCTATGGTTTAAAACTTTATTATAACCTATATTTTAACATGTCGATTATTTTATTGAGTTTCGTTTCATAGCTAAAACATTTAGATTAAACAGATCTTTCTTCGCGAGCCGATTTTTACACAGTTGGGGCGAATACACTTCGGGTTAAAAATGTTCGGGGGGAAATACATACAGGGCAAACAAAACCACTAAGATTCGCAAAGCCAACAGTGTTATTTCTAATTTGATTGTTTATACTGTGTGGGGTTAATTCATCAATGTTAATTTAACAATTTATAACCACTATATAAGAGCTATGAAGACATTTATTTGTAGGAAAGAGCAGGTACGAATGATCTTTATTTAGAACAGTTTGATGTTGCTAGGATACAGGTTTCAGATCCATGATTTGATTGGTTAATTTAGATATTGAATCTCGAATTTCGAATCTCGAATCTCGTATTTCGAATCTCGTATTTTGAGTCTCGAATCTCGAATGATCCTTCTCGGCTTTCGTACTTATTCGCATATTTGCGTTTCATTGAAGAGCGCATCTTTACGTCCGACTAAAGTTAACAATAAGCCATAATTTTACTCATCGTCTACTCATAGAGAGGCGTAAGTTCGGACGTAAACATAAGTAAGCATATATATTATGAAACAAGGATTGTATTTTATCACTAATGCAATTTAAGTTACATTTATTGTCACATTCAGATACTGAGAAAGAACAATTTATATACTTTAAATTCTGGATGAATTTGATTGCCATGGGAGTTTTCTGGAATTAATTGCACACAGGGGTTTCACCCGAAAAAATGTGCACGAACGAAAGAGATATATATCATAAATTATTTTTAAAAACGTGCCCTTATTTTAATTTTATGTGTTTCATTTTATCAACTGACATTATTTTTTTTTCTAAACCATTTTTTCTACAACATTTACCATGAACAAGTTTACATCACATTAAGTAATAACTTTACCTTTTAAAAAGCTTCTATTAAAATTGCTTTTCGAGAAAATAGCTAACAATTTTTGTAATTGATATATGAACAATATATTTGTATAACCTACGAGATACATGTATGTACCTGTAGATGCATAAATATTGAATGCAAATAATTAAAATCGAAGCCGATTAAACTCACTCATACTAATGCACAATCAAAACCTAATTTATGATCCCTTTTTAAGGAAGGAGTCTTCTCGTTATCAAACATATTTCTTATAATAAGAAATTCATGAAATTTTGACACAGTCAAACGGATCATATTACCAAATGATTCTATCAGTTTTTTCAAAGTTGACCTTTTCGTTTTTGCATAAAGGTCAGGTCAAGGTCACACCCTTTTCTTCAACGTAAAGGATGATAAAAATAAGTGTGTTCTGTAGACATTTGTTTAAGATTTGAATATTCTATTCTTCAATGAAATGATAGAATATCAGAATGTCTATCAGCTTATACTACTCAATCAGAATAAATATTTATACTAAAATTGATATTGCTTAGCCCGCATTTCCTCTAATTTTCTTAAATTTTGAAGACATTTTTATTAATTTTTTATGCTTCAAATGATAAAATATTTATGATTTTTATGTAAAATGAAGACTTTATAAAAAGATATAAATTGACAGAAAAGCTAATATATTGACCATTTTATAAGAGAGAAAAACTGATTTTAGTGATTTTTTCACAAAAATCAGTGTATAGAATGGGCGTTTTAAAAAGCCTATAGAAATGTAGTTTGATAGGCAAATCATATTTTAAAAACATATTCTGAAACCCAAGTATCATATCATTAGTTTACATTAGTGAATAAAATCCAACAATAATGTTATTGTTTTTAAAATGCTAAATCAGACTCATTAATCTGCAGCAATTCTGAATTGCGCAACATGTGATATTTTCCTACGCCAATATTACGCCAAAAATACAGTCCCTGTTAGATTGTAAACTTTGATTACTTTTTCTATGCCAAGTTGTATGATGATAAAAAAGAAAGAAAAATATTCTATTTTAATTTCCTTTCATCTTGATTTAATGAACAATTAATCAATTTTACGTTTGACAAGTCGAAAACCAGAAAAGACTCCTTCCTTAAAGTGAAGATTATGATGTTATTGATATATGGTTTTAACTACAAGAATAATGACACATACGAGTTTAGACAAGTCTGCAATTCAAACTAATTTGATAAATACAAATTATTATTTCTAAATACTGGATACAGAAAGTATAACTTATCATAATACATGTACATGTATAATAACACATTATATTGCGCTAAAATACAAAACATCGCGAAATGATTGAAAACAAAAATGCATTATTTCATACATGTAATATAACCCCTTAAATTCATTTAATTTAAATGTGCAATGACAATGAGCGACAAAGTTCAGAAAATTAGATGTAAACATCAATATGACAAATTGTAAATTTTCACCGACCAAGTAAATTCAAAATTTTCAATATGATAAAAGTAATCAAATAACATATGTTTTGGACTACATAATTACTTAAAGTGATATATTGATTATTCTATTGAACACATCACACAAGTCAAATACTTCAACCAATATAATACCAAGTAAGCCTGCTTTTTAATAAACATTATACATGTATTATACGGATAATACATTTAAGATTCCAATGTGTATTTGACACTAAATAATACTCTTTGTGCTGGTGTTACAGGAAATCATATACATTTCACCATATTTTGGTTTCCGTTAAATGTTTTATCTATCTGATTAATTTAATTAACTTTGATATTATGTGTTTTTGTCCGGTAAATTGTTAAAGGAAAAGGAAGATTATACAAGAGTTTTATCCTTTGTGTGAAACAAGAATTTATCAAATCTTAAATATTTTTAAATAAAAATTATTACAATCGCTAGTTCCTCTAAAATTGATCATATTTTAACATGCTGCATACACCTACACGTATAGATAACATAGTAATAAAAACAATTTTATCTATGTGCAGTGCTGCGTTGTCAAGGACGTGTGCTAAAGCTATAGCCACAAGTTTAAGCCTCTAGTTAAGCCGCCTTATAAATGCAATATACGCCTGACTAAGTTTCGGTGTATGTCCTCGGACTAGACTAAAGTTAGGCCCAAATTTTAGGCCTCTCTATGAAACGAGCCCCAGAAAGATAGCCATTCACGTGCACATGTCTACTAATGTCCATGTATGATTTATGATAACGTGTTTTAACTCCAGTTGTGTCTAGTATATGAGTACATTTAAAATCAATATAATGATTTTTCCAGTCAGTTTTACATAAAAGATAGGAAAACCAATCAGCCCACAAGTAACAAGAATATTATGCTTAAAATAATGTGTAAAAAAAACCAACCATTCATTTCATTTATAAAATTGTAAGAGGTAACGGTAATGTCTACAACTGGCATTCAAAGATTTGTTTAACAAAGAATTGTATGAAATGTATATACTTCATCGGATATGCATATTTTAATATCATCAATTTTTTGATCAATCATGATAAACCTAGTTATTTTAATGCACAGAGAACAAGAGGACGATTGCCTTTTTATACACTATGAACATTATTATTTTTACTTTCAAAGTACAATGCTGCTGTCCTGAAAGTTGACAATGATAGGTGGGATAGGATACAGGATGCAGCATACATGTATATGATAGATATAATGGAGTGAAACTCTATTCTATCCTATCCTGCATCCTGTAGCAAATCAGATTCTAGTTTAAATTTCAGAGTGGTTTTGCGAAACGAAAATTAGTTTTAAATACGTTTCAACATCAATTCTGTTTGTAAAACAAAGTCAAACATTTAAAAATTGATAAATATGTTTTGTATTTACAAAGTGATAAAAAAATTGATGCGCGAAACATTTTTGTCTATTCGGAAATGGCGTACATATGTAAGTATGGAGTTTAGGTGACATTTTAGGCTGCACAATGTAGCGTAAATTTTATATATTAAAAAGTTGTATTGCTTTATTCAAGACTTCAAAAGTATAAAAAGAGAATATTTTTTTCGATATCAAATGACAAGGACGTATGAGACCAAATAATAAACTGAACATATAGAATTAAGGAATGTAATTTAACTATAAATGCGTAAGAATTTATATATTATCAATACATTCAAATGATATAACAACAGATATAATATTTTGATTTATTCAATAACAATGCTTTCCCGAATGATGTTAGCATTCATTGGCCGAATCAGCCGATTGCCAGTAATCTCCGTGGAATTATGTTATATGGAAAGAGGTTTGATTTAAATGTTTGTTTAAGCAATAAATAAAAGTTCTCTATCTCCTTTTTATACATTACATAATATTTAGTAAAAACAAAACTTTAATTGCTTACCAGGTTTTTTTTGGTAATCGAGTTTTCTCCGTCTACGATTTAATATCATCGATGCACAGGTAAATAATAACCTTTTCTAAAGATTTTTGGTTTCATGTCTTAATTAGACGTTTCGATTACTAAATTTGTCGAAAGATTGTTAATGAAATAATCATTTTCTTCAATTTCGTTTTATTCAACTCTTATTCTTAAAAATGAATGGTATGGGGTAGGATAGGATAGCATAGAATAGAGCTTTTTTGCAGGATAGGATGCAAGACACATGATGTAGGATAGGATTGCTTTTCAACTCTCACGATAGCATCACTGTACTGATCCAGTAAATGAGTTAATTGTTGTTATAATAGTCCCCTACCGGTTTTACCAAAGGGGACTATAGCTTTCCCCTGCGTTCGTCAGTCCGTCCGTCTGTCTGTCCGTCCGTTTGTCTGTCCCACTTCAGTTTTCCACACTTTTTTTTAGCTCACCTGAGCTAAAAGCTCAAGTGAGCTTTTCTTATCAAAATTTGTCCGTTGTCTGTCGTCGGCGTTGGCGGCGTTGTCGTTGTAAACTTTTCACATTTTCTTCTTCTCCAGAACCACTGGGCAGATTTCAACCAAATTTGGCACAAAGCATCACTTGGTGAAGGGGATTCAAGTTTGTTCAAATGAAGGGTCACGCCCTCTTTAAAAGGGAGATAATTGAGAATTATTGAAAATTGTTGGTATTTTTCAAAAATCTTCTTTTCAAAACCTATTTGGCCAGAAAAGCTTAAACTTGTGTGGAGGCATCCTCAGGTAGTGTAGATTCAAGTTTGTTCAAATCATGATCCCTGTGGGTAGTGTGGGGCCACAATAGGGGGTTCAAGTTTTACATAGGAATATATTAGAAAATCTTTCAAAAATCTTCTTCTCAAAAACTATTTGGCCAGAAAAGCTCAAATTAAAATGGAAGCATCCTCAGGTTGTGTAGATTCATGTTTGTTCAAATCATGGTCCCCGGGGATAGGGTGGGGCCACAACAGGAAGATCAAGCTTTACCTAGGAATATATAGAGAAAATCTTTAAAATTCTTCTTCTCAAAAACTATAAGGCCAGATAAGCTCAAATTAAAATGAAAGCATCCTCAGGTAGTGTAGATTCAAGTTTGTTCAAATTATAGTCCCTGGGGGTAGGGCGGGGCCACAATAGGGGGATTAGGTTTTACATAGGAATATATAGAGGAAACCTTAAAAAATCTTCTTCTCAAAAACTATTTGGCCAGAAAAGCTCAAATCAAAATGAAAGCATCCTGAGGTAGTGTAGATTCAAGTTTGTTCAAATCATAGTCCCTGGGGGTATGGCGGGGCCAAAATGGGGGAATGGATTTTTACATAGAAATATAAAGAGAATATCTTTAAAAATCTTCTCAAAAACTAATAGGCCAGAAAAGCTCAAATTTGACTGGAAGCATCCTCAGATAGTGTAGATTCAAGTTTGTTCAAATCATGGTCCCTGGGGGTAGGGTGGGGCCACAATTGGGGTATGAATTTTTATACAGGAATATATAGAGAAAATCTTAAAAAACATTTTTTAAACTATTAGGCCAGGAAAGCTCAAATTGGCGTGTAAGCATCCTTAGATAGTGTGAATGTACATGTAGATTCAAGTTTGTTCAAATCATGGTCCCTGAGGGTAGGGCGGGGACACAATGGGGGATAAATTTTTATTTATTGAGAAAATCTTTTAAAATCTTCTTCTGAGAACTATTAGGCCAAGAAAGCCCAAATTTGAGTGGAAACATCCCCAGCTCGTATAGATTCAAGTTTGTATAAATCATAGTCCCGGGGTACAGTGAGGCCACAATTGGGGATAAGTTTTTACATAGGAATATGTAGAGAAAATCTTTAAAAATCTTCTTTTTAAAATTTATTTTGCCAGAAAAGCTTGGCGTGTAAGCATCCGTAGATAGTGCATATTCAAATTTGTTCAAATCATGGTCTCTGGGGGCAGGGCGGGGCCACAATGGGGAATAAATTTTTATATATAGAGAAAATCTTTAAAAATCTTCTTCTGAGAACTATTAGGTCAGGAGAGCCCAAATCTGAGTGGAAGCATCCCCAGATCGTATAGATTCAAGTTTCTTTAAATCATAGTCCCGGGGTATGGTGAGGCCAATGGGGGGTGAAATTTTACATAGGTATATATAGGGAAAATCTTTAAAAATCTTCTTTTTAAAAACTATTTGGTCAGAAAAGCTTATACTTGTGTAGAGGCATCCTCGGGTAGTGTAAATTCAAGTTTGCAAAATCATAGTCCCTGGGGGTAGGGCGGGGCGGCAATGGCGGGTTTAATTTTTACATAGGAATATATAGAGAAAATCTTTAAAAATATTCTTGGAAAGTTTTCAGTCCAAAACTCAGTACTTTGTGTGAAAGCTCAGGTTATGCTGATTTAAATTTGATGAAACCATGATTCCCTAGAGAAAAGTGGGGCCACAAAATGGGGGGGGGGGTATATAGGATTAGAGAAAAATGTTCTTAGAGGTACAACAACAAAAGGGGCTTGGTATTTACCAAAAAAAAGATGTGGATAAAAATCTCTGATTAAAGCATAACAACTCGTTTAAAATAATTTTAAAATAGATGTATGCTTCGAAGCTGTCATAGAATAATACAAACCGGTAGGGGACGTGTATTGCTTATGTAATGCTCTCAGAATGCTTGTTAGATTTGTCTTTTCATTGCTGAACTCTGTATCAAAAATCAGTAAAATTCTTGCTTTATTACAAAGTGCAATCGCTGATTTAGATTAAAATAGATAAAACTATTTGTTTTTTAGAAATGTTTTGAATCCGCACTAAAAGAGAAAGGTTATTTCAAGTTATTTAAGAATTGGCATTGTCAAAAATAAAGTTTGTCATCACTTTGACTTCATTGTCCTCCATACATGTATTTGACATTGATGTAAAAACAACAAATTTTAATTGCATTAGATCAATTTATCTAAGCATATGAGGGAACAATGCAAGTTTGAAATTGATCAGTATAAAGCAAACGAATGTAGTATGTGAAGACCATTTAATGTATAATCCATTCAACTAAAATCTCGAAAGTTTTGGCAAGTCCAATGTTAAACTTCATGTGGACTCTTTAACTGGATATCTTTTGGTCTTGAATATTAGCTAAACAAGACATTCTGCCGAATTACATGTTTATCTGAATTCAATAATAGTAAAAAAAGTGGCTTGCTAATTTTTTGGAAGTTTTGGGTTTAAAGGTTAACTTCTATCAAATGTCTTAACATAAAAAATAATCCATGTATAGAACACATTTGACACAGGGTTTTTTTCTGAGACATTAAAAAATAATCTAGACAAGTCAAAATTTGTTCTAATTCCAAGTTTTTTTTAAAACAAGGTATAATTGATTTTGATCGCAGATATTTGTAAATTTAATACAGATATGAGTGGCGTTCAACAAATAATGCCATCGTTGTTACAAAAATAACACTTAGATATTTTTGCTATATTTTAAATGGCTACCTGCAAAATACTCTCCTTTAACAGACACACATAGTTTTGACCGCTTTATCTAAGCTTTAAATGCATTCATATAATGTTATACATCGAATGGTATTACTGGTGCACTGATAAATGGCAGCACTTAAACCATTCTTTGAAGCATATCTTGTTCCTGACAAATGCTTTTGTATATCTTGTTCCTGACAAATGCTTTTGTAATTTAGAGGGAAAAGTCACATGGATACAAGTCAGGTGAATAATAAGAATGGGGCAAAACATGAACCTTTTTTTCAAAAAATGATCTCACAATCTTGGATTTTTTCTGCTGGTGCATTGTCATGTAGAAGTCAAATGTTGCGAATTCCAGACTTAGGCCTCTTCCTTTCGTTGTAATAATAATAAAGTCTTTTAATTAGACAGGATAGCACAATTCGTGACGAAGTACTAGTTTACATTGTGGTCCTGTTTAAAACATATGTACAACAATAAGTATAAGACACATAAATAAATAATGCAGATAAAATACACATACTCATCAATAAATATATATGCACTGATTTGATATCATAATCAATAAAATTTTCTTCGCTAAATAATATTGCTGTAAATATTTGCTTAAAAAGAAGACATTATATTACATTTTTCAAAACATTCTGGCAGTTGATTCCATAATATGGCTGTTGATATTCTAAAAGAGAGCATATAATATTCAGTCGTTGATTTCAATACATATCACAATCCACTAACACTACTTCTTGTTTCTCTAGAACTTACTTGGTTTGCATATCTAAAACATTTATGTATTCAAAAATATCTGTCTGTCCATATGATACTTTCTTTGTACTTTGGCATCGTTTTGCTATAACAGGGCATTTTGCCCTTTTAGACGTCCACATCTTGTAATCAATTTTCCTTTGAAGTTCAAAAAATGTTTCCATGTTTCATCAAAATAACATGCTACTCTAACCTTTTCGTTTCCGTGCTATCTGTCCATGGTAAATAGTCATCGAAACTATTCACAGGTTATTTGATTTCCCTCGTTTTGAACTCGGAACACCTTTTGTGTAATCTGAGTCCCTAAGTTAAATTCCGATAACTCTAATTAATTTTTCATTAATAAAATCAGCATCATATTGATGGCATTTGGTTGAAATAATGCAATTTTCAATAAAAGTCATTAAATGTTTATTTATATTAATCTTAAAATAAATAAAATTAAATAAATTCAAATAAGTATTGAATTACAGTTAACTGTTTCTGAGAGGTAGTCATTGTCTCTAAAATGCGATTTGCACACTACAGCATGTTCCCAACACTGAAAACAAATTTCCTCAAGTCTACATGTACATGTATTCAGGCACGTAGCATCGGGGGGGGGGGGGGGGGGGGGGCTGGCCCCTCCACTTTTTCTCACAGCAACTAATTTTTTAAAATTTACATATAAAAAATGGAATTATCATGGAGTTGGTCCCCCACTTTTTTGGAGGATGTAAGAAATTGATATGAAATTAAGGAAATTAGGATTGAAATTGAAGTTATATACTATACCAGCCCCCCCCCCCCCCCCACTAGGATTTTGAAGATTTTGGGAAAGTCTTATTTCCCTTTTTTTTTTTGCTTGTCAAGATTTTTTGGATGAGTCTGCCCCCCTACTTTCAAAAACGATGCTACGTGCCTGGTATTTGCACGAATCTACGTTTTTCCTTAGTTTATCAGAAAAAATGAGGTTATCCATATAACTACAATCATGTACGCAGCAACAAGTTCCCGGCATGTTTCAAACGTGTACCGACGATAATTAGTTTACGTGCGCTACGATAAAATCGATACGATTATGCGCGAATTATAGTTTCGAATTAAGGTTCCGTTTTTCTGTGTAGCGCCTTTTAAATTAAAGAACGATGACAGGAGACTGTATCTAATAAGATAATAAAGCGTCGACTAGTATAACAAAATACCTTTTAAATAACCGATTCGTAGGTGGGAAAAATCATTTTCATAGAAATTAATACGAAATACATGTACTTACAACATTTAACACATGTTCTTATTCAGGAGTAATGAGTTTGGATTGCGATTTTCAAAAGGATATGTGTAACTGGAAAATTCTACAGCAGGAGATAAATTGGATTCGGCAGAAAGTGGACAATAAAGGTACGTGATATGTATATATATATATATATATATATATATATATATATATATATATATATATATATATATATATATATATATATATATATATATGTATATATGTGTGTGTGTGGAGAGAGAGAGAGAGGTGTAATGTGTATTACTGATGTGAAAAAAAACTAAAACCACTTGGCCAATTTCAACCAAATTTGGCAAAAAGCATCCCTATAGAAAGGTGATTATAAATTGCAGAAATGAAAGCCCATTCTTTATTTAAAACAGAGAAAACCTCGAAACAGTAGAGAAAGGGGGATGCATTTTTATAAATCTTCTTCTCAAGAACTACTGAGTCAAGTTCAACGTAATTTTGTCGAAATAATCCTTATGGAAAGGAAAATATAAATTGCAAAAATTATCGGTGAATTATGTTTCAAATTTGAGTAATTTACGTAAATAAAAAAGAAGAAATAATCGCGGTCAATCAGTTTATAACTTCGAGTTTTTAGCTCACCTTAGCTGAAAGCTCAAGTGAGCTTTTCTGATCACCTTTTGTCCGTCGTCCGTCTGTCCTTCTGTCTGTCAGTCATTCCGTCTGTAAACTTTCACATTTAAACTTCTTCTCTAAAACCACTTGGCCAATTTCTACCAAATTTGGCACAAAACATCCCTATAGAAAGGTGATTATAAATTGCAGAAATGAAAGCCCATTCTTTATTTAAAACAGAGAAAACCTCGAAACTGTAGAGAAAGGGGGGTGCATTTTTATAAATCTTCTTCTCAAGAACTACTGAGTCAAGTTCAACGTAATTTTGTCGAAATAATCCTTATGGAAAGGAAAATATAAATTGCAAAAATTATCGGTGAATTCTGTTTCAAATTTGAGTAATTTACGTAAACAAAAATGAAGAAATAATCGCGGTCAATCAGTTTATAACTTCGAGTTCGGTATTCCATATCGAAAACGAAAGTTCTTTGTATAAACTTAAGCAGCCATATTTGAATGTTGACGCATGACAAATAGGTCAAACCGACAAAGATGAATTTGCTTGTTGTGCAACAGTTTACGTGCAAAGTGATACTTGAAACATGCTAAATTTATATGTGCCGATTTCGTGAAATGAATTGAGGTTCAATCTTTCAATGTGTTGACATTTTCACTCGTGACCGTGGTTTTACGTTGTTATGAATTTCGTTTATGCATTTTAACTTTAAGGGAAATATCGCTTGTATTTTGGAATTTTTACGATCGAATCAAATATAGACTTCGGTAAATCAGACATTTAATCGTTTACCTGCGCAAAATGAGCAAAATCTGATGCACCAACAACATATTTTATCATAAATACTAGACATTCAATTGGTAATTCGGTACGATCTCTACGTTATGGTCGATTATAATGCAATGTTTTTGTTAAGATGTTCTGCATTTTCAGTCTAAACGGCGATTGTTTTTGCTGCTAGAAATATATAGGTATATGTATATTATGAAAAAAAATTGTGCTCTTTCTTTGTTTTAGTGCATATTTATTCTGACTTAATTGTTTACAATTTTCTCTTTACTAACCATATTAAGCTGTGTCAAGTTTCGAATTATAAGCAAGATACAGAGCTTTGCTCACACAACTGAGGCAATGCTTTTGTTCATTCCGAATAGGAAATACCAAGTTTTAAAATATTAAGTTGAATGTAATTAACTGTTGTGAACAAAAAATTGCATCAAACCAAGCAGAATTGTGAGTTCAGTTTCTTGCTAAAATTCTACGATTGACGCTGAAATTTTGATTTATCACTAGAAATGTCTCACTAAACGTTAAATACTTGTACAGAACAATTAAAAGGATGATATGCTGTAACAACCTTTTGGGGCCCCCTCCTTATACTATGAATCTACACCACTTTGTTGGTTTTTCAGAAACAATTATATAAAAACAACCTCTTTACATTTAAACATTACTGTTACGCGGATGAAACTAATTTTATTGTAATTAAAATCATTTTGGCTACAACGTTTGTAACAATATACTTGTATGTGTTTTATTAATATCTCTTTGTAATTCAAGCTTGTAAAATAATGTTTGTGTGTTTGTGTGCATGTAAGGGGGATGCTCATTAACAACCATGGTCAAAATACTTTGTCATGTTACAGATGGTAATTTGCATCTGAGCACAGCAGGGTCACGTGGGGGGGGGGGGGTAGGTTTCAAGATTGTTAAACATAATAGATCAATTAACATGTCCAGCATTCAATCATCTTTTGTACTAAATTATTGTCTTTTCAGAACCTGGCACATGTAAATTCTCTCATTCTTATTTTCTTTGATTATGCTGCTGGATGTAAATTTTTCCATGAACTTTGTTTTACCCACCTACATCCTTTACATATGCACGCACATTATATCATACTCAAATGTTGTTCTAACTTTCATTGAGTATTTGAATTATTATGAGTAGGCGGTTTTTAACCCGACCTTTGAAAAGTGATTTGTCATTTATTCTGGCTTTCATGGAGTATTTGAATTATTGTGAGTTGGCGTTTTTTAATCCCACCTTTGCAAATTAATTTGTCATTTATTCAATGATTTTTTTTCTTCTTTAATTTATTGTTTTCAATTTAAACAATACAAATTAGGTTCATTGAATAAACATCCTGTAACGCAAACTGTTGGTCTATTTTATTGCAAATAAATTTAGACTCATTGGAAATTTTTTGATTTAGTTACTTGTATTGGGTAAATTACTTGTAGCAACAAAGCTCAAAATTGGGCAAAATTGATAAAGTGCTTCTCTTGGAAATGCTTATGTATTATATTTATGGAAAAATTTGGTTAACAAAAATGTATTATCGCTATTCTTAAGAAAAAACTACAGCGGAAAATCATCTTGATATGTAGCCATTTGTTTACGTTGATTTTGAATTAAGATAAATATAAAGGGTGGGCCTTAGTAAAATAAAGCGATATGCCTGTCAATACATTGCAGTCTCAGGCTTATTCACGATTGAGAGGGGTGGGGGGCCTAGACCTTATCAGAAATCTTGACAAGCAAAAAAAAAGGAGATTTTGAGTACGGCTATTTCTAACTTTGCAAAACAAAAAGTGGGAGGGGGCCCTCCAATCAGTTCGAACGCCTATGCATTGATTATACATGTAATAGCTCTTTAACATATCACATGACAACATTTTTCATTTGACTGACTCATCGATCAAGTGAGTAAGGTTATAAAACGTCGAACGAGTTCATGCCTGGTAAACAACAATCGTTTATAATGAGGAAGACCAATCAAATTTTTGAATGTTCTTAATTTAAGCGCCTTGAGGTACAATTTTCTTCTTTCACATGTAAAGGAATCTTTTAATAAAATACAATAACTAGCTAGTACAATGTAGTTGAAGATGAATATGTACCTATATGCATATTCTCATGTATAATTTGATCGTTTTTTAAAGTGAGAAGGCAAAACTTAAATAAAGGAAATTGGAAGTTAACAGTGTTCCCCTATTAAAAATTTAGTTTTATATCTTACATAGGATCTTATTATTGGTAAAAATGGTATTTCATACGGGTATAATGTCAAAGATTAAGTGTAGGAAAATAAGTGTACTACAGTTTATTTTATGGTATTCTTTTTTGTTTTTCTACCGAGGGGCCATATGGCACAATATCCTTTGAACACCAATATAAAGCCATTGTTGCTCAGGTGAGCGATGTGGCCCCATGGGCGTCTTGTTTGTAGCATATGATGTGACATACTGAACATATCTCAGGGCTGTGTAATTGATTCTTATATAAACATATCTCAGAACTGTAAAATTGATTCTTTAATAATCTAATTACAGTCCCTGACAATTAAACCCTGATAAGGATAACCATTCATTGACGACTATGTGCTTTGTAACAAAATGAATGCCTCGGGCGCGCATAAAACACCCTCGTCAAACCGTTTAAAGTCAAGATCTAGTAAATGAAAGTTGCTACAGGTTTATAAAATTCAAGATATAAATTCTCTTAATGATGCTTTATTACAATATCTTTGTTTCATAGGGTGTACCGGGGCTTTAATTTTGGGTAAACACAATGAAAAATCAAATTTTAAACAATCATTGTCTATGAAATATGAAGGATAAAAGTAACAAATATTGCAGTTTTGTTCATTTTTGAATAATGAAATATATCTAGAATGCCTACAGTCTCTCCAAAAACGACATTGCACAAGCGCTTGATCTCCTCTTTAAAATGATGTCAAATTGAATAAAGGTATCGGGATTAAATATAGAACGTCAAAATATTGTTTTATTTTCTACCTAATTCCTTTTAAGGCGTAAAATACGGGAAAAGGTTCATCAAATCAATTATGACGTCATAATAGTTAGAGCACCAGAAAGTCATGCTATAGAATCATTTACTAGATCTTGACCTTAAAAACCGTTTCTAATCTGTAATAAATAAAACTTTATTCATTATTGTTTCAAGGGAAGACGGTAAAAACGTATAGCAAACGCAAAATATGTTAATATATCGCACATAAACTCAAAGAGCAGCTCGTTTTTTTCAAACAATATTGAAATTGATAAAGTGATTATTGTAATTTGTATATGATTCTTGGGTAAAATTAAGTGACAAGATGTTTCATATTAATCAAATCTAACTCTTTCTGAACACTTTAGTAATCCTAAACTCCTTTAATAATCTGCTTTGTCAAGAGTTCCCAAATGCTAATTTTTCAAAAAGCAGTTATACATACATAGCATACATACACTGATTAAACATTTTGTTGTAACGTCTTGATTATTTTTTTTTAGATGTATTTAAACAGATACTTATTTAAACAAAATCAATACTATATGCTTAAAACTATTTCTATATTTATTACAGAAAAAATAGTTCTTTCTGCCAGAGACACTGCCTCGCATAGCGGCTTCTTGTTTCTATACATTGAAAAAAGAGCTGTGTTGTATAGTACTCCGCAACCTCCTTCACCAGATTTCGGGTGTGTAACAATTTCTTACGCAGGAAAGGGTGTCCGTTTACAACTTTATGTAACCCGAGGAACATTATATACAAACAGTATAAACGTTTTCAGAAGCGAACTTGATAACACAATTTTTACCACCACAAGCGTTCAGACACCGATGGATATTCCATACATGGTAAAATTTTTAATTGTGTTAACTTTGATGTGGAAAAACAAAAATATTTTGTTTATCTTAAAGTAACTTTAATTTATTTTTGTAAATCATTTTTTTAATTTTCATGCCATTGTGGTTGAAATTTTCAAAAATACCGAAAAACATTATTTTCAGGTTATTTTAGTTGGAGTTTTCAAAAGATCCCAATCTGGAGAAATACAAATCGGAAACATAAGTTATGAAAAAGGCATTTGTGCAGGTAGCTAACTAGATTTCGTTTTTGTGTTTTAAATATAAAAAATAATGTGTGAGAACGGAATTTTTCACGACCGATTAATCATTTTCATAAGAGAAGCTAGTATTCAGTTATGAAATGTTATATTTTGAATATGTATATATATTTTTTAAGATAAAGACGATGACCTGTGTAACATTTCACAGTTTAGATGTAATGATGGAAGATGTATTACAGTCGATCAATTATGTAATGGAATTACCAATTGTCCATTTAAAGAGGATGAGGATGAATCTACGTGTATGTTTATCAACAACACAGCGTGCTTAAAGGATACCGATGGCTGTCAATCACCTTGTCCTTCCCACTGCCGATGCGATGGCACCGCTTTCAAATGCAATTCACTGGAAGATCTCAGGAATGAAATCAAAGTTCTTGATTTAAGCTTAAATTCTTTTAACACGAGTAATTTGAGACAATTCAACTTCCTCGTACACTTAAACATATCAAGGTGTTCAATAATTCAATCATCACTTGCAGTTTTATCAAATAAGACCTTCCTTCAAAACTTGGACCTCTCATATAATAATATTATTGATCTAGATTCGGGAGCATTTTCTGGGTTGTCAAGCTTGATGTACCTAAATATCTCAAATAATCAAATCAAAAGTCTTCGAATGAATTTTATTTCAAACACCCCAAAGTTAATACATTTGATTATAAATAATAATTGCATAGAGGATATAGTAGCAGATTTAGACCCATACAAACAACAATTGTCAAATCTAAAAGTTTTAGATTTACGAAATAACAATTTAAAAACTATTGATCCAACTTCACTTTATTCGATAATAGATGGGTTGGTAGAATTAGATGTAAGCTACAATGAAATCAAAATGATTCCTTATTATATGTTCCAGAGTTACGATAGATTAAAAATATTAAATTTACAATATAATTTGATATCAAATTTAAATAGATTCTCACTTTTAACATTAAATACACTGCTTGAATTAGATCTAAGTTACAATTCAATAAAGAATATCAGGGAATACATGTTTAAGGGATTGAAGAAATTGAAAGTATTAAATTTACGAAATAATTCAATTTCAATGCTAGTTGGGTATACATTTTCAGATTTATTGATGCTGTATGTATTAGATATAAGTTATAATTCAATTTTTGAAATAACTCATAACATTTTCGAAGGTTTAGATGGATTAAGAATATTAAATTTACACAATAACATGCTCACAATATTAAATGAATCAATTTTTTCAAATTTGAAGTCGTTGCATTCACTTGATCTTGCCTGTAATCGGATACAATTAATCCATGAAAAGGCATTTGAAGGTCTCGTGTCACTTAAAAAGTTAAATCTCACAGGAAACAGAATCAAAGCTCTTGCTTCATCAAGATTTCTTGCTTTAGTCAAACTTTAGATTTTTGACTTATCAGAAAACAGTTTGCAAATTTTGGACCACTCAACATTTCAAGGACTTCATGCTGTAAAGTATTTATATGTTCATAACAACAAATTATCAGTTTTCAGAACAATGTTCCACGGTCTTTCGAATCTAGAATGGTTGCGGACAGATTCCTATATTATTTGTTGCGCAAAACCCTCTACTGTATCTTTAAATAACTGCATAGCGCCACAAGATAGTATATCCTCCTGTGAACAACTGATAAGTGTTGGTTTTCTTTCACAGATGATATGGTACATGGCACTGTTTTCCGTGATTGGAAATGCATTTGTTATATGCTATCGCAACTGTGGGGGAATCGAAGGAAGCAATTCGCATTGTGTGTTTGTCTTGCATTTGAGCATTTCTGATTTTCTTATGGGGCTATATTTGTTCATCATAGCAATTGCCAATCTAAAGTATCAAAACATCTATGGATTTAATGATAGTGAATGGCGATATAGCACGACTTGCACCATAGCAGGATTGTTAGCAACAACCTCTAGTGAGGCATCAGTGATGTTTATTTTTCTTATTACCATGGAAAGGTTTATCGTATTAAAATATCCATTTTCTGCGGGAGTTTTCAAAAACAGAATATCAGTCGTTTTAATTACAATAATAGCTTGGTTGATTGCCATCGCGTTTTCAGCTGTCCCTTTGTTAGTCTACCAAGACTTCTATAGCAGATCAACAGTGTGCATATCGCTACCTTTAACAACAGAGAGGGTGTCAGGTTGGGAATATTCAACCCTTTTGTTCATTGGATTCAATTTGCTAATATTTTTAGCTGTAGTGGTTGGACAACTCCTGATTTATATACATGTCAAACGGATGGGGGAAAAGATAAATAACGACAACACAAAGCGGGAGATGAAAGTCTTAAGATCACTGTCGTATGTTGTTGTGTCTGACACTTTCTGCTGGATTCCTATTATCCTCATTGGTAAACACGATTTTTAAACATTTATTAATCAAACACAATTGCTTATTTCGTACTTAAGTTTAAAGACCGATAAGTAATTGTTACTTTATGTGAACAATAAAATCCATGATTTTTATAAAATAATATCATTTGTTCGCACCACCTTCTGCGCTGAGAAGCTAACATCCATTTTTTCGTTCCCATCCCAGCCTCTCGCCATCATGAATTCGGCGCATTTGTACCTTTAATTATAACTAAAATGATAAAAACATCGAAAAGTGATTATAAATCTGATTTTTTGTTTTAAATGTTATTTTAGGGCTTATGGCCTATGGAGGAGTTGGGGTTTCCCCGGACATCTACGCCTGGGTTATTGTGGTCGTCCTTCCAATAAACTCGGCACTTAATCCTTTTATATACACATTTAGCATGATATACAGACAGAAAACTAGAAGAAGAAAATCCAAGCTCTAGTTGCCATACAGAATGAGATGTAACTTTATTTGTTGTTCCTAGTATAATGCTGATAAAACAATGTATGGAAAACAGCATATGCTTTTCCTAATTGATTAAGTAAACACTACCATCATTTTATACAGTTGGAAAGATCTTCTACTCGCCTTCATTTTGTCACATGTTCACGGGGGATTATGTTTTTTTATCTGCCACATTTTCAAACGATTACATGTATATTTATAAACAGTCTCAATTGCAGATGATTAGATAGCATATCAAATATTATGTTTCATAAGCATACATGTACATCAGAATTTGTCGACGAAAATGAGAGTTCAATTCACTTTTACCTAACATTATGGCACATAGTCATAAATGAACATGTATTGCATCATTAGTAGCAAGAAAATCTATGTTTTATTAATCAAATACACAGAAGTTTACTTCAGAATGGTGGAAGTTTGAAATCCCATCAAAGAAAAAAGGCGAGGGAAATAACCAGATTGCAATTTATTGCTGCAAAAGTAATTGCAGCTTCCAATGGAAGCTATGCTAAAATCTGGTCATCTGTAGTTGTCTTCAAAAAAGAATCTATCGACTATCTAAAGACCAGGTGATTATTGCGATTACAAAGATGGTGTTTCAACAGCCGCCCCAAGCTAAACGTTTGAACTTTGGGGTCGTCTATAGACATCGGCTAATGACGTCGACCCATTTTTGATAAGAGAAAAAGACTGTACTTAGAAACAGGACGGCTGCAAAGAATAATTATTTGGAATAATGTTAGAGTTAGGATGAGGATCGTGAAATAACCAGTCTTTGTATTTGAATTTAACAAAATACTTTTCATTGTTGTTGTTGTTATCATTATCATAACGATAAGCTTACCTGAGCCGAAGGTTAATGTGAACTTTTCTGTTTCTTTGTCCTCTTTAAAGTTGTTTTGGTCGTTGTCGTTATAAACTTACAATATTTCCTTCTTCTCCTTCAGAACCACTAAGCCAATTTTAACCAAACGTGAAAAAGTAGCCTAACGAGAAGTCAGGTCCTTGAGAAATAATAATACAATAACATAATTGGGAAAGAGTGAAAATAAGTTGGAGCAGTTTAGAAATATTCTTTCAGAACAACAAAACCTGTCATATCCAAACTTTATTTTTAGCTTTCAGATATATGGTAGATTCACATCATGTCGCTTCTGCTCGTGCGCAAATTGTAAAAGGGTCTTTTTATAACTGTATGACGGTGACTTTATACTGTCGGTGTTCAGCTTTAAAGTGTTTGATGAGTCCAAAAGAATATTTTGTTTTAACAAGTTGGATTTAATGATGTTGTAATTAATTTTTTCTCAAATGAATACAATATAGATCGTCCATTACAAGTTTAGAGCGCAATTTGGATCTGTATAAAGTAAAGACTACATTCAATAAAGTCGAAAGATAGTACAGTTTGTTATTCAGAACTATCATTAAAACATGAAATCTTGTATACAAATAATTGTTTACATATCAAGTAACACGTATTTTCATTAGGAATACTGTCCAATAGTTTTAAGTGCTTATGTGATAAGCATATTTTTTGAAAGATGATCCATACTAGATGTGTTTGAAGGTGCTTTGATTTTAAATGCGAAATCCTTAAAATTAAGTAAATAAATTTCAGACACAACGAAGTGGTCTGTTTAAATAATATGTGTGACTTTGACCAAGAATTTAATACGAACTTGAATTATTTTTCCCAAACGTTCAAATGTTGAGATACAAAATGATAATTTTAATGTGTAGTGGGTCATCTCTCCACGGTTTTGTTTTTGTTTTTTGCTTTTTGTTTTGTTTTTATTATTTTTTTTGTGTTTTTTTTATTCCCATTAGACCTTTTTAATACTATGAGAAAAAATATGAAGCACAGACCCAATCTATAAAAAAGCCTTGGAGTTCTAAAAAATGACACTACATGTATTTGGAAGTTTTGATACGTATACGTCTGTTTGACTCAACATATTCCAAGTATTGAACATATTTAAAGGTTAAAAAAATAGATGATATGTTCAATAATGTTGTTTTGAATATTTTTTTGTTAAGATTTCAGATTCATTGATATTAGCGTTTTTAGTATCTTATCCGTCCGTGTATATACATTTTACACGCCTTTTCCACCCATCTTACTTATTTTTTAATGTTCAGCGATTTTTAAAGTGATCTTGGCGGTTTTAACATTGTCTAAAATTAAAAAAAAAATTATAATATATTTCAATCTTATTTTTGTCCAAGTATATCTAGTTTAGTGTAACTTCAATCCTGGTGTTTTATTATTACCTTTGATGTTGTCATTTTTTCTTAATAGTGTAAAATTCACAGGAGAAGGCTTTTTAATTTTACAAAACTTGTGCCCGATCCTATTGTTTATACAGTAATGATCTTAACAATAAAATGTGTTCCATCCAAACCATGATTCGATTTTTTTGTTAATAAGTGCGATTAATTGTGGTATAAAACAGACACGTAGCATCAGGGGGGGGGGGGGGGATTTCTCTGGTAGCAACTAATTTTGTTAAATTTACATATAAAAATCATCATGGAGTTGCCCCCCTCCCACTTTTATGGGAGTATGTAAACAATTGGTATGAAAAGAAGGAAATTAGGTGATTGAAGTTATAGATATACTACGCAAGCCCTTACTTTGCATAAACCGCTTACTTTGCATAAACAAAAACAATTTAAAAAACATTAAATTCAGGTGTGTGGTAACTAAGCCCTGATTTATTTTAGTGAGGTCATTGTATACATACGTAATGCCATAATCACCCCCAAACTAAAAGGGGTTGGAATGCAGTAATTGTATCTACATTGCATTAGTTTTGTTTTAAAAAAAACCTTCACAATTCTTGAAAGCTTATTACATTTCCGATATATTAACTTACAATTTGTTAATTTTCTATAATTATAAAAAAAAACCTACAGCATAATTGAAGATGACTATTGATAAGTTTCATTTGGTGATGATTTGTACATTGCAAAGCGATATTTGAAATTTCCAAAAAACACAAAACGCAGGGTGATTCGCATTACCCCATATAACTGTATTCATTTGTCCTTGAGAAAAATTCACATTATTAAAATGCAAATATAAATACAAGATTAAAAATAGATAAAATAAATGTCATTGGTATGGGCTTTATTCATATCACCGGTGGACTTTCAAAAAATGTCCCTGCTATCTCACTGGTTCTAAGTTTGAAGGTTACATGCACATGTATATGTACTTTAAACAATGTCTATCAGATCACATTGTTTTATATTTATATATTTACATTTTCCAGTGTCTTTGCCTGTGATAACACTATGTATCGATTTTGTACTATATAACTCATAAAGCCAAACTGAGGCGCCAGCGGGGTTTGCTTATTTATATTTAAATATTTAAATGATGGTTTAAAATTATATAAATATAAGTAATAAGGAATCATTCTTTGAATATTATGAGGTGATAATTTCGGTCGGGGCGTGATCAAATATATCATAAAGCCCTTCTTTATTGGATTTGATCACGCCCCGACCGAAATTATCACCTCATAATACTCAAAGAATGATTCCTTATTCCTTATGTATTTACACCCATTAAGTTTTTCTTACAATAATTATACTACAATTGTAATAGAAACTGAAAAGACCGCAGTCTAACAAGATCCAATTCCAATCAGTTTATTGATCGGTCGAAACGTTCAGCAATTTACAAAATAATCATATTATCTCCAAAACGTTTGACAAAAGCATAGGTTTGATAAGATAATTTTTCGATAAATATTTGAATCGATATTGTGGGCACGGCTATTACTACCAATTACAGGTACAAATCAAATATCAAGTCAAATCAAATGTATCAACATGGGCAATGGGCCGAAAAAAAGAGCATGCCCAAAAATAGATGCATATACAATATTACAGCTACGCATACAAAAATGTAGCCCAAATTCAAAAGTAAAACTTAAAGCAACATACAAGTTCACAGTTCACGTTTTGCACTCAACAAAATGAAATTCAACATCTAGAGAGCTTTGACCCTTGGGGATGCAGAAGTCAAAGCTTTTTTTTACCTAATCAAAGGGATTTTGTTGTTTTATTACAAATTTTAAACCCCGAAAGCTAAAAAAGGAATTAGGTAATGAAACAATTATTTAATGCTTGAACAGTCAATGGACCAGCATTTGTTCCCTTGGTGCAGGGAACAACTCAGTATGATCTATTGCCCTCGGCCGTTGGCCCCGGGCAATAGATCATACTGATCTGTTCCCTGCACCTCGGGAAAAATATTTTGGTCTATTGACTGCTGAAGCATTAAATAATTGTATAATAATATATACAAGCAGATTGCCGCTTTTATACCAGTATACTATATCCGAGAGAAGCATAACCATACCGTCTATGTTAAGCATTCAACGGATTCAAGCTCAGCCTGTAGAAAGCACTGACCCTGGAGGGTGCAAAGGTCAAAGCTTGGTAATTTGGTAATTGGCCGATTTTATGCCAGTATGCTACATCAGCGTGGAAAGCATCACAGCCTACCTTTTGAGAATGTTGGTACCTAGAACATCAGCTGAAATGGAGAAAAACACAAACAGCCCAAAAAATCCATTATTATCTTGTTAATAGTAAATAATTACGAATTCATTAAACATGCAAGAGGTACAAGTACATATATGCATTTATAATGTCTTTTCGACTTTCATGTTGCTTACAGTGTTGCTTCAGGTAACATTTAATTAAGTACCATCATCATATAATAAAGCACCATCTTCATATGATAAAGCACCATCTTCATATTATAAAGCACCATCATCATATAATAAAGCACCATCTTCATATAATAAATAACAATTTTCATATTATAAAGCACCATCATCATATAATAAAGCACCACCTTCATATAATAAAGCACCATCATCATATAATAGAGCACCATCATCATATAATAAAGCATTATCTTCATATAATAAAGCACCATCTTCATATAATAAAGCATCATCTTTATATCATAAAGCACCATCTTCATATAAAAGAACTAGAGCGTCATATATTTAAGCACCATCTTCTCCTGAAATTACTACATAAGACAGCTATGGCGTTCCATATATACCGGTATCTCATAATATTGTGCTTCTACATGTTTTATCGTTACCTGTATTGGTCGACATCATAATGATAATCCAATTAGAGCACACTATGAATTCCTTTAGCTGATCACCACAAAAGAAAAACGTTTATGCATGTTAATTAATCCTATTCTGTATATCGAAAACACATTACACCATGTGAAACTTATTTATAGATATAGCCTAAGAGCTGGGTAAGTCTTATTCCCGATGATGTTGACGTGAAAAAGCAAATCTAGCACCGAGTAATAATTATATAGACCATACATTCTACGACATGAAGATTATTGAGACATTTAAAATTCACATGCAAATTGAATCTAAAAACTTCAATATCAGAGAAAGAGAGAGAGAGAGAGAGAGAGAGAGAGAGAGAGAGAGAGAGAGAGAGAGAGACAAAGAGAGAGAGAGACAGATAGAGGGAAAGAGGGAGAGATAGAGAGAGAGAGTCCCTGATTGTATATGTTATTCTATTTACTGTGGCAGTTTAGGACACTTAGGTAAAAGTACATAAATAAATTAGAAATAATTACGAAGACGTTTTATCTTAACCAAGGCGATATCAAATGTCTATCAAATATTAGTAAATAACCAATGCAATTGTATTGAGCGTCCCTCGTGAATTATGCACTCGTCCATAGTGTAGCTCAACATAACCAATGGTATTGGGTAACTACATGTACTACGTCGAAGAGACCTTTCTCAGCTTGCTACAAATATTCCTTGTGTGAAAGTATAACAATTATCAGAATCAACTAGTAATTGGCCTAGCATTGCCCTTCTCCAAGAAACAAACCTGCTTGAAGTTGATGCCGTAAAATATTTATTTCAAAGGGAACAAGTATCGTGTTGCAATATACCATAATTCAATTGTAATTGCGAAATATCTATTTGTTGCTGTTTAAAGTTACCTAAAACATTGATGAAATAATGAACGATGACATATCTAGTAATTATAAATTTTATAGATTGCAATTAAGAGTTATTTTGTAAATACATCATAATGCCATGCATGTAAGCATCCCTTTCCACAGACGATGTACATTTTTGTGTTACATGTACGTGTACGCCCAGTTTGCATCCGAGAGTATGAATAGCTAAAATGAACGCGACGTACACGAGATTTCTACATAAGTATTTTTAACTCAAATAAAATTTATACGTCGACTTTGTGAAAATTCACATTCACATATACATGTACATGTGATGTACACAGATCAGATGAATGTGCTATATTTTTATCATAATATACCAAGAAATCTATTTTTTGTTTCTTTTTCTAAGTCATTTACATTAGAAAAAATTCTAAAAGATGAAAATTGGTTGCCAGCTTATACAATGATTCACCAAAATTTAAACACATGAACGCATTGTTACAACGCACTTTGAAAAATTACGCAGTTTGAAAAAAATTTCAAAGTGCGTAAATTTTGGGACCAAGTCAACGCACTTTGAAAAAAATATATTTTTTTCAAAGTGCGTTGATATCGTCGATATTAACCCACTTTCAAAAAAAAAATCATGGTTTAGTGAAAATTGTTGATAGTTTTATATACAATAAATGATTGTTTTAATCATGTTTAGATTAATGTGATATATTTAAAAAAGAACTAATTACATTCTCAGCTAACTTGATAAACAATTTCTAGATGATAATTTTTCTTGACAATATCGACAATTTACACAGAAAAAAAATCGAGAGGTTTGAATTATCCAAATATGACATAAACTTCATCGCTTAGCAACTACATTTTCTTTTTTTCTCTTTTTTTTTTAATATGCAGCAAATTTACCTCTTATCTGGTATATCGGGCTATGCCCGAACGAATATGATTTATATATAAATGAATAATGGAGATCGTTGTATAATATATTTCAACTGGCTTATTGCAAATATGATGTGAAAAAGGATACCTTAGTTCTGTTTATCAAAAACAATATAATCTTTTTGAAGATCAGTGCGAGAAAATTAACCCACATCCTAATGCTTGTCTTTAAATTTATAATAATTTAATGTTCGTTAATGGTAATACATATATTCTTTTATTGAAGTGATTTATTTGATTAGAATACGAAAACAGGGTTACTGTTGAAACACATAAAATCTTTAAAATACCAATGGAGAAATTATTGTTCGGCCAGCTTGTTTTTTCAATAACACTGCATATACTTTTACAGAACACATTTCTTTTTCCGATCTAAATGTATACCCCAAGTTTCTGAAGATCATATCTTTTGGAATCAGTTAAATAATGCATTGGTATTTGACCTGTATCTTTGGTTAACCACTACCACCTCCCCCATCCCCGTTCTAAATACGGTAAATTAGATTAACGAGCGTTAACAAATCATCATACTATCAACAAATTAGAAATTCAGTTCCAGAATTTCTGATAAAGGAATAATTTTTCAAAGTGCGTTAATATTGTCGATACTAAAAAGTGTTGATGTACCTTCATAACGCACTTCGAAAAACTTTTCAAAGTAGGTTAACATGATCCAAAATTTAACGCACTTTGAAAAAAAATTTCAAAGTGCGTTGATTTTGTCCAAAATTTAACGCCCTTTGAAAAAAGATCTTCAAAGTGCGTAATTTTTTCAAAGTGCGTTGCCACAACGCATTGCAAAATTAAAAATATTTAAAAAAATAATTAAATATATCTATAATTTATTTTCGTGAGTAAATGGTGACATTGATAACACTAACGACGATTGCATCATTATCTAATTTTATTAGCTTCGATTTCTCCTTGTTTTAGGCGTTTTGTCGAGGCCTTATCATCATTTTCGCTGATTTCAGAGACTTCCACGTGTTTCCCCAGTGGAACCACGACAACTCCGTGCCATCCTTTTTGGAGGCTTTTATATAAACTCCGTTCAAATTGGCGTATATGCAGCTATGGAACCACCACCCTGCTTTGTGGGTCCCTTCACAGTCTTCTCTGTTATTGTCATTATCTACATCTACAGTACTGAAGTATGCGTTGTTGGAATGAACGAAACTATCTCCTGAATGGAGAGAAAAACAGTGTGCATCACCTGAATCTGATAGTAGATGTAGATCCTAATGTTCCTTTACCTCTTTATTTTCTCAAATTACAATGTACCAAACGACCCATATTTTCAGAACCATTGGTTTTTGTACACTTTTGTATGAAAACTTTTATGAAAACGTTTTGACGGTGGTTCATGTTTATCATGATTCTCACCACTACTTAGTATACTCGAGGTATTATGTAGATATTTTCTTAAACAAAACAATAACACTATGTTTGAAATCATACATACCTAGACCTTTTGTTCCATTAAACCCCCCAAGCGACAGTTTGTATTCGTTAGCCTCATTATCCACAAAAATGAGGAATTCGCCAAATGACCTTTCTCCCTCGAAAATTTCTTTAATTAAGTCATAAGAACCTGTTTGTTATCCTTTGTCAATGCATGACTGGCATCATTTCCTGGCAAAAAAAAAATAGTTAAACAATGTTCATGTCGATAGTCTTTCGTTGGTTGAAATCGAGCTACAGTAACTTACCGAGCCAATTATCATCTTCAGCGTGACCAAACCCGTTTTTGTAATCCTTCCACTTCCGGAGAAAGTCTGTGTCTCCATCTTGTCTTCTTTGGATTACCTAACATACCAATTTATTGTGTCCAAAGTATTGGAAACAAACATTGCAATTTAAAATTTTTACTACATCAAATAAGAACAGATCTTATATGAGTGGTGTAATTCATTCAATACAAAACGAGTTTTAATGTGTCGTTATAAATCTATATTCACTGTCCACCCCCTTCCATCAGTGGTCATGTCACAGAACACGGTCTTTTTTGTTCCTGCGGTTGGGTAAATTGTGTACATCCTGTCTCTACTCAGAGGACGATGCATCTTAATGTCTGCACAGTCTTCATGTCTGTTGTTATTGATTCCTTTAGTCGTTCAGAATAGATGAAAATAATTCATCTTATCTGTTTGCAATTCTTACTACTTATCAATTTTGGTTATTTGAAACATACTTGATTTTAGAAACAACTGTCCCTTTTTCAGTTTAAAACTTGACTGGACATCCAGAGTCATTGGACCGTGAATGGACAGGGCAGTGTTCTGATGGCCCCAGTCAGACTTCTGTAGCACCTCTTTCATCTCATCTATTTAAGCAAAATGAAATTCCGTGTGTGCTTCCTATAAGCCCATTGTGAAATACTAGCATTTTAAGAAGACCTTAATTATATAACCCATCGAATGTTGATGAAATTTCTTTTTCATAGCGCTTTTAAGAAAAAATTATGAATACATTGAAACATTCATTCAATCTTAACAGTGTTTCCTTACTGTTTTGGTCATTTGCTAATATTTATCATGTCCAGTTCTGGTGATAACGAAATATTTTCCTTCGTTTTCGTTATATTGGTTCAACAAATAAATTAATTTCAGTGTTTGCATACATCACTTAGAAACTAGTATAAAAACCGAATACACCGCTGTAAAATCTACCTGACAGGTGAAGTCTGATTCCTTTGGCATCAATAATCCAGACGATCATTGTGATTACGACCAGTGTCCACATTGTGAATTGTTGACATATTTACCAGACATCTTTCTGATTTATATACTCCCTGATACTGATTTCCTCGTAAAACGTATGATTAAAATGAAACCAAATATCTTGGAAAACATGATACCAAGTTATCGACTTTCTACATCCCCTTAATTTCTCTTTTTCATTCATTTTAAGCGTTGTATTATAACCCGAAGAAGCCTTTTTCATGGGTTTTGTAGAATTGAAAATCATGAAATTTAAACAAAATTCAACGAATCCAAGTCTTGAAAGTAATAGACAAGCTTGTTGTACCATTGGTTGTTATTTGCGAAATACTTTTGCTGTTGACAGATACGCACTGACTCCTTACCCCACCCCACCCTTCTTTAATTTTGTTTAATTTCCTTTACTATTACACCATTGATTCTCTTTTCTTCTTTGCATTACAATCATATTACCTTTGAGACCCCTTTAGCCACTTGTCTATCAAGAATCCTTGGTAGTAAATAATATAACATTAAACAGAAGTAAAACTCTCAAATAATAATAACATGTTTCACAAAAAAAAGATATAAAAGCAAAATTATATACGATGTAATTCAAAACTAAGAATCCCTGCTCATAAGCTGATAAGACATACTAAAAATAATATTTTATTAGGTAACACTTTTTTCACAAAAAATTATAAATATTAAATACATATGTGCAATTTATTTGATAACAATTTTATTACAAAATATTATTTAATATATATGCATGTACAATAAAGTTATTGTAGAGGCCACCCATATCTACTTTGTAGTACTAGTATTATGGTGTTGAAATCGGCACAAAAATTGTTTAGTTCAGTTTCGCACGTTCTGGCAAATTGTAGTGTTACTTTTTGTGAGTCTTTCCTCCTTGTCCTTAGATTCATGGTGAGTGATTGACCTTCTAAGTGGGGTCAAAGGGCGACCTTGATATTTGTACAGCGGCTTCTTGGCAGCTGGTTTTAAAATCTACAACACGTTCACAAATTAAGAAAAATAAATTCACGTATGATGTACGAGTTGTCTTCCGTTGCGAGTAATAAAGAATTGTTTATTGAGAATGATCAGCACACCTTAAAGGAGCACATGAGAGATTCATCCACAGACATGGCCGCTGCATTATCGAATTCATTGCAGTAATTCGGGGTTGAAAATATTGTTACCAGCTGTCTCTTGGCAAAAAACTCATATCCATCTAGATCTTCTACTACCTATCAAATATAAAGAACACAAAAAGATGATTAAGCTTCTAATGTTAGTACTGATTTATTATTACTTTTTGTGTTGTTTTGTGTTGTTTTATGTGCCTTGTCAAATTAAATTAAGAAAACACAAATAAGTTAATCTAACTTTTAATATTACTCCTGATTTATTAGTACTTATACATATTCTTTGTTGTAAATATTTTTATATATAACTTGGAATTTCATTTCTTTGTAAAAATACATTGATAGAGTGTCTTTTTTAAGAATGTACGTGAAATTCTTACTTGATGTCCACGACAGACTAGATCTAGATCGTGACGATTCAGGAACTTGCTGACGACATCTCCGCCGAAGGTGAAGGACAGGCCCTGTCGTTCTCTCCGCACCCTTTGACCTCTTTGTCAAGGTCAGACCTCAACAGATCACACAACAGCCCTAAAAAGAAATATCAAGTTGATATTCTTTAAGCATCAGTACTCAAGAAAAACATCGTGACTACGACCAGTGTCCACATAGTGATTTTTTAAAGTTAAAACCCCCCAAAAATATTATCTGCTTTATATGCTCGCTGATGTTAGCGACATAGTAAGTATTCAACTGCAATGAATCTAATCATCTTTGAAAATATAATACTGATATATCGTAAGATTTACACATTTATTTATTTTTTTATTTCTTAATTGTTTTGTGTTTTTTTTTTTAAAAAGTCAACAAAAGTAGCTTGGAATTTGTCAGGAGTTTTATCAAAAAATTTATATATAACAAATTCGCATTCGCCAAATCTATGGCTTCTGAAGCATTGATACTTACTATACCTTTGGTTGTTATATGTATATTAATGCGAAATATCAATGCTGTTGAAAGATTGTCACTGATTCCCCTTTTGACCATCTCCTTTTTTTGCTCTATCATTATAATATTGATTCTTAACAAGGTTACTCATAATTTCTTTTTACCTATATAGGCCTCCTAACTATTTTGAAGTACAAGTTTCTTGAGATCAGTTTCAACATTCGAGAAAATAACTCGTAAATAATATGAATATATTTTAGTTCATTAAACATACATATAAAAGATGTAAAAAAAAAAAAACCACACACACGTCAAATAAAGTTTCTCCTACAGTTGAAAATCCCTCTCTACATGAGGTATCTTTCGTTGGGCATGATTACAAATGTTCCGACAAATTATTCAAGTACGTTAGTGTTCAAATCATGCACAAGCATCATAGCCGCTACGTTATGGGATGCATTTCAGTACCTTTGGGCTGAAAAAGTGTTTATAACCGTCTGTTGATAAAAAAAGAAGTCGTAACCATTGTTTACCTATCAAAAGTAAAAGGAAATTATCTCAATTAACAATATGGAAACCACTGTGCGTACTTTGAAAAATAAATCAAGTGCCTTAAGGTGATATGGGAGATTTGTTGAAATCAATTAAGGAGTAAGAAGCAATTCTTTGCGTATTATATATGAGGTGATAACTTCGGTCGGGCGTGATCTAATACAATAAAAACCAGGGTTGGCCGGGAAATACCAGTGCTGGGAATTACCGGTGGTAAATACCGGTATTTCCCGTTCCGGATTTTCACTAAACTGGGAAATACTGGGAAATACAAATTTTTAATCTAAATTTCTTTAATTTGTTCAATGTAAAACGTATGTCTAGGATATAATATATTAACAATAAGCATCAAAACACAATTTAGCATACTTTGCTATTTAACTGTCAGTTTATGAATCTTAAATTCACCAGATCACCTATTCCCAAAGACTTCTATAGCTGCTATCCTCCATGTATCTGAGGTCAATATCTGTCATCCTGGGTCATTATAAATGCATATTGACCGTGCATTGATTCCATATTGTATTATATAATATCCCAAATTTATGAGTACAATGTATATCTTTTTAATATTTACAGAGATATTGATTTGCTGTTGTTGTAAAGTACAATTTGAATGAAAATGTTTCAAAGTTTATTGAATATTACTTCCAAACCTAACAACCAGAGTTTCTTTTCATTGAGCAACAGTCCTCATATTGTAAGACAGAAATCATAATAATCAACAATAACAATAATTGTAAATCTATCACAACATGAATAACAAATTAATAAAGAATAGATATCACATATATGTATCATTTTATCTTGGCAATGAAAAGTGTCAATATTTTCAACATAAAAACAACTTATAAAACAATGTGTAACAATAACAGTAATAAATTTAATAACAGTAACAACACTAAAATAAATATTCCTGAATTATTTCGTTTACTGATTTTACCAATATACTTGGTCTACAGATTACTCTTAAAACTGATATTGTAGGTGATTGTTACATTTGAACAATTGTATATGGTTGGTAAAACGGGTACATTTGGCATGGGAACGTTTGCATAACGATTGTCTAAACCATCATTCAAGGTTGCTTCATCATTACAAGTCGTCAAAGTTGAAGAACAGGGCTTTGGCAGTGGTAACCCAGTATCAAAATTAGCATTGGTAGCCAACGAAGCTTGGGTAATGGTGGATGATGCTTTAGACTTGGAATTTGATGACACAACTCCTGAACGTGCGCTTAAAGTTTCTGACATTAGACGTTTTGTACTTTCCGTTGTTTGGCCCGAGTAAGTTTTCAAGGAACTTTCGGATTTGTGCCCTGTAATACTCATGATATGTCTACTCGGCACACGTGCTTTGTCTAGAATGTGGACAGTGGTTGCCCGGAGAGAATGATTGGTATAACGCCTCAATAAGGAGGCTGCCTCACTGATGACACTCATCATGTTACCCATCTTGTTGTGGCCTAACACTACATTATTGAAGTGTATGTTATCCTTTGGTACCGCACGTGGCTGCTGAAATAAAAAAGGGCACTGTGGGTTCAATCTTCGGATTAGTTTCACAAAGCTCCTCAAGGGTCAGCGGTCACTATCTAAAAAAAAATTAATAATTACCAGGTTTTTTTTTCAATTTTAATATAACTTTTGTTAACTTAAATATAGTATTAGAACATACCTTTTATTTCATACATTCTGCCCTCTGCTTTGCAGCTGTCATCTTGGTGATTCTTTGTTTGTTCATCTCGAATTTTCACTACATTCTGTTCTTCGAAGAGTTCTTAAATTTTCACGGCCCCTTCTGCCAAAGTGCGTCATGATGTCCACAAAGACCTATCATAAAAAAGTATCTATATAATAAATGCTTGTGATCTATAATATGACCATTTGCTGTTATCACTTTTAAAACTTACCTTGTGTTGCAACACCTGGGCCGAGTCAGAGCTTGAAAGGTAGTCATACATTTTTATCAAGTCAGCATCAGATATTGGAGGGTGATGGTCAATGTTAGCCTGCCCCTGCCTCTTCAACTCCATTGTCATCCCTATATTTGTTGTCAAGAAATAAATACATTTTTAAATCCTCCAAATTTACCTCATAATCAAATATTGAAACGAGTATGCTCAATGACTAGATAATTCGGGAAATTAACATGAGCTGATAGTATTAATCAAATGAAATCGGAAGTCCTACCTTTGAAAAAAATTGTTTGACGCTCGGAATAATGGACCCTTGATAATGTCAACGTCTGGTCGAATAGATTGCAAAAATATCTGTATACCCTGACGATATGATAAGAGAATGTTTTTTTTGTACATCTCCCCTTTGTTATTTCGAAGTTCAACATAAAATCTCCCCAGCAGACGATCCAGTTCTTCACACTATAGGCCTTCGAATTCTGCACTGAATTGCTTAGAAAGTAAATATTCCCGAAAAACGTTTACAGCTATCCTTTTATTTTTTTTTTGCTATTCTCGGCATCAGAGTTGTTTACTATTTCTTTCAAATCTTCCTCACTGAAACTCGCAAACCTGCGAGCTTTCGTATTCGACACCATATTTGACTGAAGCGTAAGTGAAAACGAGACAGCTCGTGCGAGTCAAAATTCGCTTTCAGCGGTCATTATAAAAAAATAATGACTTCGTATTGACCAATCAGATTACCGGATTTCACAAAAGTATATAATATATACTATTAATTGGCTTCTTCTTGGGTGTGTTGCATACTGAGGTAGTGACACAGTCACACTTTAATTTTCATAATTTTTTGGCTCATTTTCACTTACATCAAATAACTAGAAAACAGGACTTTGGACATCGTGTTTATGATAACTGTATAGATGCACCTATACATGTACCTGACTTAATTCTTAAAAACAAATAACAATGGTGTATGAATGAACCATGTTTGGAGTATTTATAAGAAGATAACCAATGCATTACTGGCCAGTCGAAACTTGTTAAAATCAAAGACAATTATAAAATGTCATTGCTGACAAGGTGTACTATTGTCTACATCCCTACAGATTTGATTTAGACTGAATATGAAGTACTTTGATATGTAGTTATACTTTATTTCCCAGTATTTCCCGGGAAATACCAGTAATTCCCGGGAGTTACCAGTATTTCCCACCGTCCTGGGAAATATGAGTATTTCCCGCTTTTTTGCCAACCCTGATAAAAACCACGGGGCTTAATGATAGATTTGATCACGCCCCACCGAAATTATCACCTTATATTATTCAACGAGTGATTCCTTATAACTTATATTTAATGTATAATTTTCAGCGATTGCACGATGAAATATTTAGATATATATGATCAAACTACACTTAATGCGCCCCAATTATGTGTCTTTAAATTTATTGGACTTTATTGTACCAGATCGATATGTATTGATACACAGGCAAAAACACTAACAATTAATTGTGAATATTGAGAATGAAAGTACATTATAATTTAAATACTTTCAGCGGTATAAATTTTCAAATTTTTTATGGTATGGGACATTTCCATTTTGGGACGTATTATTTATTGAAAAAAAACAATAAATTCAAGCGAAATTTTAAAACTACTTTCTCTCCCAGTCTTGTCTCCTGACAGCGTAGCGCAGTGGATTATAGGAATCACTGCAAATCTGTAAGTAATAAGTTCAAATCCCGTTGGGGATTTTGAAATGCTTATCATATTGCAGAAAAAAAAGATAATTTTATGAAGAAACACGCCTTTACATTTGCACATCTGATTTGTGTTTTTTAAAAGTGCACGATTTCGTTATCCACTTTTTTAATAAAAAAAAAATAAGAAGATGAAAACATATCAGAACTATGATCGTAACACTGCAAAGCATGATCGTTACAATGCTAGGGCTATTCAAATTGAACTTTACATTACATACATAATATCCCCTGTGTTTCTACAGATACACATGCAGCGTTTTCAGGCGATCCATAGGGGTGCTATTAAATCTTAAGAAGTCAAACCCATAGACTTAACAAAATGATTCCTTTAATATTGTGCCCGAATGATCTGCCGCACGGCTAAGATTTGAAACTTTAATAACACGAACCCAATCAGTGTGTAGTACAATTTAAACATGTAGTTAATATTTTATTTTTTTTTTTGGTGTAATTTATTGTGCTAGTTTTTCTTTTCAAATAATTTATTGCATACTGAAGAAGGAACGGGTTGTCTCTTCTAAATTGTTATTTTTTGTTTTCGTATTGTTGCCATTTCTAACGAACGCCCAAAAGGTTCAATCTACCGAGGTTTGAAATACGACCAATCAAATCATTGATATAAATCCGGCCATATCCTATTGACCTCAAACTGTTCAACCTTCGAAATAGAGAATAATTTAGGAATATATTATGTGCTTGGAATACCAAAAGGGCATTTTTCTTAGAATTTCATTTTTTAAATGCCTCTAAATAGCTTTTCACCCACACCAGCCCTGTAAAGTGAAATTGTGTGTTTTTTTAACAGGTACAAATGCCGACTCTTGATCCCTACATAAATTTTATATACTTTATCTTCCGAGATCGGTTAGTATTTAAAGGAAAACGTTCGAAGCTAAAAATTAAATATAGGACCAGTTGTAAAATCTCTCCAAAATATTAATAGGTCCTAAACCGTGCGCAACTGTTCTTGCGCAATATGTATTCAAATTAAGATTACACTGTAGCTGTACGGTCTTTATACAAATCTTTCCTTACAACTACAGTTTTGCAGCTACAAAAAAACTCTATTTTGTAAGGTTGGAAATAGTATTGAGGTTCGTTTCATAGCCTAATTCATGCTGATAGTTTTCACGATTAAGGTAACTCCGTACCTATAAAATTATGGGTTCAAAGTTAAAAAAATAACTTTTTTTTAACTTATTGGACTTGGATTTCATCAAAAAATAAATAAAATATATATGTATCCATACTATTTAAGATGTAAGGGAATAAAAACCAAAGGCTGAAATTATCATCTGAAAATCACACTTTTTTTGTTTAAAAATTAAATGTAAGTGGATGGATACTTGTTTGTCTATTTAAATTGTATTGCTTACTATGCCAGAAATCTAAAATTAATTAAAAAAATAGAAAAAAAATTGTTAACATTAGAAAAATTGTAGCATTTAGATATATCACTTAGAGAAAAGTAGAAAAGGGTTATTTCCCTTTGTCATTATTGAATTATGTCGAATATAAGGATGAAAAACGCTTATTAAATATCTCCAAGTAAACAATGATTTGAGTTTTTGATGTACACCTATAATAACATAAAAAATACAAATCTACTTGCAAGAATTTTAATGAATTCATGGTTTATGTAAAATGTATGACGTCACAGAAGGGTGGATTTACTTTAAGGTTATATCAGAGTTTTTTGGAAATTATATATTTTCGCCAATAGATTTTTACAGAATTGGGCAAACATACTTAAGGTAAAATAATTTGGGGTAATCTACACAGAAGGCAAGCAAAAATTACTTAGATTTACGGAGCACACGATACTATCATTACATTAACCATTTAAACTGTGTGAGATAATTCATTAAAGATAATTTAAACATGATATAACCATCCTGTGAGTTAATATAAAATTCATTTGTAGGTACATGTAAGAGCATTTACGGATGATGTATGATTAGACCACTAAGATGTCGTTAGGGTTCACGTTTTTAGATTCATGATTTGATTGGTTAGTCTTTAAGATATCGAATCTCGAACTTTGAACCTCGCTTCATATCTCGAACGATTCTTTTCTATAAACTGATATACTTTTGTACAGGGTAATGTTTTATATAAAATGCAATAGTTCACTTTTCCTTAAAAAAGAACCTTATAAGATTTTAGGAGCTTTAATATTTTTTTTTAATATCTTTGACAAAGAAATAAAAATTTGAAAACGGTTGTAAAATATATCAATAACGTCCTTCTCAAACTGGGAGCAAACGCATCTATACTGTTTTGTTAAAATAATAGATTCGAATTTTTGGGCTTCAATACTGAGAAATCGGAAGAGTACTGTCTTTTGTTTCATATGTTTTAAACAACATTGGTACTTGAAGATTACCAGTTTGTTTTTATTTTTCTCAATCAAGCTTCGCTGATTAATAATCAACGAAAAATCCCTTATTAATTCCGAATTCAACTTGATTTTTTGGGTTTTACAATCTTGCGCATGCGCATTACATTCACGCTTAATCACAAGAGGCTCTTAAGTTTATGTTTTCCACAATATCACATTTGTATGGATGAACAAAGAAACGATATTACAAATACGTGTAAATTTTAATTGAAAATGTGTCATATTTTCTGTTCATCAAAGGGAATACGGGAGATAAATCTAACTCATGTAATAGTGCATTAAATATGAAAAATTCCGAGAGTTTCGAATGCCAACATGGTGTGTAAATTCGAAGCGAGTAGAAAACATTGGTGAAAAAGTGTTGAATTCTTCATTAATATGAATTACATTTTTAGATGAAAGGTATTTTCAGCCTCAAAATGGTTTGTTCTGAACAATTTGACTGTTATTTTCAATGCAGCTTCATTAATATTCTCCAAAATCGTTTCGGAGCGATTCTGCAGTTTTCTGCTACATTACGGGTATACGGGAGGCATTTTTACTGTGGTGAAGGCCTGTTCCGAGACACAGATTGTTCTAACTAAGCAGAGTGTAGTGAAATTAATAGCATTATTGTAGGCTTAAAGCTTGGTTATGTAAATGCCAACAATACGGTGTGTCGGTGTATCTATTTCGTAAATGCCCGATATCATATGCAATATGTCAACCCGTGCACGCACGGGTTAAATTCTAGTGTATTATGATAAGGAATACCAAACAAGATCTTCCCATTTATGGATCGTCTCTTAATAAATTCTTCTATCTTTAACATCAATCAACGCTATTACATCCTCCTGTGCATAATCACAAACGCCGTCTACTTAATATATTCATAGACAAATATCCACTGTATTCATTTTAATTTACACAAATAAGATTCTTACTGAATATTTATAAACGCTTTTTAATTGAACTTATTCACCCAAACATGCTTTTAAACATAAGATATTTATATAATTATTCTTACTCCAATACTTCATCTTTGCAACATTCTGTCAAATGAACAATGATCCATGGTACATCCGCCAACAAATCTAGGCGGTAAATTTTGCAATATAACTATATAAGTACATCAGCTGCAAATATTCAGATACACACACACAAAGGTGTTTGCGCATTTGAGAGTGTCGACTGATTTTGGACACGGTAGCCCCGGGTTAAAGTCCAGGCTATCGCGGAAACATTGTAACCTTTGGCAAGGTTCTTTACTTGCGCACTCTCTCCACTCTCTCCACCCAGGGATTAAATGTATACTTGGCACATGCGACGAGCTGTCTGAAGATGCTATGGGTTGTACATGTTTCATCAAATAGAAACTTGATTCTGCCATAATTACGCTTATTCCGTACGTGCAATTCATATTTTTTCTTAGGTAGTTGAAGGTTTCGACGGATAGATTAACTCGTATAGACTTCAGCTTTCTCGGTTTCTATAGAGCCATGAATGACAATCGGTTTTCTTAGTATAGAGAAGAAATGAAAATCTAAAAGCGTTTCAGTTGATTCCATACGCAAGCACATGCTCTACGTATTGTCATTTTCAAAAACGAGGCATGCTACTACAAATTCAATCTTCCGCTATGCCGAATGCTATTTTCAAAAAAAAAATTAGGCCATTATTATTTGCATAATTGTTTACGGATTTTTCCCGTTTTTCCCGATTACGACAACGAGCAAACGGTGGGTATGACAGAGGATGCACACTCCTTCAAGGCACCTGATCCTACCTCTATGATCGTGTTTGCTTTGCCCTAATTTGTTTTGTTTTTTAATTTGGACTTTTGATTTTGAACACTGTTCGTTATCACCGCATATCACATATATCTTTGCAACAAGAAAAATTGTACTTTGTTGTTTTACCAAATTTGGCAAAAACAATTAAAAATTTAAGTAAAAGATAAAGTCCTCTTATATGAAGAGAAAAAACATGAATTTACAATTAGAAATACCAACCAAATACGCCTATTTAGACCTTGTCATTATGAATTCTGATTATCATCCATCTACCCGATCTACCCTTCTACATATATTCCTCATAACTCACATAAGGTGTCCAGGTAGCGTAGTGGACAATGCACTCGCTTTTCACCGCTGTGACCCGAGTTCGATCCCCGTGATCGACAGAGGTAGTATGTGATAGGGTATGGCGGTCGCCCGCTTGGACACGTGGGTTCTCTCCGGGTACTCCGGCTTCTTCCCACACCAATGACCCCCTCGCGCTAACATCCGTGCCAAGTAGAACTTGTTTATCAATCGTTGTAAAATAAATAAAGTTCAGTTCAGTTCATAACTCACAAACGTTATCTCTTAAATTTCTCTACCGAGACAAGCCTCCGGTGTATTAATTTCAATTCACATATACTAGTATATAAAGATTCTTACAGAAGTTTCATATACTGTTAAATTGAAATTGTTTCCCAAACATGATTGTGATTATAAAATATTCATCAGTCCCACTCTTTGTCTCACTTAACTAATAGCAATAATCATAGGAATTCTGACTGATGAACTTTTCAACTCTTTGTACCATACATAAAGGGTCACTGTTTATTATTTGCTTTCGAAAATTGTTACCAAAGCAATAATTATAAGTCGTTGTTGAAATACATGAGTACAGGAAAACACAAAGGAAAAGGTTAATCTCATACGTGAGCAGAAAATGAAATTTTTTTTAATAGTCAATCAACAAAATTAAGGAAAATGATTGTTGTTTTAATGTCATTTTTGTTTTTGCTTTGTTTTTGTATTTTGTTTTATGTTTTTGTTTTTGTTTTTTTATTTTTTTGCATAAAACCTTCAATAGCAATTTTTTTTTATCCATGTGTACTTTACACTAACTTCAGTGTATTTGAAAATCTACCATCTGGTTCTTTTTTGGGGGCAATCTAAAATTAGACGTACATTTACTATAGAATTTACTATAAAATTGTTAAATATGATGAGTAATATGATTTTCTACCTTACATGTAACAGATACTAATTATAACCGACTGGTAGTTGATGAGGGGGGGGGGGGGGCAACTAAAATATTAAATATCATCAAATTTTGCTATACATTTTGGAGCATCACACATGTTGATGGATGCTCTGGATTCATTAAAAATTTAAGAAAAGTAATCCTGATAATTGCATTGTTGCAACCACTACTGAAATAAAACCACTATCGAAATAAATTGTATATCATTTTTGCCAACTATTTTCAAATGCTAGAACCATTTTATTTGACAAATAATTCCATTTGCACAATTAAGGATGTATAAACTGATATCTTCATTATATATTACATTATTATGATTATTATTATAATTATTATGAATAATAATAAATTATCAATATAAACGATGCTATAAAATTAATGTACTAATGTAAGGATTTTCATTGCAGTGCAGAAAGGAATAACCCAATCTCGTAAAATTACATACTTATAGAATTGTTTTAATATTTTTTCTTTACCTTTTTCTTTTTATAGATATATTATGTTTTACGAAATTTGTTTTTTGTACAAGGGTAAGTTTCCAAAACTTGTATTCAAACCCCCTGTATTAAAGATATACAATAAAATATGTTTAAACCAATTAAACACAACTACTATAGAAATTAATATTGTAGTTTACTTTTAATTAGTGTGGGGGATATTGAATTGCGTTTGACCATCAGCCTGACCGTCTTCCGATTATTATTCTGTTTTTGTGTAAGACTTTTGTTAATCACTACAGAAACAAATGATTTTATGCAAAAACGAAGTTTAGGGGGTATATAGGAATCACCTTGTCCGTCCATCTGTCTGTCTGCCCGTCTGTCTGTGTAAAATTCGTGTTCGGTTCATATCTTTGTTATGGAAAACCATTGGAAGTTCTTACTTCAGACAGGGATTGTTTATAACATGAGAATGTACATGTATCATGATTTTAACCCAAGGCCGTTTCGGCAAGGTCAAGGTCACTGACAGGAAAAGTGCAAAATTGTGTCCAGTTAACCGCTTATATCTTTTTATATAGAAACATTAAAAGTTCTTATTTCACACAGATATTGCTTATGACCCGAAGTTGTGTCATGATTTTGACCAAATGACATATGGGCAAGTTCAGGGCCATTGTTTTAAAAATGATGTACATGTATTCCTGTCTGTGTCATGTCATGCATTAATAGAAATGATTAGAAGGTAAAATTTGACACAAAGCTTACTTTTGTTTGGCCACATGAAATTTATTGTTAGATTATCATCCCCGTTTCTTTTGCGAGAGTGTCATTTGTGAGCCCTAGTTTCAATAGTAGTTGGGTTGTTTTTCCTAATGAGATTCGCTTTGCAACCACTACTGAACTATAAACGCAATTGAAATGAGTTATTTCAAGAGTTGTTGGGGATGCGTTCCATAAAGCCCCTTTCACAATTGGCGCACGAGCACTTTACAATACTTTGCGATCGAAATTTTTTATCTTCATATTCCTTAAACATTAATGCAATAAACGTTTTATTATTCTGAAAAACATATGATTATACAAAATACGTTGATTTCTAAAACTTTTTTGACTTTTCAAAGGCAATAACGTCTTTATTGTTTGATTTCCTCGGTTACTGTTTCCCTTTTCTTTCATAATTTCGAATCATAGATAGTTGAGTTGGTCTTGTGATATATAGAGGATCATAACGATTAAATATTTTTTATTTAATTATACTTGTCTACATCATATGCTCATATCGGCTTTTTCATTCCTATGAAATCGCCCTTTCACCTGACTTTCTAGACCAATTAAATATAATAGAATAATCATATTGAGGTATAATAAAATATATGCTGCTGCATCTCTGTTTCTTACTGGGCGGCATGTTCTTTCGCTTTCAACTGTGTCTACTAAAGCGTCGGAAATGGGCGGTATATACAGGTATACCCCCTCTGACTCGCGCGAGCATTTGTACCATGGAACGCATGGTCGCAAGTCCAATCGCATTGGCGCACGTTCAATCGTCCGATCACCTGGTCTCTTACGCGATCCTATCGCATTATCTTTCAACAGTCGCTTTCATTGTAAAACAGTCGTATATAGACGCAAGATAAATCGCAAGATTTAATGCGTTTACATCGCACAATGCTCGCTTATATCATGCGAATTTCGTACGAATACTTTTTTCAAATGCGATTATTTCGGCAACAGTTTACGATTCACATCTAATTTTATCGGTCGCACGAATATTCAGTCGCTTCTGTTCGTGCGCCAATTGTGAAACGGGCTTTACAATCACTATTGAAATATTTTTTTTCAATAGTGGTGATGGATGCGTTTCATTACAACCTCTATTAAAATAAGTATTTAAATAGTGGTAAGGATGTATGTTGCAATCACTATTGAAATAAATTCATGATTAAAATAATTTATTTCAATAATGTCAATAGTGGCTGGGAATGTATTTCATTAGCAGAATAATTTTGGAACCACTATTAAAAAAACACTATTGAAATAATTGAAATAATTCATTTAATAGTGTTTAGGGATGTATTTCAAGAAATTCATGCAGCATATTTGGACGACTTTATTAAAAAATATACATTACTGTGAAAGAAGGGCAATTAAAATCGACGAAAGGGAAAATCTTCAAAATGTCTTCATTGACACATTAACATTTTTCATTCGAAAAAAATTACAGAAACTCAAACAGATTTCCTTCGGAGATTTATAATGGGGACAGTTTACATCTTTTCTCCATTCGGGACTCACTCGGTAGATATTGAATTAGGTCTGCCAATCTGCTTGACTTTTCTTCCTTCTATAGTGTTGCAAGTATGTAACACTTCGTTCAACACTATTAAGACACTTCATATCAAAATGTTAGATGCTTATTCTATTATAAAAATCACTTTGCATCAGTATTGAAATGCAACCACTACTGAAATAAATTATTTCAATGATGGTTAGGGATGCGTTTAATTTAAACTACTATTGAAATAAAACAAATTTAATTATTTTTTTTCAAAACTGTTGCATTTGGAATAAACTTCATAATAAATTTCAAACTACTATTTTTGAAACACAATCACCGCTAAAATAAATATTGTCCCATGAATGTTTGGGATATTGTCTGTCCGTCCGTATGAATGTCTGTCCATCTGTTACACAGATTATGTTTGTGTGTATACGTCTGACTGTCTTCCGTCTATTATTCTGTTTGTGTGTAAAAATTTCGTTAATCACTACAGAAACAAATAATTTCATAAGAGGCACGGGTGTATTTCATTATGGGAATCACTTTCCAACCACTATTGAAACACAACTATAATTGAAATATTTTTTCCCATTAGTTGTTGGGTGTGCATTCCATTACGACCAATATTGAAATAAATAAATTCAAAAGTGGTTTGTTATGAATTTCATTATAAGACATAATTTGCAAATACTGTTAAAATACAACCACTAAGTTTTAAATCATTTCATTACAATTATCATTTATTTATTAAAGTAGATTTTTGCAATAGTGTTTAGGGATGTATTTCATTATAAGAGCATGTCTACGAGAAAACCATGCAAAAGGTGGTGGGAGCAAGGTTCTCTGATCAACTTCATATTTTGTGTGTAACAGTGTGCATCTATATGAATTAATTTGCCACAAAAATTTTTTTGATGTGGTCAGTCTAAACTTGGTTCTGAAGCACTGTTACTAAAAATAGCATTTTGACCCTTTTAAGAATAAAATTTTGTATAATTCACCAAATTATTGTTAATAATTCTGAGTTTAGTTTAAATATGAATTCAAAAAGTCATTTAGAGTTAACACTAACAAAATACACTTGTGTAATTTATTTTGTGAGAATTCCCATATATTCTTTCTGTTAAGTGCAGATAGGTCACGAATCTGGCATGTTTCCAACTTTTTGTAAAATTGTAAAAATATACATTTTTTAAATGCTTAAAAGTTAAAAAATGGCACTTTGAATTCACTAAATCTGTTTCTAGTTATAAAAGGACATTTATCTTTACAATATATCAAAAATCTGTCTTTGGACTCTCAAAACTATTGCAAATATATTGTCTTAAAGTTGGACATTTTTCTACTTTTAAAACTCTCCAGAATCTGTAGTTTGGCGTGAGCTTTACATTGTTACATGTATATTATGGGGAAAAAACCTGACATATTCGCGAGCCAAACAATATTTTACTAAACTAAAGGGTTGCTTCAACATATTTCAGGTTTTTTTTTTAAAAATCAATGCCATTAAAACACGAGAAATCGTGGGGAAATGGGAATTTGAATATACATGTAAGCTGAAGTGGACTTATTTGCCAGTGCTACACATTAAGACAAGCAGAGTGCCCATTAGATACACGAATGAATAATTACAGGGGCAAAACTACAAAATTCAAAGTACTGAAGTAATTAAAGCCGGGCTCTTTTGGTGTGTTATTTTACATATTGTTTACTACAGATTGACAATCTCTCCTCCCCCCTCTCTCTCTCTCTCTCTCTCTCTCTCTCTCTCTCTCTCTCTCTCTCTCTGCTAATTCGATAAACATAGTGATACATGTATTATGTATTGATCTTTTCATTTTTTTATACTTGAACTGGTGATCTTTTAATTAGGTGTAATTAGAAGTAGGACCAAATTTCAAAGCTCCCCCTTCCCCCAAAAAACCCCCAAAACCAAAAAAAAAAAAAAACCCAAACCAAGCAAACAAACAAAAACAAAAGGATCACCTCCATGAAAATAAAAATGATTAAACATATCTTTGTTGAATTTACTGACGATTTATTAAAATGTGGAAGTGGTGTGGAACCAATTGCCAATGAATGTCCATCACATTAAATGATCATAGAATAAGGTAGATTTGGTAATTATTTTTGTCCGACAATATAAAGGATTGAACTTTTATTGTTTGAGGGGTAGAGGGACCCGATATCAAGCCTAAAAATGTTAATAAAAAATATGATACATCATAAATTACGCTCAAAATTTGTAAATATCAGCAGAATATCAGCGTTATATAATATAGAGACACATTTTCTTAGCATTTCATTTTTTCAAATTTTTTAATAACAAGACAATAAGAGAGTGTAAAAATGTTGACTTTTTCATTAGACTGCTTCATAACTCTGGGACCAGGTCTTCTTATGATGGGTTATAATTAAATAACGTCCCAAAAAACAATCCCACAAAAACAAGTTATGATGTCTATATTAATATTTGGGATAACTTTTTTATACCGGTAGTTTATGTTTATATTTATATGCGGTTTTCGCAGGTTGAGATCCCCGGGGGGAAGGGTAACCTAACACTTCATTTTTTCCTTTACAACTATATTTTAATTTTAAGAAAAGGTACAAACTTTAATTTTTTCCAAGAGGAGATAAACTGCTAATAGAGAGGTAGGGAGTAGAGCTCTTTATTAATTTCAGATGTACTTACTGTTTTACATTTTCAAGAACTTAAAAAACCCTGGCCCCCTCCCTGTCATTTCAAGATTCCACGAAGTCTAACCTTAACATCTGAAGGGTATTTTTAGAAAGCCAGTGAAATGTACACGTATAGAAATGTGATGTCTATTGCAACAGACTCCGATGATAACGATGAAAAATTGCACGAGGCATTCCTAGTGAATTCCGAATTATTTCAACATAGAAAGAATAATCTTAGCATGACCAGGCTACGCTCAGGTCAAACCGGGTCTGTAGGACATCTGTCATTTTCAACATACCCCATTATAAATTATAAATCTTTGTAAGAAATCAGTCCTCGTTTTTGTGGATTTTTTCGAGTAAAGTATGATAATCTGTGAATGAGATTATCTTCCCCTTCATCTTCCCCTTCCCCAATCTGTGAATGAGATAAACTTCCCCTTCATCTATTTTAATAGCCCTTCTATCACAAGTTTGTATAGTTTGATTAAAATTCGTCCAAATGTGCTGCTTAATTATATCGAGACAGAATATAACAGTTAATAGACAATATACAAGTCTCCATCAAACTTCAATATGTGATATAGTGAATAACACTATCAAGATGGGACAATTTTTGTGCAATTATAATCATTCAATATCATTACATATATTAACAACACTCACAGCATTTCTCAATACTTAGCCTGAACTTGAACTTGTATAAGCTTTGTCAACATTCTGACTAGTTTACCTTCTCTACAGAAGAGCGCAACAGGGGAGACAATTCTAACAGTAGTAATGAAATGCAAATGTAATGAATAAGAATTCTTTGAGAAACAATGATAACAACTAGTTTTTTTTTAATTAAAAGCAAAATAGGATGTTTTTTCATGTTTAATTACAAATATTGACTTCAGTGGATTAAAATCGCTTGTAAAATAAAATTCAAAAACCATCAAATTTTTATTTTAATTGAAAATGGGATGTTTTTGTTAATTTATTACTTTTAAGTCCTTGAGAGTCCAAAGATGGATTTTATATATTTGTAACAATACATCAAACAGTTTCTTATTAACACAAAATTTCAAAAAATAATGCGCCATTTTTTGAGAAATTCTTTCTGAAAAATTGACAAAAATGTATAATTATCATTTCTTGGCATCCTGCCAACATTTAAACCCTTGGGACTTCATGGTGTAAATAGAAATATGAAAAAAAAAATGCAACGATTAAAGGTTTGAACTTCCTCTTTAAAAATATAGTCTTATTTTTTTCAAACATTGTTTATACATTTTGTAATTAATAACTGAATTTGACAATTTTTCTCTTAACTTTTCTGGATTTTAGAGGCTAATTAACCAGAATGCAATACTGGCCGTTACTATAAATAGAAACATCCAGTGCAAAAACAAACATCATATATCTGACTCTAGATGGGTATCCTTTAAATCTATGATAAAATTTTGTTCATTCTTGAGACTTGCTGCCGCAGCTTTTTTCCATATCTGCATGGTTTTCTCGTAGACATGCTCATAAGAATCACTGTGTAGCAACTGTAAAAATTCAACAATAATTTTCACAATAGTATTTGGGAATAAATATCATAATACATATCATTTTTATTTAAAAAAGATTCCATACAGGTTGTGGGTGTTTTTCAATTAAAGTTTCAATTTGCAAATGATTATTAAATAATATTTTTTCGAAAATTCTATTATAAATATCACTATTGCACTTAATTATTTTCCTGGTGCCTAAGGATGTATTTCATTATTAGAATCACTTTGCAAATAATTTATTTCAATAGTTGTTGAATTTCAAAACTGGTGCAAAGTGATTCTTATAGTGATATAATGCCCTTACTATTATTGAAAGGATGTGTCTTAATAGTGGTAAAAGAAGTGTTACTCACAAACAGAATTATAGATGGAACAACAGTGAGATGGACTGACAGACCCAATTTAATATCTACCACTTTGAGTGAAAATGGAGGACAATACATATGTAAATAGTAGTTGTTTTACATTGTTTGAAGATGTTTTATTTTATATATGACATACAGTGGGTTTGAACAAAACTTCTTGCAACTAACCAGGTTCTCACCATAATACAAATAATTTACAGTTGTCATAAAACATGGTTTATCTATCGAAATCAATATATGAAAGTTGAAAAACAGAACTGATTTCAACTTAATAGACTTCATTTTCATCAATAATTAGAAAAAAATATACATGTCATCAAACTTTTTAAGATGTCAGATAAACATGAACTAGAGCATATTTTGGCAACAGAAAACGGTTCTTTTCTTGTTAAAAGTAAAATCTTTGTAGGCAGAAACTTGTTTATTTTTATCTTATTTTATTGTCAACTGTGTTAGAAAAAAAACTAAAAACACATTTTAGATTTGGTTGTTGGGATAAGAAAAATTATAGCATTTAGACATACAACTGAGAGAAAAGTCAGAGATAGACTTATTTCCCTTTAGCATAGATAAAATGTATTTAAACAATTGGGAATTTAGGATAAAATTAAGCTGCAAAAGTATCTCGAACTTAACAGTATTCTAATTACATCCATGTGATTATATTCACATAGAAATAAATAAAACTATCTTGCACAAATTTAAAAAAATTCAAAGTATTACAATAAAGTATGATATCACAGAACACTAAATCTATTTAAAAACTGAAAAAGTCTGCAAAAAAATATATCTATATTCAGTTAAATTTAGAGGGTAGTTAATACGTTTGCTAATTTTTTCATTTGATTGTATCATAATATTTATATTGTTAATATATTAAATATACTGCAAGTAGAGAAAATAGTCGTCAAGATGGATGAAAGAGTACAATTCTGCATTAGATACATCAACTGACATAGCAAGTTTTATTTCATTCTTTATTCAAAACACCTTTCCCGAAGGATATGAAATTTACACTTATGCTAGAGTGCTTCAAACACATTATTAAGTATGTGCATCCAATTTTCATCATTAATGTTTTTTTAATGCTGATGTATTGCAACAATTGGTAGCTGCAGTCTACAACAAATGTATTCAGTATATAAATGTATTTACAACTGATGGTGACGGCATCCACGCAAATTCTCAGAACAAGTAATATAATATGTAAGTTAATGTCCTAGTTTTAATAACTACCAATTTTAATGAAGTTTTAGTAACGTATGATTAATGTTCTTCTGAATTCATCGATCACAATAAGGTCATGTTACATCACATCAAAGAAGCACAAACTTACTTGATTTACAATATCCTGGAAGCAGCATATTCTTGAAATGACGTGCAGAAGACGTTCTTACTTCTTGGTAGGATTAACAACCAGTAAATATATGATAAACAAAGTACTGAAGTACTGGCGGGAGTTGATTTTATCGATTAATTTTTATTTTGAAATCACCTTATCTTGCATGGCAATTAGTTTCTAGTCTGTATTTGAATTACGCACTTTTTTATAATATGGATTTTTAGACTTCTCTGACAAGAATTTCGAGAAACCCCAACTGAATCATGTTGTGTAATATTTAAAGATGGATTTTAATTATGTATTAGTAATCGAAACAATTCTAAAAATTGTATGGATCCAAGCACTATTGATATCGAACTTTCGTCTCGTTCAACCAGATGTTAAGCAGTCTCTGTTAATCTCCGACAAACAAGAAAGCCTCTCTACTTGTCGGGGATTTACGGAGACAGCCGAGCGTTTGGTTGAACGATACTATATTATACTCTGGCGTAGGAATACATGAGAGTACAAAATCACCTAACTTGTTCATAGATAAGTTTCCTTGAAAAACAATGCTTCATGATCAGCATACATTACATCTAATTGCCTGACGTCATGACAATTGGAGCAAGCAATATCAATATTTTTCACAAAAAAGATTAACAGATGCATGTTAAATGAGTCAGCATTTACATTCACAATTGATAAGAATGTTATACGGGATGTAATAACATCGATCAGTGAGCAAGAGTTTTCAAGTAAAAGGGCTGTTCACCATGCACGTGTGTAATCCTGATTTAAAAATAGATTAGCCATATTTGAACGGTGGAAAAAGGGGGGGGGGGGGTCATCGCAACAAATTGTTACATATTGTCTATTACGGTACAATGTAAGTAATAATTGGTGTTGGATTGTCATCATTATCAAAGAATCATCAGTTTGGATTAAAACAAATATATATTCATATAGCTTGAATGTATACTTGAGGAACTAAATCGCCGAAGCTGGGTGTGACCCGATTTTCAATCAATTGGGCGATTTCATTAATCTTGAAAGGGGCACAAAACTCATGTGTCTTACTAAATGTACATTAATACTACATTATAATTAAACAATTTCTAGTCAAGTGTGTGTGTTAATTCGATATATTTCTTCCAAAACATTCGATCCAAAGTATGATATACATGTATATGTAGCTGTTACAAAACAAATGTCAAAAAATTCATCTGACCCCCTCCCCATAGCTCTCTGTCAATGGATGAGTTCATTCAAACAATTGGATCAAAATCTCAGCCGTTGCGTGAATGGTAAAGCTGGACTTCGCGCCATAATGTCTTTGCGCGCCGATTAGCTGATTAGTGGACGAGTCCGTTGGGATCATGCGAATACCCTAGAGAACACCGTGTGTTTACATCACAGGCACCTACCATCGGGGATTGGTGAGTGAGGGGGGGGGGGGGGGGGGCTACTTCCCCCTCCCCACTTTTTTTGCAGCTGGCACTTTTCTTACCTTTACGCGGTTAAGGCAACTCCGAGTTTAATGACCGTCAAAATTATGATCAATTTAAAAATTGTTTATTTTTTATGAAAACAGTGCGGAATATTAATACCAAGTGGATGTGTTCATCAAGAAATTTTTTTTCTACTTCGGAATCGACTTTTAAATCTTTGAAGCTTCCGTGCCATGGAATCACGTGACAGTTAAAAATAGATCACTTCTTTACCTTAACAAAAAATAAAAAAGTATAACACTACCCCGAAGTTCATTTGTATGTTTGCTAGTTTAAAAATAATTCGATCGGCAATTAGTTCATGTTTATTAGTATTACTGCTAGAATCCTATTGTACATCGCATAAAATAAATATTGTAAATATTTATCGGAAACCCTCCCAACTTCCATAATTTCATTGAAAATACTACGTATTTTTCATTTAAAACAACAAAGCACAGGATTCTAGCAGCACTTTTCAAGTAGTTTAGGTCATATACTGTTGATATTTACCAAAGTCATCTTTCCTTATATCCGGGGTAGTGTTACACTTTTGCCATTTTTTGTACACACTGACAGAGGAAAGGCTGGTCAAGCCATATAAATGTCGATCCGCTTACCTTATAACACTCGCTGATTAAACAAAATGTATGGAACGCCATAGCTGCCTTAAGGTCATTTTCATATTATATGAATTGGTATATATTTTATATGCGATATTAATATCATTATATGCAGTGGTAACATCATAGTATGCAGTGCTAACATCATTATATACTGTTATTTCGCCATTATATTCAGGGGTAAAATCTTTATATGAAGTGATAACATCATTACGTTATGTCGTAAGATCATAATGTGCAGTGGTTTATTCATTATATGTTATGAATAAATCTTTATATGACATGCAGTTGCAAAATCCTTTTATGCAGTGCAACTTCTTGACATTAGGTGATAAGTTCAGTATATGCAGTATTAACATCATGTTATGGTGTATTAAAACCATTATGTATGGTGGTAATACCTTTACGTATTATGGTGTAAGCTTAACATGCAACTGTAAATCCCTTATATGATGTGACAATTCTATAATATGCCGTTGTTGAGTCATTATATTATAAGGTCAGTTCTTTACATGATGTGATCATTTTATTACATTGTATATGGAGTGGTAACTTCTTTATATGCAGTCGTAACTCTTTATGATGAGGTTGTAAACTGGTTCTCGCTGAAAAGTTTTAATGGGGAAGAGGTCCAGTTTTATTTTTAAAAAGATGCCGCGTTCATTGTGAGGATGCACATTTCCTGGTCAACTTTACGTTTGTTTTGGAGAGAGAGAGAGAGAGAGAGAGAGAGAGAGAGAGAGAGAGAGAGAGAGAGAGAGAGAGAGAGAGAGAGAGAGAGAGAGAGAGAGAGAGAGAGAGAGAGAGAGAGAGAGAGAGAGAGAGTTTCTGTTCTTGATACATCAGTGTGTGGTAAATCGAATGAATTTTTAGTAGAGTACGCGTTTAATCTTAAAAGTAAGTTAAATTTCAAAATTGATTGTACTTTGTGAAGAAATTTAATACCTGCTTCTAGATCCTCGCATACAGTTAGGTAGATCACTTTTACTTTATGTATCTTGATATTAACATAGAACAATTTGATTTCTACTTGCTATCGTGTTTAAAATATACATGTAATTCTTCGGAGCTTAATTAATTAATCTAATTCTGTCTCTTCAAAAACGTTTAAATTGAGTTACTTTGCTCTTGATTGTTATTTAAAATAATTTTAATAGCATCCCTATAAACCGTTGCGCTTGGAACAAACCTATCCGTATTTTGCTGATTCATAAATTATTGCACGGCTTGCTTAAACGATGTCGAACAATATGTACATATTCTTTTTAAACGACATGTTTTACAAAAAATAACGCATTAAATTTATCGATTAATGCATTATTTTGTTTTTAAATCCCTCGTTCAGCAGCAGATGATTACAGTTCATGTTTATAATGTGAACAAAGTCGGTAACGTTAAAAAAAACCCAGCACACATGTAAAATATTACAATGACAAGCGTTTTGAAACTTATTTATCCGGACATTAATTATTTTCAAAACTATCGGAATAGGGGTATTACCTTTTTGTGCGATCAAAAATTAATAAAAAAAATACCAAGCAGTTAGACTCGGTGATTATTCGGCCATCCTGCGTAACCACTCGGCTATACTTGACACAATGAAATTTCATGAGTTCAATGATTGATATTATAATATCGATGTTAAAGGACAGATAAACTAACTCTCTCTCTCTCTCTCTCTCTCTCTCTCTCTCTCTCTCTCTCTCTCTCTCTCTCTCTCTCTCTCTCTCTCTCTCTCTCTCTCTCTCTCTCTCTCTCTTCAAAACAAACGACAAGTTGAGCAGGAAATGTGCATCCTCACAATGAACGCGGCAACTTTTTAAAAATAAAACTGGACCTCTTCCCCATTAAAACTTTTCAGCGAGAACCAGTTTACAACCTCATCATAAAGAGTTACGACTGCATATAAAGAAGTTACCACTCCATATAATGCAATGATCACATCATGTAAAGAACTGACTTCGTTATATAATGACTCAACAACGGCACATTATAAAATTGTCACATCATATAAAGGATTTACAATTGCATGTAAAGCTTTCACCCCAATACATAAAGGTTTTACCACCATACATAATGGTTTTAATACACCATAACATGATGTTAGTACTCCATAGAATGAACTTATCACTTAATGTCAAGAAAGTTGCACTGCATAAAAGGATTTTGCAACTGCACATGAAGAGTGTACCATATAACAAAACGATTAAACAATAGTTCATTATGAGTTTAGCTCTGTATGAAATGAGTTTATCATGTCATATAAAGATTTATTCATAGCATATAATGAATAAACCACTGCACATAATGATCTTACCACAAAACGTAATGATAATGCCATTTTTTATATGAAGATTTTACCCCTGAATATAATGGCGAAATAACAGTATATAATGATGTTAGCACTGCATATAATGATGTTAGCACTGCATATAATGATGTTAGCACTGCATATAATGAAGTTAGCACTGCGTGTAATGATGTTAGCACTGCATATAATGAAGTTAGCACTGCATATAATGTATTAGCACTGCATATAATGATGTTAGCACTGCATATAATGAAGTTAGCACTGCATATAATGATGTTAGCACTGCATATAATGATGTTAGCACTACATATAATGATGTTAGCACTACATGTAATGATGTTAGCACTGCATATAATGATGTTAGCACTGCATATAATGATGTTAGCACTGCATATAATGATTATCATTATTGCATATAGTATGAAATTGATCTTAAGGCAGGTATGGCTTTCCATAAAAATGTTTATGCCTGTATTATCCTGATTATATTCTAACTGACACTCATCTAAATCTTAGGTATCTGTATTAAATAAGTCTTATTTCGGCATTGTATACACTGCATTCCGATGATTTGTCTCCCGATATGAACATGCTTGTGACGTCATCAATGTTAATTATACGTAATAGAGAGAAATCGAAGATATATTCAGTTAGAAGAGTTTCTAGTGATAAATTCTGTCTGTAGTTTTTATAATTAAAACGAGAGATAAAGTTAAAATCGACATGTTTCTGAGTAAAATATGAAATCATTCTGCTTATTGTGACGTCACATCGATCAGAGGAATTTGATCGCTAAAAGTTGCCTTATCATACCCGCGTATATAATAAATGGAAATATCATGGATATGCCCCCCCCCCCCTTCCACTTTTGTAGGAGCATTGTAATAAATGAAACTACAAATAAGGAATATTGATTGAATTGAAGTTACAGTTAGGGTTTTTTTTCATGAATTTGAGAATTCACCCTTTTTTAATTGCTTGTCAAGATGATTTTGATGAAGCTGCCCACACACATTAAAAAACAATACGTGTTTGGTTTGTATACCCTTTTATATTTCATATGGTTGGAATTTTTTTTAGAAATGCCTTTCAGTTGATTATGCATCTTATATAACAAACACAATTTTTTGAAATATTACTATTTAATCTCCAGCTTTCAAGCTTATATGCACTTATATGATATGTGTACATTTCTAGAAAGATTGAATTATTGAAATAATTGGATTTCAAGTGATATATACATGTATGTACATGTTCTAGATCGAAGAAAAGACTGACATTTCGTCTCAAATTTGCACGTTCCGTTTATAAATTTATGATCAGTAGCGAAAATTAAAATTCATTTCTGATAAGATAGCCTAATTGATACATGCATGATTCTATTGAATAATTTTGTTTACATGTAGTCAGGCAAGCTTTTTGGAAAGCTATTACTTGTACATTATTTAAGCACCCCTGCGAATTTTATTGTCATTTAAATTTTAGACCACATTGTTTTATTTGACCCTTCCAGTTTCGCAGTAAAAATCGTGCCTCGTGTTTATAGTCTATTTTATAGAATCTAGGTACTTGTTGTCAAATATAAATTCTAGACGTATATTGATTTTAAACTTTATTTTCATTAATTGGAGGATACAATGTGTTCTAGAAATAAATGTGACAATACAAAAAATAGGGTTTTTTTCTGCTGTTGCAACTATTAACATGCGTAGTAGAGATCCCCCTTAGGAATTAATTTTCGATCCGCGCCTGACCTAGTAATAACATCAAAAATGAAAGAGACTATACTATTTTATGCAGAATGTTCTTTGAAAATGGCTCGATATACTAAGTTTATATGCAAAACATTCACCCATTATTTTTTTTAAAAACATTGTATTTCACGCCACAAGCATCAACATGGCTATGATTTTATTTAGCAACCTTAAGTTTATATTTTCAACCCTCTACATGTGGCTGAACACGAACGATAACTCTGTTCTGAATATCATCGTTAAATTTAAATAACCGCTAGGTGGTGAAATAAGACATACATCTTAAAAGATGTTGATGTTTTAACATAAATCAAAGTAGGATTATGATATGAAAATTGAGTACTTACGTATTTTGAGAATATTATCCGAACACTTATACTTCCGCTCGAAATTTTACCGGAACTGAACAAATCTCGGCGAAGTCTCGTGAACTTTCATTCGAGCACCTCTGGATTTATTATATACTTAGCAACGATAAAGAAAACATTCCGAACACATTCGCAGGGGTATTAAGGGCGCAGCGGAATCGCCATGAGGACGCAGCTCCGGTGTGAAAGGGGTTTTACTAGCTGTTGTATTTACAATTTGTAAAGGTATGGTTTTTGATTTTAAATGTAAATAATAAACAGGGTTGAAAAAAAATAATGAATCTATAAAGTTGCATTTTCAGAAAATTGAAATACCTTTTGACTTGAGATAAAAAATAAATAAATTGATTTTTAGTGGGATTGTGCAAATATTGGACTAATAAATTAACTGATGCTTAATATGAATATAAATGAAAAGATACAGACAACCGAGTGTGATGTTAATATATTTTCCTTAAAAACGATGCAATAAGCACATATCTCACAGTAGTTTAGTTAATAATACTTGCTTTTTACGATCAATTTGTTAATTTTTTAAAATAAAGATGTAAATTTTAATTTTAATATGGATATAAATAACTTTTTTCCAAGGTCCGTCAATATTTGTAAAACAGTCATTTGGTACTGACAACATATTCTTTAGAAACACCTGATTTCATATTTATATACATGTAAGGTAAAAATAAATACCCCCCCCCCTTTCCCCTCAAAAAGCTAGCGCATACGCTAACGTTATGAATTATTTCATAATTAAGTGCAGTGTGAGTAATTTACACCTACAAAAGGGTAATGCAAACGTACTGGGTTACAGATAAGTAAGAAAGATGCTGCTAATACGTTGAACATCTACGTAACTTCTCCGAAGGTCGGGAATATCTACTTACGAATGAGGAAAGCTTGTGGACTACTTAAACACGTGATCTGTCCAAGGCTACCGTTTCTGTTACTTCTTAATAAATACAATGTATACCGATCAGCAAAGAACAGTTAAAACCGATATATGGCTAAATTTTTAATTGTTTCTAATTTATATCAAGATAAATCCACAGGAAGGAAAATAAACTTACAGCGATTTATAAAAAAGATCATCTGACATCTTTGATCTATTTGTAAATATTCGGAACATCTCGCACATTTCAAAATTTGCCATCAAGGTATATTCATGCCGTTCACAATGCAAAATGTTTAGTTTTAGCCCTGTATTGTAACACAAGCTTATCTTTTAAAAAGATTGGTGAGCTAGCGCTGTAGCAATCATAAAACACGGAAGCAGATTTCTAAAACTTTAGTATAAATTTCTGAATCGATTAATTAACAATAAGAAGGCACAGTGGTGTACTGGAATGGGGTCTCATTTTAAAATTGTGAATCTAGAGTGGGCTACACATCGGCAATGGCATAGCTCATTGGCTGTGACTTAATCATTATGTATCTACTGTAAATTCAATTTTGAGGTGAAATTTTTCAGGAACCATTGGTTTTGTAGCAATCGTATCTTCTCGGGCCTTTCCGGCAAGCTAGGAAAACATATCCGAAGTTGTCTTCCGAGCTTGAAGGAATTTAAGATAAAGCTAGCCACATGTTATTTATTATAATATTGAAAATAACTTTGCATTATAAGACCGAAGCTACTGTAACTTTTTAACATTAACGATAAAACACAAAACTTTACATGATTATAAAACGAAATTCAAATAGTACAGTTTATCTACAGTAGTACACTCAGTATTCCCAGAATCCCCTACTATTGAGTCGAGCATGCGTATTCCAGTGAAAAGGACTAACGTAGTTGCTAGCGCCCGAGAGTGCTAGCAATAAAGCAATAAAATAGCCTTCAAAACATATATAACTCGCACCTTGTAACTTACAAATAAATGAAACAAACTCATTAATGAGTATCATAATTTTATGCAAAAATTGATGGAATCAGTATTTCATTTGGGAACAAACTATTTTATTATGTATTCTTAATTAACCTCGAAAGGTAGGTTAACAAGAATCGATAGAAACACCCCATTGGATGAATATGCAAAAAAACACGATCATTTTTTTGAGATACGGATGAACATCAAGAAGATCAATCCTTCAACAGATCACGAAGCTAGGTAGCCAGTGGGCGCCTCAACAAAGATATACTCATCAGGTTGAGTGATCACAGTATGCGGAAAACATTATTCACCATTCTACTTATGTACCTTCTAAAGGAGACAGGTACTTCAAGTAAGTGAAGACTATATTATATTCATAAACGATCAAATAACATTAATATTTCTTTGCTCGCGTTTTTAAATACGATTTGCAAAAGTTGCCTAATGTATTTATTCAAAGGGTCGATATATTGAGATCCCAGTGAAAGTACCCTAATAAAAATATTAAGGTATCTCAATCCATTGCACAGATGGTCATTATATTAAAAATAAATACTAGTAAATTTTTTTTTATTTGATCATCACAGAAAGATTATTATTTCATAATTACACAACATTCATAAAGAAAATCCATTTGAGATCAAGAAACAAACAAGTTTTGGGGGGAACTATTTTTTGCTGAAAGTTTTTTGGACAAAAATGACGAGCAATTTTAATGCGAGGGTTGATCCGAGAGTAATTTCACAGATGTGATAAAATCGTGAAAAATCCGCGTAAAGTGACAACAGTTCGTGCTTCAAGATATCTAACTAATTTAATTCAGACCTGAAAATTTTAATGTATTGTAATAATTATTTCCGAAGATAATATATTTTGTAGAGCATGAGGTAACGATAGTCGCCGCACGCTAGTGACGTCATTTGTAGATCTTTGGCGTTCTGGTAGAATTTCGTAAGAACAAGGGACGTTATTGGCCGAAATTTGCCGCGTTTCAAATATGTACAGCACAAGACATTTTAAAAGCATTGAATTTATCAAATACAATGGCAGGCACGTAGCATCGTTTTTGAAAGAGGGGGGGGGGGGCAGACTCATCAAAAAAATCTTGACAAGCAAAAAAAAAAAAATTCAAAGTTTCCCCAAATCTTCAAAATCATAATCCGTGGGGAGGCCAGGCGGCCCCCCTGCCCCCCCCCCCCCCCCCCCCGATGCTACGTGCCTGATTGGTATATAACTTATATGTGTGACTAAAACTTATACATCATTAAATTAACGCTGAAAACTGTCCCGTAATTAACAAGACGTCGAAATCTTACCAAACATTTAAACGCGACGTCATGCATATTTGCGAGAGAAACTGCCAATTTTTGTTATAGCTGCTTAATCCAGTTTTTCAAAAATATTAAATATGTACTCTTTTAAACGATGGCTTTGTATATTGTATGTATGATTATAAGCATAGCGGTAGTTTTTCCGGTTAATAAGGCCATATTTTCATGGGAAAATGAGTCTCAATATTTGTGTATAAACAAAGTTTAACGTTACATTAAAATACCGCGTTATTTCGCCGGTCCCTTTGCATCTTGGTCGAGGCGAGTTTTACTGTAATAAAGAAAATAAGATTTCAAAAATGATTAGGCAATTCATAAATAAACTTGTGCGCACGAGAGTTTAAGAAAATTCACTAATTGAAATATTTTTGAAATTTCCAATATGAGGACCACGTTTAACCGAAACAACGTGTTCAAGGAAACTGTGTACTAAAGTTGCTGTAATACTTTTTGTGGGGTTTTATTGATGGCTCAAGTTTTTCTCACTTTGTCAAGGCTTGAAAATGTATATTTAGAATTTATACATACACGTACTGTGTCATTTTTAATCTTAAGTAACGTATAACGTCATTTGATATTTTTGTGCAAGCCTTTTCCTATTCATCTTTAAAATTCGAAATACATGACTGTGTTAATTTTGATGCATTTGACATAAATATTTGGTTACTTTATCTAAATAGTTACTTGCTAATGAAATAAAAGAATTTAAGAGATGAATATTCCCACAGCTAAGCTATATAGAGATAAATCTCTCACATGAAAATGCGAAGAAGCTATTTTATCACAAGTAGTACATGTATTTTCAATCGATTACATAGAATAACAATAATCCCCTCTCTCTCTCTCTCTCTCTCTCTCTCTCTCTCTCTCTCTCTCTCTCTCTCTCTCTCTCTCTCTCTCTCTCTCTCTCTCTCTCTTACCGGGACCCACCATCCTTATATTCGAGCGTTTATAATCAAATGTTAAGACAAACAATGCATTTCACCTTACGTATACTTAGACATGTCTATGCTCTCGATGTTTTAATTTGAAATAAATAATAAAGATCGTAAGGTAGGTGATGTTTCATGGTAAAATAAATAGACGTTTGAGATATTTCTTCTCGTGATTACCGGTATACTTAAAGTAATAAAATTATTTACAATTTTTATAGGTTTGTAGATTTAAGACCTACAGTCATCAAATCCCTCTGTCTTGTAGAAATCCAAGAAACATATCCTTTTATTTTTTTATTCTTTCGAATGACTGTAAATTAATCAGTTAAAAAATAAAGTTCAATGGGACAATGTAAATTAATGAAGTTTTAATAAAAGATAACTATATATACCAGCTTATATTATAATAACAATGGAAGAGTCGTTAAAACACTAGTTAGTATAAGCAATTACTTAAAGGTGGGTTAATGGGTGTCTGGTCATATTTGAACACAAGGACAGCGTAACCAAAATGTTTTTTTTCTGGGGGGTTTTAGTTACACCATTGAACACACGCGTTTTCTTCATATTGCACCATTGAAATCAGTCTAATGTAGAGAAATTCTCCAATTTATAAAAAAAAAAGGATAAATAAGACTCGCAAGTTGTACATTTTTTTGCCAGAAGGAGTATGATTTAACTTTATTTGGACAATTTTTTTAGGGCTGTGGGGGGGCATGCAACATAAATGATAATTGATTAATAAGTAAGTAATAGAAAGTGTTAGACTTTTATGCATCCCCCGGGGCCCCATCCTTTGTAATGTTTAGAACTAACCTACATCTTCACTATAATCAAAAAGGGACCCAGCAAGTACATCTGATTGAAATTGATTAATAACGATACATGTACAATGATTTCTTTGTTTTAAATGATGGGGTGTACTGGTACTGTACCAGTATGGGTCGTATTTAACTAAAAACAGAATTCTTAAAAAGTCGAGCTATTCAACGATAGTATTTTGTACGTAGATTTACATGTATATGTACATAAATTAATGAAGCAAAATATCTAAAAGTTATTTTGATAATATTGGTTGCAGTTCGCCCTTACTCTTAAATTCACCTCCATTATATCAACATGTAGATATGTCATTAATAAAATGGTAGAAACTTTCCATTTTAACTCATATACATGTATATATGATTAAGTTACAGCATGTAATACAGCAACGTTACAATATGAACAATATTGTATGTTTGCACTGCATTTTATTTAGATTAAATGTCTTGAGTACGACTTTGAGAAAGCTTCAAAGCTTACTCAGAAAATCGCCGTTTTGTACTCAGCCGGAGTACGAGTATGAGTATGAACAAGTTTTATAACCTCGATACCTTGAGTACGAGTATGATTTGGAGCACGGAGTACGATTTGGAGTACGAGATCGTACTCAAGAAAGTTTTATAACCTCGGGGCCTGTTTATATTGGGTTTGCTCATACTCAGACTGAATATACAAAATAATTTTAAAAAATCCCAGAAGAATAGATACATGTAACTTAACCTCTCTATTCTGTTCATGTTTCCATTTAAGTGAGAAAAAAATTACTTCGTAGTGGATTTGATCCAGCGACCACAAAATCAAGAAGACCTCCGCGTTATCTAACATTTTTAGGAGATGCATGTACAATGATGATTGTATTTGAAAATACACTAAATAAATTGATATATTTGTCCAATTTTCAGTACGAAGACCGAGTTAATCCAAAACTAATTTAATGTAAACGTGTCTTACAATGTCCTACAATACCTGTAGAAGAGAATTATAATCAGATGTGTTTTGTTTAGAGTGGTTCAAATAGTCAAATATCCAATTTTTTATCGTATACTAACTACTTTCCTATATATCCCTAACAAAATCTGAATATTTAAATGATGTCTTGTAAGATAATTAAGACTCTTAGAGCATGGTGATTGTGTAATTGGCGTTTCTTTGAATATATTTAAACTAAATGTTGTATAATATTGAAAATGTCTAATGTTTGCAAAAGGCTATATTTGAGGCCAAATCGTATATTAAGTGCACAATACCTCTTTCTAATATTTCTGAAGTTTGTTTTATTTACAAGCGGTGAAAAAAATGCAGGTTGAATTGTTGTTGTTTTTTTTTCTTTTTTATAAACAAGAAATTTTGTCATCGCAACAAGATTGTATACTAGCGTACTAGAGTATACATTGTTAATTAGTAATTGATTTTGAATTATTATTAACAAACAAAATCATGAATTTATTATAATATTTAGTCTGGAAAGTTAAATGGAAGAACTAAAATGCCAGGGAGTTTTGTTTCTCTATCTGCTACAGCAGGGTTTGACACTAAGGCACATTGTCTAGTAAACGATAGGTCCGGTCGGATTGAAATGTTTGTGTACTAGCCCGACTGGTCGTGTGATAAAAAATAAATGTGCACAAATTTTTTTCTGTGATAAAAATAAAATCATACATTGAATACATATTTTTTGTTTGAAATAACACTCGTGGCACATGTATCCCGCCGAGTAAAATCGCACGACGCATGCAAGCGTTATTTTAAACCACGTTTTACGACATCCGTGTTTATCGAATAGAAATAAAAGCACGTTTTCCTCACCGGCATAAACTCATCAAATTATCGTAATTTAAGTACAGCCAACGAATATTTGTATCATTATTAGTACGATTTGATTAAATTAAATCTTAAACCCGACAGTCAACAACTGTTCTGTATGGATATGTGTACGTGACCAAGTTTTGTATGGAGGGTAATCGTGTTCGAAAATGCAGACCTGAAAACTTGTAAATCTGAATATGCAATCGTGTTGGTGTGTGTAAGCCTGAGTATAAGTGAGTGTAATTTTGATTGTATAACCTATGAAACTCAGACATAAACACTTTGGAGTTGACCCCGTAGGCCTTCAATCTAATTTTTTCTACAGATGCACAATTGCAGCTGTAAAATGCTGTTTGTGCTATACGTGTAACCTGCCACTTTAATACAGTAACACACTTTCCATAAGTAGTCTCTGCATTTGTATTTCCGTTTTCTAAAATAGCACGGCTGACATGTTACAAATCAACAAATGTAAAGTGTACAAGTTGCTGTCCTTTAAAAAAGGACTACAATACGTGGACCATTTGCATGTGTTTCCAACGAAAACGTGAAAGCCTGAAAATTATCAGAGATTCCACCGACTCTAGTCCTCTGCTTTGTGGATCACGTGACCTGGTGTACGCATTGTCTGCTTTTAACCACTAACTTTGTACGTTGTATTACGTATACATGTATGTATAGCCCTTACTTTTTATCTCAGAATTTAAAGGGTTCATACTTCTAAAATAATTATGATCTATCTATGAATGAAGTTTGTGTGTAAAGTATCAGGCATTCGGTGAATTCTACTATTTGCGCACACATTACGATTCGCACTACTTTGTTAACTATGCAGTGACAGCTTTGTGTAAATTAAAAAATTCATATTTTGATGCATTATTCTTGAGATTTAAACTTTTATACAGTGACATAATTATTCAATCATACTTAAATGCATAAAAAATTTAATCGGGAAGTTTTCTAGCCTCGCCTTCTATAAAAGTAAAGTTACATGTGTATTCGGAAAAACATAACATTGCAAATGCTATTTGATGCATGTTGTAGTTTTGGCATAACATTAACTTATTTCATAATACTGATAGTTCATATCACATGCCAATCATTTCTTTAAAAGGAATACTTTGTTTCTGTACTGTTTACCGACAACTTTACAATTACAGCGCCCTTGAACGTATGGCATGGTATCCCGATCCCGATTCAGATAAACGTAGTTAGCTCATGCGCAGGCTTAATTTTCCCCATAGCATCCGGTTTAACCTCGCTTATATATTTTCTGCGTGGACCTCAGGGTCCACGCAACAACAAGTTTGTCGAGTTTTGAGAAACAGTGACGTCACCGATAGAAAAGGCTAGCTGCAGGTAAAGGCATGCCGTAATCGCCGGAATGGAGACGGAATAAATAAAAAAAAAATAGGTAGGCTTATAATCATTTTATTTCTGGACAACAACCTTTACATTTTTAGTAAGTATTATTTTTTGAAAAAATAAATCATGAGCTTGGTGTACATTTTATCAAAAGAATGTATAAAAGATGCAAGTGACGAATTCGATCGGCTTCAGATACCTTCTCAGAACTGGAAAAAAAATACATATAATGACTTTGTTTGAATGTAAATGTAAATGGATACCGTATACATGCATTTTTATTAGAGTACATGCAACAAATTGTTAAAGTATAGAGCTCGGCTGAATACAGAAAATATCTCTAAAAGCCTCCTTGTCGCTACCACAAAGTTGGGACAACCCCCCCCCCCCCCCTCCGCCACCAAGATAAGGTTAACTGTCGAAGGGGCGAAAGTGCGAAGATGCAATGGCGAATGTACCAAGGCGAAGAAGCGATACTACTATTGCTCCTACGCCTTCGTAACTTCGCACTCTCGCCTTCGCAACTTCGCACTTTCGCCTTCGCCTTTTTTGACTGCATTCAGAAAGTCTCGGTCGATTACATAGAATTTGATTCAGGCACCGTACTTGCTTAGGTTTTCCGATTAATCCTTTTTATTATTAGTACACATGTGCTAAGCCATTGTGCTTATTATGAATGTTAACAAATATTTTAATATGTACTGTACATGTGACATTAATTTATGTTGTCCAGTGCTAGGTATGCCTAATAATTATATACTCCACATAAAATATAATGCCCGCCATAATGTATAAATATGCACTTCCAGAATCGTGTCACCTACCAGCTGTCTGTTTAAAGTGAATCAAACACAATAACATTCTAATTTCATTATGCGACATTCCTTGCTCATGCATGGACCTAGAGGGGGAGAGGTCCGGACCACCCCCCCCCCCCCCGAAAATTCAATACTATTAACTTCACACATTTTTTAACACGATTAGCCTCCATAGTTTCTATGTTGACATGTCGCTATTTAAATTCGGTTTCTCATCGTCATCACAGGGTAATGAAGGTAAAAAAAGAAAAGGCAGAGAGGAAACTAAACAAACGTATGAGAAAGAAAAGCGATCACGAGCATTTTCTGCCAAATGAACTGAAGAATTTCCATGGGTTAAATTTTATGAAAGCGAAAACGTAATGTTTTGCATGGCGTGCAAAAAATACGGAAAAGAAGGGAGATTTGTAGAAGGTACGAGTAATTTTCGAATTGATTCCTTAAAGCAGCATGACTCAAGCAACTCACATACAGAAGCATACAAGAGGTTAAGAGTAGAAACAAGAGGCCCATGGGCCACATCGCTCACTTGAGAAACAATAGGTATGATAAAATCAGCTTAATGGAGTCATAAAACAAACTATCTGGACAATGTACAATAATACTTGTAGATCCTGTATAAATAAAATCCATTTTCCCCCTAGATATTCTTATGTTTATTATCATTAGTCCCTTTTCTAACAGGCTGATTTTATAGTCATATCACATTATGAGTATTAAAGTTCTCAAAAAGATCCTTAATAATTCTTTATATATGGGATATAAAGCTACATCAAACTATGAACTTTCTCGTGAGGCAGAAGAATTGTACTGGAGCCAAAGTCTTAACAATTATGATAAAGAATCATCTGGCTGATTAGTTTCTGAGAAGATTTTAAAAGATTTACTCTATATATTCCTATGTAAAACTTTAACACCCCCCCCCCCATTGTGCCCCCACCCTACCCCCAGGGGTCATGATTTATTACAACTTGGAATCTACTCTACCTGAGGATGCTTCCATACAAGTTTCAGCTTTCCTGGCTGATTAGTTTCTGAGAAAAAGATTTTAAAAGATTTTTTCTATATATTCCTATGTAAAACTTCGACCCCCTCCCCCCATTGTGGCCCCACCCACCCCAGGGATCATGATTTTCACAACTTTGAATCTACACTACCTGAGGATGCTTCCACACAAGTTTCAGCTTTCCTGGCTGATTAGTTGCTGAGAAGAAGATTTTTAAAGATTTACTCTATATATTACTATGTAAAACTTTGACCCCCCGTTGTGGCCAACCCTACCCCTAGGGGTCATGATTTCCAAAACTTGGAATCTTCACTACCTGAGGATGCTTCCATACAAGTTTTAGCTTTAATGGCTAATTAGTTGCTGAGAAGAAGATTTTTAAAGATTTACTCTATATATTCTTATGTTAAACTTCGACCCCCCATTGTGGCCCCACACTACCCCGGGGGGTCATGAATTTCACAACTTTCAATCTACACTACCTGAAGATGCTTCCACACAAGTTTCAGCTTTCCTGGCTTTATGATTCTTGAGAAGAAGATTTTTGAAATTTTATCGAATTTGTTCATTAATTTCTAATTATCTCCACTTGAAAACGGGTGTGCCCTTAATTTTCACAACTTTGAATCCCCTTTGCCTAAGGATGATTTGTGCCATGTTAGAATGTGAAAAGTTTACGGACAGACGGACGGACGGACGGACGGACGACAGACAAAATGTAATCAGAATAGCTCTCTAGAGCTTTCAGCTCAGGTGAGCTAAAAATAATAGAAACATCGTCCACTGTTTTCTTTTCATACACAGGCGAGGTTGAGACTGACGATGCATCTACAAGTACTCAAGAGAATGCCAATTGTCCAGGGGGGGGGGGGGGGGGGTAACGATCGTATGCCGTGACTTGTTGGGCCTTAAGACCTTTCTTTAAGAAAACTGAACCAAGAACAAAGGGTATAGTTAGTTTCTTGTTTTGACACTGCATATTGTATAGCTAAAAAGGAGTTACCATTTTCTCTTCATCCCGATTTAATTCAACTCCAAATGAAAAATGGAATCAAGTTTTCATTAAGTTACAGAACAGACAAAGCGTGTGGTAGATTTATGGAGTTTATACATTAAGATATTATGCAAGAAACTGCCAGATCTTTGTCAAATGCACGAGTTATTTCTATAATGTTTGATGGAGCTACAGATGTTTCAATTTGAAATAGTTTATGCCAGGTTTGTTGACAATGGGATATTCAAGATGTTAAACATGCCCATGCTGCTGGTGTGTTGGAGGCAATTGAAACGTCCCTTGACAGTTTACATGACAACATGAACTGGAAAGAAAACCTTCTTGCAACAGGGTCAGATTTGAAATCTGATCTCCTTAATCTACACAAACATAAACATTATAGTCCAAAGGCTTTAAGGGAACTAAAATTGGTATCAGAGGCAATGGAGTAAAAGATGATAAAACCGGTGAACTTGCAAGGCACAATATGGATGTGTTGTGTTGAACATATTTTATTGACTAATGCCAAAAGGATTGGACACAAGTTCCAAAAACTTAGAATGTCCTCTCCTTGTACATAATATATTACAGTGCCATACAATGCCAGTTAACATTGATAACAGTTATAGAACATGTAATGAAATACAAATAAATCATTAGTTTTAAATCTAGAATTAGAATTAGGATGGATAAGAAAGTTATGCAAATAATTTAAAAACTTAGATAAATCTACCACACTTTTGTATAAATGTATGAACTTCTTTAAATATTTTTATGTTTTCATCATAAGATAAAGTGTTGTCACCCCAAAGTAACAAATGTACATCAATTATATTAAAAAAGTTCAGTGATAAAAGATTATACATAAATGATTGTCTTACTGATGAATATTTTTTACAAACGAAGAACAAGTGATGTGCATCTTCTAAACTTCCACATGAACACATTGGGTTGGCTATTATGTTACACCGATAAAGATCACAATTGAGAACACAATTATGCCTTAATTTCGTATGAATGATATTCAAGAATCTTTTACCAAAAGAAAAATACTTAGGAGGTTTTGTATAATTGCTCTGTAGTGATTTCTTAAAAATATTTAACGAAGTAGCTTCCTTGGTATTATTATTCAGACTATTCCACTTACGAATAGTGTCAGGAAAAAATGACTTATTAAAAGCTTCTAATCTACATCTAGGCAAAGAATAGTTTGAGGAGTTTCTAGTATTAAAGTTGGAAGTGACATTTCTAATTTCAGGAGTTATGTCTTTTAGATAAGAAGGAACAAGATTGTTATGAATTTTGAACATAGTAGATAATTTAAGGCGGTCTCGTCTCGTTATTAATGGTTCCCATCCTGTTTCCAAATATAGAGAATTTCTTGAGGCTATGACTGAAAGACCTGAAACTATTCTTGCTGCATAAAGTTGAACCTTTTCAAGCTTATCCATATCAAATTGGGTACATCCAGACCAAACTTCAACAGCATATTCTAGTTGTGGTCTTATAAATGATACATACATTTGTGCTAAAATATCTCTAGATACAGTAAATTTAAGTTTTTTAAGTAGACCAAGTTTTTTGTAAGCTTTTTTAACAATGATGTCTGTGATTAGACCAACTTAAATTTGAAGATAACAATACACAATATGGATGCCCCATCTAAGTGGTTGTCTGGATGTTTTGTTGAGACAATACAATGTATTTATTACTCACTTTGAAAATACAGTGGAGGGGAAAATCGGTTGCTTGCCTGATGCTAGTGAGGCCCTAGAAACAACCTGTCTCCAGCTTGTTGCATTACAACAAAGGTCTGGTAAAAGCCTGAATACTAGTAAGTTTCTTGAAGGTGTTACACATGAAAATGATGAGTATAAATTTCGAGATGTCAAAATAAAACCACATGGCATTCAGAAGTTGGAGTTCTATTTGCGTTTCGCTATTCACTATTCGAATAGCGAATAGAATTCTGTGGTCGGTTCGCTATTCAATTTACCGTAAACATGCTTATAAACGTAAATTTCAAAAATTTACTACTGATATCGCGTCTTTATTTGCCTCAGACTTTCAACGAAACACGCTACCGGCCTCGGAAAATCAAGTATGTTGAATTTACATCGAGATCGAGAGTCGCCATTTTTACATGTAAACAAAGTGCACCACATGAAATTTACGGGACTGGTGATGGTGTTTAAAAGACTATCCGAGGCAATTGAACAGACGATATCAGTAGTAAATTGCATGAAGAATTTAATGGTACTAATTGTTTTTACAGAATTTGCGTATAAAAAGGTAAATCAGTCGAAAACTAGCGCACGTTTTTCTGCGCAATAAATATACAATTTTTTCAATGGGTGGCCCTGTAGCTCTCCGGTCTGTCAATATTTTTTTCCCCGGAGAGCTACAGTTCTGCAGCTACGTATTATACAGTTATAATGGGATTTCTTCCGAGGGGCTGAATGAATTATTTCAATTTTGTATGTATTTTGACATATTTCCATTTTCAACTGTCTGTATGTGATAACATAACGAATCAGTTTTAAACCCTAAAACCAAATAACTTCATAAAACATGAGTAACTCAAAATGGGCGTGTCTTATAGGATAACCGAAAAACGGTATTGGCTGCGCCGCGTAGTAATACATATTATAGCATGTGCTACATAGATAATAGTGGTTTTAAAATAATGTTGTTTTAAATTGTACAAATGGGAAATAATGTAAATATATAAGAAATAAATAATCATTCTGTAAATATTATGAGGTGATAATTTTGGTCGGAGCGTGGTCAAATCAATACATTCAATACAATCAATACCCCGACCGAAATTATCACCTCATAATACTCAAAGAATGATTCCTTATTCCTTAAATATCTATATATAGGCGTTTAATACATGTATATATAAATATACATACATGTACTAAACATATAGATATACAGTAAACACACAGTTATAGAGAACATGCTTATAATGAATTGACGCTTACAGCGAAATGATTTTCATTCCGACCGAAATTATCACCTTATAATACTCAAAGAATGATTCCCTTTTCCTCAAACATTTATATATGGGCGTGAAATACATGTATATATAAATAAAGATACATGTATTAAGCATATAGATAAACAGTAAATACACAGTTATAGAGAACAAGCTTACAATGTATAATGAATTGACGCTAACAGTGAAGTGATTTTCATTCCCCGTGACTAAATAACACGTTGTAAATTTGACGGATATAACGACTTTCGGTTATAACGAAGCAAAATCACCCCCTGGCACTTTGTTAATTATAACCGTGTTTTACTGTACATGAATGCTGTGGTTTATATCTGTAACCTTTCAATCATACAATTGTTCCATCTTGTGGATGTGTTAATTGTACATTATGAATGTTTATTATACAATTTTCCTGTTAACCCTTTTATAACCCTTAATTATCAATAAAGAATTGGAATTGAAATTTACAGCTTTTAAGAATTATTTAATTTTTATGATAGGTTTAAACTTTGAATACTTTTTATAATTTATTTTAAAAAAAAACTATTTGCTTATCAATGTATCGGATAATCTAACACTCAGTTTCAAAATCAGATGCTAAGTGCCTCATTCATGTATATGCAATTTAAAACACATGCAAAACCAGCTAGGACAGCGCACCAGTGTTGACTCAAATGCACGCAAATGTTTTGGATTCGCAAGCGAGGTCGTGGTAGTGGTTGTAGATATGACACAGATTTATAACATCGACATTGATTTCAACAAATAGTGCAATATCAATTAAAATTAAGAAATAATTATTTGCACACCAATTTTTTTCTTTAAAACACAATGTGCTTTGGTATGTTTTGCGGCGTGAAAGAGCCTAGAACGAAATGAAAAAAAAATATTTTAAGTTCTGACGAATTTGCTATATGTTCGAACAAATAAATTGATTGTTTATTTTAGACTAATTTCGACTATCTGACCTGCCAATGATGTATATTTCGGGGGGGGGGGTGTAATCAAGCCACACCTTATCTGGATTGTTTATTTTTCCTTTTAACAATAATTTGTTATATACAAATAAATGCATACATATACTAGTCATTAATATTGATACATTATTTGACATTTTGCTGCCGGAACATAGGTTCAGTTCTCTAACACTATCACAATTTTGCATGTCGATATATAAAGAGTGGGAACATTTGTTCTGGCGTAGCGCGAAATTTTCTATCAACTTCATGGGCGGATTGAGAGAGAGAGAGAGAGAAAGAGAGAGAGAGAGAGAGAGAGAGAGAGAGAGAGAGAGAGAGAGAGAGAGAGAGAGAGAGAGAGAGAGAGAGAGAGAGAGAGAGCGGATGCCTTCAAGATTAAGAAAGGAGGGTCTGGAAAATATTTTTATTTTGTGTCGGGGGGGGGGGGGGGGGGGGGGGGTCCGACCCCCCTCACTCTAGATATACGCATATAGTTGCCCAGTTTAGGTACAGTTGGTTTTTCTCTGGTATCTTTAAAAAATATAAATAATGTTAATTGACTTAATGTCATATACACACCGCCTCCTTTACATAAAATGTTGTAAAACATATTGGTCGAAGGAAAGGCATATTTCAGGTGGTGGGGTGGGGTGGGGGGGGTGGGGGGTCATTGCTGCTTATTAAGGTCTTCCGTTTCCAGCGGAAGACCTTATTGTTTTCGTACTGTTTCTTCTTCTTCTTATTTTTTTTTTCCAAATTTTGTGCACGAGATTTCTCGAAATCTATTCGACCGATCTCAACCATTTTTTCACAGATGGTTGGGCGTGATCTAAACTTCATACATTTTTCTTAATTTTTTCGTAGTCACTTCCGGTACCGAATTGTCGGCCATTTTGTAATTTTTGACGACCCATTTTGTGCAGCTATAAACTCGGAAACCATAAGAGATATGAATATGAAATTTTCAGGATAGGTAGACTATAGTTTGAAGTTGTGCAGCATGTAGTTGTTTAATGCCTGTTGCGCCATTTCTTGGAGCTCGCCTGGGCACGAAAATTGGGCACGAATTTTCATTCAAAATTTTCACACGTTTTGATTTATATCTTTTTATCAGTTGATATTTTGTTTAGACATATATAACAAAAGTGGTAGAGAATTAAAAGTTCTTTCCAACAAAATCAATAAAAAGGGGCTGGCCCCTTTATTAAGGGGCCAAGGCACTCTTAAACTCTATTACAAATAACTTAAAAACGATAAAGATTTTGTAATGCAATATAGAAGCAAAGTTGTTTATCGTACCAATATCTATTAGAAAAAATTATTGCCACGCCCATTTATTACGTAATTAGGGATTTTTAGGGGCCAAAGTACTTAAACTTTGACGCAATATAACTAGAGAAGTAGACATTTTTTGTTAGACATGATAGAGGAGAAAATGTTTCAATTTATGATTTAAATCGATTCCATTTATCAAAACACGAATTCCTGTCCCCATTAAGGATCTAGAGGGCTGGCCCCTTAAATATTCATACATTTGTATCTCAAAAATGATCAACAATTTTAGATGGGTGTAAGAACAAAAATTGTTAGTATTCTTAAGACCTTTTCAAAGAAATCAAGAAAAAGGGGCTGGCCCCCTCTTTTTTTTTGGGGGGGGGGGGGGGGCAAGAAACTCGTAAAGTCTATTACAAATTACATAAAAACGATTAAGATTTCGTAATGCATTATAAAAGCAAAGTTGTTAATTGTAGCAATATCTATCTGGAAAACTCATTGCAACACCCATTTATTACGTAATTAGGGATTTGTATACATTATCTGAAAGTGTGTGTGTGTGTGTGGGGGGGGGGGTAATTCTAAAATTATATCGATTATTCATGGTATGATTAAAAACAGAAATCGCAAGGAAGACCTACTCGTTACTCGTAACGAGATCGTATCTAGTTTTTAAACCATTTGGATCCGATGCATAATGTTAATGAAGAAAAAAACAAGATTAAGCAATTTTGGGTCTTGCGCGTTTTATTTTTCTAAATATTGAAAGTGAGCTCGACTGTCATATCAACAAACGGATATTTTGTTTATTAGGATAGGTAGCATGGGACGGTTTCGCAGGAAAGACCCGGTCAAATTTTAGAAAAAAGAGTAAATGTGAGGTTTGCTTGGTTATTTGAGGTGTATAATTTTCTAGAATATCTATTTCATTTGTTTTGTGGATAGAAGACCTTATGTTTATGTAATTGACATGCGGCACTTTAGATGCGAAACTGTGACCTTAATTTTCACTTTCGATTGTTTTATAATGGAAAGGAGGGGGGGGGGGGTGTCAGAACATGAAATCTTACTCGGAAAGAACGTGTATGATTTCAAATAAATTCTTTAATATTTACATGGTCCCAATCTTAACATTTTATGTCATAGAAAGTATAATGATCTATATAATTATTACAAACAAAATTAAAAATTAAATTATGCCCCCTCCCCGTGGCGGTTGCCGGTTTTAGATTTGCTTCTGTGTGCCTACATGAACATCATCGTGTGCACAGATTTAGAGAAGGGGTGGGAGTGAGGGGTCCAGACCCCCCCCCCTCCCCCTCCCCATGAAAATTCATTTATATGATCAATTGTAAAATTACCAAAAATACACCTTGGACCCCAATGCTATTACAGACATGTAAACGCTCAAACCCATTGCGCTTCAATGTTAGGTAACATTATTTGGGGGGGGGGGGTAAATATTTAATCAATATTTAATATAGTTTATAGTTTATCTTAATAGAAAGTATACATGTACATCACAATATGCAGGTGTCCTGCACCACCTTAAAGCTGTTATTTACCTAATAAAATAGTGCAAGTGGATTTGAAGAATAAGTCATAAAAATACATGCATGTTACAAATGAATGATCTTTGTCTGAAGTTACGTACACAACACAGGTCTGCATGTCTCATTAGCGGGTACTAGTTTTACCCAGCTCTTCGATTAGATGGGTTCACGTGTATACATACATGGGTGTTGCTAAAACGCGGAACGGAAAACGGAACGGAAAGCGGAACGGAAGGGAAAACGGAAAATCTTATCTAATGTTATTTACCTCATAGATTTGTTAATCATGCTAAAACGATATACTTTATGTACCCTTTTTTTTTGAAAGATTAGCAATATTAGATTATTTATTCAAGAATATTTATTTCCTCAAAATTAACAGTACATGCATTGACCACTATATTCTGTCCCAAAATATCCTCGATTCACTTTTTGCTGCATATTTATATATACCTCAGGGTTCAAGCGATTCTCTTTTAGAAGCATTACACATTCTCATTATTCTTTCTTTAAAACGTCCTCTCTAGCTTATCAGCTGGTATAAATACACGGCTAAAAACAAAGAAGTCTACGGGGTTTTGCATTTCAACAGACCCGGATGATAGTGTTGAAAAATTGTGCAAGGTCTTCTGAATGACTTCCAAATGGAGAAAAGATGTCAACATTTTCCATTATAAATCGTCCAAATGTGCTGCATGAATATTTTGGGATCGACAGACTATAGTCCCAATATATAATCGGAAAATCAAATAAGGCAACGTCTAGAGCTCTCTATTCGGGTCATATGTATATAGCTGCTGGAATAAACAACTGCTTAGTAATGCAAACGTAAACAAAATTGCATTGCTAAAAATACTAGTTTCACAAATTACTAGTTTCACAAATTACCGGGTATATTTAAATGTTTACTGTATTTTAATTTTTAATGTCGTCAGTCCTACGGGTTTTTCTTCTTCCATCTCAATGATACTGTATCGTCTGTATGATAAAAAATCGTCTAGAACACCGACAATTCATTTTTGATGTAAGTATATACATGTACATCATCATATTTGAAATATAAAAATACTCAAAACACGCATAAAACGCTTTCACTAACTGCGTACGTTACGCTGATATGCCAGCAATACCATATAAGAAAAATAAGTAAAAAGTTATAGCTAATTTGCTCGTTTAATCATGTAAATGTTTCACAATTCGTATAGATTTGATTTTTCCGTTTCGTACTCAACTAAAGCCGAATGAATACAATGCTATAATGGATAGACATTCATATGAATATTAATAAGATAACAACTTGTTGATTATCATTCATTAGATATAAATAAAAGACACAAAGTAAATCGTTTCTGGCCAGTCTATACCCTTTTTAAGCGATAAACGTGATGATATTTTCCATTCCGTTCCGCTTTCCGTTCCGTTTTTCGTTCCGCGTTTTAGCAACACCCATACATACATGTCTGTGTTTTCCGTATGCAGAAAATGATTAGTTAAGATCAGCTAAAGGAATTCATTAGTGTGTTTTAATTGGATTATCATTATGATGTTGACCAATTTAGGTAAGCATAATACATTTAGTAGCAGTAGCGCAATATAATGAGATGCCAGCATGCATATATAAGTTCTACTTTCACTTTCTAAATGTGATCTCCCTTTGACAGCATACTGTATCATCATCTTTTAATATTTAGATAAGCTTATCATCGTTACCTATCCTATCGCATTTGTAAAGTTTCTATCATTTTAGTTGCAAAAGTTATTTTTTTCATTTGTCAGACTGCATGATCATGCACTATTGAGTTGACCCCATATTGACCCTGTATAAACAATTTCTTATTAAATTTGTGTATTACATGTAAGTAGGTGTAGACACTTTTTTTATTTTTATATGAGTTATAATAGGAAGGAAGGAGTATTTCTTTCCTAATGTATTATAATGCATCAAATACAATGTAGGTCATGACCTTATGGGACTGTTCTGACCCCACGAAACAGGAAAATACAAAATATCTTCTAATGTCATTATGCATGCATGATGCATCAAATGGTGTAAAGTACATTAATGACCCCCAGGTGTTGTCTTTAACCCCCCAACCCCCATAATAATGTATTTTATCTTATTCATATGTTATACAGTAGTGTTTGATCCATTGAGCCTAATGATATGTCACTGCTTTGTTTAGGAGACTTTACAATTGCCCCAAATAGGCGAATACACATGGAAGTGATGCATATAACATTTTTTTATAAATCTTAAAAATTGAATTAAGCAATTTCCAAAATGTTAATCACGAGAGCAATCAAGAAATGATTTAAAATTTGCTACTGTACACATGTAAGAATGTATTAAGAAGACTGAATCTTTTTAACCAGGTTAGATTGGGGGGGGGGGGAGGTGAATGTGGAGTATAAACATTTATAATTTGAATAATTTATTGTTATTAATTTTAACTTGTCAATGAAAACTACTTATTGATCCCAAGGTAGAAATATGACCTCTGATCATATCTCAATAGATCATTTGCCAATTATGCAAGGTGTAATATAATTTTTTTAAGAATAACATTTTTTACCAGTTTATGTAAGTTTATAGACACCCAAATTATATTTTGATTTTAATAGATCATTCGACAAGGGAGGGGGGGGGGAGAACAGTTTATATTTGAGTTTGTTTGGGAGTGGGGGTTCCAAGTCATATATTTGACAATTTTTTAATGTAATTTAAAATAAGACTAAGCCATTAACTACAGTCATGAACATGAATAGTATAGAACAAAAAACAAACTAATACATGTACATGTATATATACATAGGAAGTATTACAAAACAGATGATTGATCTATATCTGTGTTCTTAAATTGAATCATATATCATGTACATATTATATTATTGTTTCTTTGTTCAAGGCATTTAAGATGGTATGTAGGTCATGATCCCAAGTGCTCTTCCTGAAATTATTAAATATCATAAAAACCATCCCCACCTTAATCTAAAGATATTATTCCTCCTTAGGTCATGCAGGCGCATCAGATCATTATGGCATATAAGTCATGACCCTAAGGGGTCATCCTGACCCCCTTAGATTCAGAAATTGTCAATTATCTTTAAATTATTGATGTTTGATGATCCTATCTCTATTTAATCTTTATTATTAAGTGTCCCGAATGAAATTTAGAGACTTATTGTTTTTGTACGGTTCTTAATACATGTATTATTATTCTTCATCTTCTTTTTATTCTTTCCTGCTCTGAACTTGTTTCTCAGAGATGGCTGAACAGAATTGTACAAAACTCTAAGATATGATAGGCCTGCATATCTAGTTGTGCACCCTGGTTTGATTTTTCTCATTTTGGGTTAGACAACCACTTTTCGGGGGAGGGGGTGTCAAAAGGGTGTGGGGTCTAACATTGAACCTTGTAGGAAGAATCGTAGACTTTATTGTAAATGGTAACTTGAAAACGGACAAAGATAATAATATAGGGTTTTCATAATCATATATTGGCTGTTACTGGCAATATATAAGGTTTATTAGATCTGACCCCTGGGGTCATCCCCACCCCCCAGGAATTTGAAATTACTATGTATCTCAGAAACTGTTATAATCATGACCCCTAAACCATATATATTCATGTTTCTGATGTCAAGGGGCATCAAATGTTATGTAGGTCATGGGCCCTGTGGGTGGTCCTGACCCCCTCAAACAGCAAGTCCCTTAATATCTTCAAAACAGTTGAGATCCCCACCCTTAAACCATATATATTCTTGTTTCTTGTGTCAAGATCATCAAACGGTATGTAGGTCATGGGCCCCGGGGGTGGTCATGACCCCCCTTGAACAGGAAGTGCAGGAATATCTCGAAAACGGTTGAGATCCCCACCCCTCAACCATATATATTCTTGATCCTTAAAGGGCATCAAAATGTATGTACCGGTAGGTAATGGGCCTCAGGGTTAAATTTAATTTTTCAAAACCGTAATGCACATCTATGGAACAGTTCCTATCATATCCCAAGATATGATGTGTCTATCCATTAAATCATAAAAGGAGTTCTAGGATCTATGTTTTTTTGAAGTGATAAACGTCAACTTTCTGCTACTTTTTGACTCCCTGGATGAAATTTAAATTTTTAAAACCTTACTGCACATCTATATAACAGTCCCTATCATATCCCAAGATATGATTGTCTATCCATTAAATCATAAGAGGAGCTCTTGGATCAATGTTTTGTTTTTTAGTGATAAACGTCAATTTTCTGCTACTATTTGACTCCCTGGATGAAATTTAAATTTTTAAAACCTTATTGCACATCTATAGGACAGCCCCAATTATATCCCAAGAGATGACGTAGCTACTCCAAAAGTTGTAAGAGGAGTTCTGGGAACCATATTTTTTTGGCCAAAAAACGTCATTTTTTGTTGCCCACTGATCCCCTTAATAAAAAAAAAAAAATTCTGGAACATGATCCCGCCTCAATATGACACCCCCAATCATATTCTAGAAGATCATTTGGCTACTGCCAAAAAAAAATGACGTTTTTGAAACCATTGACCCCCAGGACAAAATTGAAAATTCCGAATCCTTATTGCGCATCTATAGGATACCCTAAAACATATTCCAAAAGATGATTTGTCTACTGTTGAAAATGTAGGAGGAGTTCGAGGAAGAAGGTTTTTTGAGAAAAAACGTCATTTTTTACCAATTATTTGACCCCCAGGACTAACAGAGAATTTTTGAAACCTTTTTACAAAACAACATGATACCCCAAATCAAACTCCAAGAGTTCAGTTTGCTGGTTTATAAGATGTAAGAGCAGTTTGAGAAAGTAAAACGTGACAGACGGACGGACGGACGGACGGACGGACGGAACAGGGTAACAACAATATACCCGAACTTTCTTTAGAAAGTGCGGGTATAATCACCTCTTTAAGATTGTGTAAGTAATAAATAATGTATAAATTGCTGCTGAAGGTTGTTTGATATTTTCGGTTGTAGATGTTTTGCAAATAAAAAACGCGAAACACGGGGCAAGTCATAAAAATTAATATCCCTAAAAGTAAGCGGATTTGGATTCAAATATTATCGTATACGAATATTAAGTTCACTTTTTAAAATCATCTCCACGATGATAAGATTATCTTCATCGTAAATCAGTATTTTGTTTTGCTTTAAAAGAAATGTTCTATCGAAAGCAATCACGTGTTCGTTTAAATTGCCAGCGTACATTAATGTACATTTGTCATGTCAGTAATACACATTGTGCTTTATATGACGGCCGTGTATTGTAGAAAAGTTGTGTTTAAATCTATTTTATTAACACATCTCCCAGTACTGAAAAAATTCAAAATGTCTCCGTTACAGTAATACAGTTGGGCTCTAAACATGTGTACGTCCAGCTCTACAAGCACATGCACTGTCGTCTGGGCGACGGCTATAACTAGCTAGCGACTTTGCTATCGATTGGTAACCTGAGTCTCGTTATGCATCTAAATATAGAAAGGGGCACAGTTATGAAACAAACACCACATATAAGGTCAAAGAGGTTCATCTTTATGAAATGAAAATGTACATATGAATAAAAACATTTGGGAATTTTATGTGGAATCATCTTTACGCGCTGCATGAATCAGTTAGTGCATTACAAGAAGCCCTTTCATAGCTTCCTAAACGTGCACATCCCCACAGAAATGGACCGAACTGACAAAAATTGTTTTTGCGAATACTGACTATAAATTACGAAAACATAAAATTGAATACTACGGAAGGATTTGGAATTAATTTCTTTACAGATTTGCATCAATAATGCATTAGAACCTTTTGTTCATTTACAACTTATTGACAAATAACTTTTGACGCCTCTAACTCCCTAATTATAGGGACCAGCCCCTTTTTCTGTATACCGAATGAAAGGTCTCGGTAAGACCAAGAACTTTTAAGATACATCTTATACAAATTATTATCAGGTAGACAACTAAAACGGAAAAAAATATTGTTTCTATCCTTTGTTTCAACACCTATACCACTCCTTTTATTTGCATTTAAATAACAAATGAAATATGTCTAGCACCAATTCAATGTATCAGCTTCCAAACCAGCCCATCTTTGAGCATCTGCCTTTCATTGTTAATTCTAAACCCATCCGACAAAAGAAGTCGTTAAATTTTACTAAAATGGGAATAATTCAAAACCGGATGGGGATTTTTTCAGCTAAAATATGAAACGACAACATCGCGCGGCATGTTATCAGACCTGAAAATTTCAGAACATTAAGGATCAATTTGGCGTCTAGAAGAAAAAAATAATAAGAAATCTGAAAAATTTTCAGAATAATAGTAAGGTCTTCCGCTCGGAAGCGGAAGACCTTAATTAAAAGAAATTTGTTTGTGGGATTAGAAGTTATGAAATACGACTACATTATGCAATGCAGTCGGTCGCCATAGAAATCATCAAAGTACTGCAAGTGTCGACAGATTTCTTAATTCTTTGAAAGACCTTGATAGCTCATTGACTTACAGACTATAATATAGCGACATACATGTATCTACCTCCCAAAAATATATGCGCTTCTCAAAGTTACACTTATGTGAGATAGATGTGTTCTTGGGGATTTTATTCATTGCTAATTATATGAAAATCAATTTAAAAAAAGACCCTTTTTTACTTAAGTTGTGTGGTATGAGGTTGTAATGCAACTAAATTTACTTACAAGGTTGGCTAAAGCCAGTAGAATACTAATTTTAGATGAACAATGAATATCCAATATATTAAAATACAAGATAAAAAGTTTCCAGAACTATAATAATATGCATGTGTATATGAAGGTCGCACCCTCATTTGTATGGCTGTAGGCGAGGAGGTTAAGGTGTATCGATGTACATACAATGTATGACTGAACATACATATTCCGGACCGTGGCTACAAACGATTTCCATTGACAGTCTTTCAATACATCTGTGCGCAGTTTGACCTAGAAACTGACCAGTTTCATAACTTCATAACTTCCAATTTCTCTAACACGGTGGGTCTAATTCCTTCCCAGAATTCAATTTACGCAAGCGCAATTGAAGTTTTATTCAATTTAGTTAGTCAGCCTGACTAAAAACTCAGCAGACTGTTTTATTTTTAAACTTTGAAATAGTCAAAAACAGAAGAAATTATGCCTTTATGACTTTTGCTACATCTACCTATTTATTTGTATTTTAACTTTTGATTTAGAACTGTCACTTTTGAATAAATTCTCCAGCTGATCTTTGATAGCTGATTGTCCAAGTCTACTCGTATTATTAAATAATATCAGACGACACACACTTCCCTATAGAAATGTTCAGAGATGCCATCAATTTTGACTTATTACCAAATTTTGACAGCATGCACCAATTTCAAACTTGCACAGAGTCTTCACTTTGAAAAATTTAGAAAGATCTAAATACAGAAGTTATCTTAAAGAAACGATTACGTGTTTTATAGACGGGTTCGGGTTTTTTTAAATACCAATCATGAAATGAATCATGAGTACATGTTTATAACAATGTTTGCTAACCTTTAAAAATTTAACTCGCCAATAAACTTTTCATTGTCTAAAGAGTCTTTGAAACAATTACACAAACTGTGTCCGACAAATAGTTTTCATAAAACATTTTCTTTCTGTCTTTTTCAAAACACGTTTTTTATACAGGCTTTCAATCACAACACGTTTTATATCGTATACTTATAGAAAATTTGCCCTTTTCCGCCCTGTGCGATATAAACCAAAAATTTGTCACCCTAGGGGTATGATATTAAACATAATTATATTACACGGCATCAAGGGCGACAAACCAGAATATTTGCCCACGTGACAGAAAAGCCCTGGAGTGTTATGTCGCCCGATGCCGAATATTCATATTCGAATTCCCGACTGTGATTAAAAGTAAACGACAATATTTATTTCTATTATAATAGTAGTTGTGTTTAATTGGTTTGAACGTACTTTATTGTATATTGAATATACAGTGCGTTTAAATAAAAGTTCTGGCAACTCAAAACATGTTCACCCTTGTACTAATAATTAACTCTGTATAAAACAATGTATATCTATAGAAAGAGAAAGGTAAAAAAAAATATGAAAACAATCGCGAATGAAATGATATCGCAAAAAGCACACCTTGCAGGTTTAATTTTAAAATTTCGCTTTTTTCTGCCAGGATAGGGGGAGTCCGATGCGTGTTTTCAATACGGAGGGATATCTACCCTTACCCTATCCCCATAACTTCTAGACCCGCGCATACTGTATATTCATAATCATATTACTCTTGCTTTTCCATTCAAAATAACAACTCAAGTATCAAAATGCAAATTTAAGATATCATTTTTTTAATAATAAAAGTATTTTTTAGCGATCGACTTTTCAAAATGTAAACTGACCACGTCGGGAAAGGACTACAATGGAAACATTTCAACAACAGCTTCCGGAAACACATGTCAACGCTGGGACAGTCAGTACCCGCATTCGCATGGTTACTATATAGTGCAAGAACAAGCTCGTTTACACGAAAACTACTGTAGAAATCCGGATAACGAGGAGGACATAGGGTGTTACACAACAGACAGTAACATAAGATGGGAATGGTGTGATGTTCCAGTCTGTGGTAAACGGATACTATATATAGTTCTTCGTTTATTTTTTATTTATCACATTTAATTGGAGACACTTAATTATATAGAATGAGAAATTCAGAATGTTATTTTAAAAATACTTTTATTTGTATTTACTTTAACACTTTTGGAATATAGGCCTAATTGATTTTAAAATACTAAATCGTGTATCTGCAACTGTTGTTACAATAATGAATATAAGGGTTCTTTTTAAGGGATATGTAACGGTCCTAAGATATTGTGAGTAATTTGATTGACCTGATTATATTAAGATTTTTCTCTTCTCTTCCTGAGGTTTAATGATTCGCTGATATTAAAATGATTATACCAGAGACTTTACCGTGTATAACCCGTACGAAAAATTCCACCCTGACTTAAGGCGGAATGAAGGCGAAATTTGAAAGGCGGATTCCGTCTTTCATTCCTCTGAATGTATAACTAATATCACAGATTCAGGGTGGAGTCCAGGTGGATTCCGGGCGGTATATGGCTCGAAATATTTAAATGAGATTAAGCGTATTCCGGGTAATAAAAATCCGCCTTAAAACAAAAAGGAATCCGCCTTAAAACAAAAAAGGAATCCGCCTTAATCTTAGGTGGAATCCACCTTATGATAAATTGAAATCCGCCTTAATATAAGGCGGAATATGCAAGATCCCGCCCTAAAATAAGGTGGAATCCACCTAAATATAAGGTGGAATCCGCCTTAGTATAAGGTGGAATCCGCCTTAATAAAAGGTTTCGTCCGAATCCGCTTTAGGGTAAAGATGAACACTTTTTACAATGGACAGAAAAACTTCTGATGATTTATGCTTTTGAATCCAATGACTAAGTCCTTTTAAATTAGCACCGGATGGGGTGGAATCATTGCCTTCATTTCATTTATAAATCAGTGGCCAGACTTACAACATAATTCCTGTGTATTTCCTTTTTTAAACACATCATAATACAGATATCACATCCAGAATATCTTTTTATTTTCCTAATGTTTGTCTTCCACTTAATATAATAAGTTAAACTTTTTGATTTACAGTCCACGTTTTCACTCTTGATTACAGGTAGTTCCTTGAAAAGTTTCTAGAGTAGCTCAGATCTTCCTTGAATCTTTTCGGTAATTGCATCTCTCACATATTCTGAAAAAATACATGTAATTTGATAAAGTATTACTTATAACCAAACACTCGATCAAATATAAATATATCAATATACATATATACCTTTTTGTTATTATCATGATTATAAAGAATACCTTTCAACAATGTGAACAAAAAAAAGAGATCCAATCCTTACCTTTCAAAACTTTGATTTTGGTAGGGTTCATGTAAATGGTATGGCTGACATTCTACTTTTTAGTCTCCCATGTCCATTGTCCTTCTGCTTTTGAGCTAGTTTTTATTTTTATCAGGCTGTTTCTCAATGCTCATACTAGGACAGCTTACATATAAGAAGGCAACTTTAATTGCCACCCTACCAGTGACTTGTTGGTATTGTTGCTTTCCTTGTTTTTTAATTGTTTAGCATAATGTCAGTTGTTTTCAACAGCTTTCAAATCTAAAGGAATGAAGGGATTTCTATAGTTTATACATTGTGTGACATTTACGCACTGTCTAATATCTTTTAAATGAAGAATTTCTTAGTTTAAACTTATTTTTTCTTCACATGCAATTAGCACAATTTTAGACTGTACTTTAGAACTATTATTGATAAAGTCATGATCATAATTAAAATTTATATTGACTTACTTTCGATATTAACATTAAGGTTCCTGTGTTCATGCCCTTAGTCCACATAACGCGCACACTTTGCTCAACTCCAAAAGACTTGGTTTACATCAAATTGCTGTAAATAAGTTTCACTGTATTTCCCCCCAAAATAATCCTCATAACGGTTTACACATGTCTAAATTTTGTAACACAAAGATGATCAGGAAAGTTAGGCATGGTCGTTGTTGCCAAATTCAAAACTCACAAAGCGCGATCCTCTGAGGCCAGAAATATGATAAGGGGTAACGCTGATTTTATGTTTACAAGTGCTTGATGGCCATATATAGTAAAACAATTTTTAGCAGCAGTTTAAAAGTACAATAAATATGCTAGCGTGTTCATAACTCATTCCTGTCTTTATATTAATTAAACATTGCGGCTAAAAAAGTATGTACATGTTTAAAATTATGATAGAAAAAAAAGATTTTCCCTGTTGACGCCCCTCTGCAGTACAGGGAGAGGCTGCGGTTCTTGCCTGTTAACAAATGGCAGCCTGTGTATTGAGGTCAAGATAAAATTAACCAGCCTGTGTGAAGAACATACATATATAACCTGTTTGATAGTGTCATCGGATTATCAATTTGAATTTAAGGTTACAAAATTAAACAATTTGAAGAAAAAATTAAAGTTTATTGAGTGAAAGCAACAGACAGTTTATAAGAATGAGCTATTTATAGAACAGAAAATGAACTGTTGTGCGCCTTTAACACGATTTGGCCAAGTTTTAGCCGTAAATTTTATATTATAACTTGCGAAGAATTGTCAATTAGCTAGGTTAAGGCGGAATATTTAATGATGGTAAGGGGGGAAACGGGCAGTGAGAAATAATACGGTTAACTTTGACAGAAAACGGCTAGATGCTGAAAATACGGCTAAGGTTTGAGGCTAGGTCCGGTTATGAATAAGATGGAATCCGTCTAACATTCAAAGCGTTTTCCATGTACGCCTTTGATACTCCTAAGTACGGCTACATTTTAACCGGAATACGTCTAAGTTCACCCTGAGTCCAGCCGGAAAACGGCCAACATTTTCGTACGGGTACTATAGCCTGGGCAAACTGTCACCGCAGCTAGACTTCCCGGTACTGAGTTTTTATTAATATTGAAAACCAGGTGCCTCAAATTTTTGCAGAATTACTACGTCCTGATTCCGAAATTAATTCCCCAGATACCAATACTTCTGGTGAAACTATTTCTTATTCCTACCCTAGCCTTTTCTTGCAATTCTCCTCTGTACAATCTTCTCTACTGTGTTGCATTTGAGCTTCTCAGCCAGACTGCCTCAGCTGAAGGTTGCGCTGACTTATATACCATTTGGGCAGTTTATTCTAACGGATGTCAAGTTATTCCAGTTTTTTGTGTGCGTTCAATTTGTTTAAATGGTGGTTCAAGTGGAAAATGTATTTGAGTCGGATTTGTTGAAAATATATCCGAATCATAAACAATCTCAATAAAATATCTTTATTAGTTTCAAACTATGATTTGTAAGTAACAGCAGACGCAGAACATAGTATGCAATTCAAAATTTAGAATTCATATCTGTGGCCCGATTGCCAATTTTACCCAGCAATATTTTGTAACCCGAAAAACGGCATGTGTTTTGTATGGGAGCAACTATAATAGCTCTACGACATGTCAACTCACATTTTTTTCCGGTAGAACTAACCAGCTTAAATCATTACTACATGTAATAATGATTTAAGCTGGTTAGTTCTACCGGAAAAAAATGCGAGTTGACATGTCGTAGAGCTATTATAGTTGCCCCCATACAAAACACATGCCGTTTTTCGGGTTACAAAATATTGCTGGGTAAAATTGGCAATCGGGCCACAGATATGAATTCTAAATTTTGAATTGCGAACTGCGTTCTAGATAGAACGCAGTTCACTATTCAATTGCATATAAGGCAATCGGGCCCCAAATATGAATTCTAAATTTTTAATTGCGAACTGCGTTCTAGATAGAGCGCAGTTCACTATTCAATTGCATGTAAGCCCGATTCTTAAATTATGAATTGCGAACTGCGTTCTAGATAGAACGCAGTTCACTATTCAATTGCATATAAGGCAATCGGGCCCCAAATATGAATTCTAAATTTTGAATTGCGAACTGCGTTCTAGATAGATAGAAAGCAGTTCACTAATCAATTGCATATCAGCCCGATTCTTAGATTTAAAAACTTTCGGATTTGTGCCCTGTAACACTCATGATATGTCTACTCGGCACACGTGCTTCGTCTAGAATGTGGACAGTGGTTGCCCGGAGAGAATGATTGGTATAAGGCCTCGATAAGGAGGCTGCCTCACTGATGACACTCATCATGTTACCCATCTTGTTGTGGCCTAACACTACATTATTGAAGTGTATGTTATCCTTTGGTACCGCACGCGGCTGCTGATCTATAAAAAAGGCACTGTGGGTTCAACCTTCTGATTAGTTTCACAAAGCTCCTCAAGGGACAGCGGTCACTATCTAAAAAAAAATAATAATTACCAGGTTTTTTTTCAATTTTAATATAACTTTTGTTAACTTAAATATACATGTAGTATTAGAATAACCTTTTATTTCATACATTCTGCCCTCTGCTTTGCAGCTGTCATCTTGATGATTCTTTGTTTGTTCATCTCGAATTTTCTCCACATACATACATCCCTCTCTGTCAGTACTAACAGAAAAGTCTGTTCTTCGAAGAGTTCTTAAATTTTCACGGCCCCTTCTGCCAAAGTGCATCATGATGTCCACAAAGACCTATCATAAAAAGTATCTATATATAATATATGCTAATAAGTGATCTATAATATGACCATTTGCTATTATCAGTTTTAAAACTTACCTTGTGTTGCAACACCTGGGCCGAGTCAGAGCTTGAAAGGTAGTTGTACATTTTTATCAAGTCAGCATCAGATATTGGAGGGTGATGGTCAATGTTAGCCTGCCCCTGCCTCTTCAACTCCATTGTCATCCCGATATTTGTTGTCAAGAAATAAATACATTTTTAAATCCTCTAAATATACCTCATAATCAAATATTGAAACGAGTATGCTCAATGACTAGATAATTCGGGAAATTAATATAAGCTGATAGTATTAATTATAAATGCAATCGGAAGTCCTACCTTTTAAAAATTTGTTTGACTCTCGGAATAATAGCTAGACCCTTGATAATGTCAACGTCTGGTCGAATAGATTGCAAAAATCTCTGTATACCCTGACGATATGATTAGAGAGAGTTTTTTTGTACATCTCCCCTTTGTTATTTCGAAGTTCAACATAAAATCTCCCCAGCAGACGATCCAGTTCTTCACACGATAGGCCTTCGAATTCTGCACTGATTTGCTTAGAAAGTAAATATTCCCGAAAAACGTTTACAGCTATCCTTGTTAATTTTTTGGTATTCTCGGCCTCAGAGTTATTTACTATTTCTTTCAAATCTTCCTCACTGAAAGTCGCAAACCTGCGAGCTTTCGTATTCGACGCCATATTTGACTGATGCGAAAGTGAAAACGAGACAGCTCTTGCGTGTCAATATTCGCTTTCAGCGGTCATTATAAAAAATAATGACTTCGTATTGACCAATAAGATTACCGGATTTCACAAAAGTATATAATATATCATAATAACATCATGAGTTATATGAAAAATGTGTATTATTATATTGTCTGTAATGATGTTAACACATTATTTCTGCTTGCAGAATGTAGAGACACGCCAAAAGGAGAAGCTTACGTCGGGAAAATCTCACACACTGTCAATGGAAGTCAATGTGTGAGATGGGATAGCGTAAACATTTCAAAACACGAATATCTTAACAACAGCGAATTTACAGAAAAACTGATGAGTGTTCATGAAAATTATTGCAGAAATCCCGACCAACGCCAAGCGCCATGGTGCTTTACGAAATCAACTGGTGGATTTTGGGATTATTGTAACATTCCATTTTGTAAACGTAGTGAGTACAATTTGTTTTAATTATGAAATCAATTTTTGTGAAATCTATATTTATCTCATACGTGTGGTGTATATTACCCGTGTGATAAACCTTTGCTATATCAAACGGGTGATGCTTTATCAAATACTTCCGGTCCGAACTATTTTTGACACAACCCCTTGCTTCAACGCTTCAGTGACCCATTTTCGAAGATTTACTCAACATAAGTATATCTACTACAAAATTAATATAAAATTGATTTTGTCAAAGATTTGAATTACAAATATGAAGGAAGACACATAACTGCGTAGCACAGGCGTCGGAACCTGGGGGGTTTGTGAGGGGGGGGGGGGTTACCCTCCCCCCCCCCTACACCTATTTTGCAAAGTTATTCATAACCGTAACCACAAGACCCTTTTTTCTTGTTTGTCAAGTTTTTTTTTTATAAGTTTAGCCCACTTACAACTTTCAATTTTTGTGAAGTTTATAAAAGTGCAAATTACGTTAACTATCAAGGAGTTCCTCCTGACGACGGGACGCGATGAAAACAGAGCGCGCTGGTTGTGTTTAATTATATACAAGAACTTAACGAAATAATGTTTCATAAGACTTTTATTCCACCACCAGTAAGCACCCTTATTCAGTATTTTTGATTTCGAATCATTAGGCTAGCCTAGTGTTTGTTTTATTAAATATCAACAACTGTTCCTCGTTTGAACGAGCATTCGCAACTTTGTGTATGTCAACAAACTTGATTATTCAAGTCTTCTTATCGGAATTTCCCTTTAATCAAGTGAATAAGCTCTAAGAAAAATTACTTCGAGCTAAAAAATTATTTTAAGGTTTATTTCAGTGAAACTTTACATTAAAACAGTTAGATTTATCTCAGGAATAACGTACTAAATTGTATTGCGCAAGGTCACAATAGCCGCATAACATAACGTTGCATCATCGTTTTTAATCTTTGAAAAAAAAACCAATTCGAGTCACACAAGGGACTGTCTCAAAAGCTTCATAATATAAATCAAATTGTATGAGATAAATAGATCATCAGTTCTATAATTGTGTGATTTTATATTTGTTTTATCCAACTCGTTGAAATGGTTATATTCGCTCGGCAAAACTCGCGAATATATACACCATTTCAACTCGTTGGATAAAGCAAATATAAAATCACACAATATAGATATCCTCTATATGTCAGTTTATTATACATATTGGTATATGCAACACATACTATGTGGACTGTTTGATATACGTGTTTTTCAGATACTGCAGAATGTCTCAATAGTCCTAAAGGCTTAGATTATTTTGGAACCAAGAATGAAACAGTTGACAAAGAAGAATGTCAACGCTGGGATTCAATGACACCACATCAACATAATTTCTCTGTAGGATTTATGGGACTCTCTGCCTCTGAACACGAAAATTATTGTAGGAATCCTAATGACGACACAATGCCATGGTGTTTTACTGTAAATAGCACAGTAAGGTTTCAGTACTGCAACATTTCAGAATGTCCAATAAGTAAGTGTGACTCTCTCTCTCTCTCTCTCTCTCTCTCTCTCTCTCTCTAAAAACAAAACTTCATTACGGGTTGTCCTACAAACAACTAATTAGTTAATTAAGGCTTGCGTTACTGAGTATCTTTTAGCACTTCTACACTGACCGTCCGCTGCGTCAGACGTGGGTTTTTTTTATCGGCAAGATTGAAAATATACAGCTTACGTCAACTTCACTTGGGCGGAAACAAATTAATGCGGACGTCTGAGAAAACATTGAATTGAAACTGCAGTTATAGGGCGTGTATTTTCAATCCACCTCAGTATTCCTAAAGCAATTAATTGAAAAAAAACCATTTGGTATCAACAAACCGATTGATAAACATTTTATTTAATCAATAAGTATATAATCAGCAAATATGGGAAGATCCCAATTCGGAAATGATTATAAACTCAATAGACAAAGCATTGTCCGATGACTTCAGAAAATCAGTCGTACAATCATAAAAATATACCTAGAGACAAACGATTTAGTAAAACTTACAAAACATGTAAAACTTGTATTACAGACATTGAAGACGAGTATCATTTTATACTTGTATGTTTAATGTATTTAGCATTACGATCAAAGCTTATAAAAAAGTATTACTGGTGTAAACCATCAATGTACAAATTAATACAGTTACTAAGTGTTAACAGTATCAAAGAATTGTGTGATTTAGGAAAATTCATTTACAAAGCCCTCACACTCAGAATGGTTTGAACTATATTGTGCCATTTGCTGATTTCAATTGTTATTACTATCAAAATGTATATATAATACATATATAAACAAACATATGACTTTGTACGCAAGAGACAAGAGTTGTAAGGACTGACCGTCCATTTTTTGCCTATACTTTTGTATTGTTCACCATTATAAGTGCTATGAGACTTTTGCAATAAAGAAATTGAATTGAAGTCTGAAATCAAGTGGGGCCATTGTTTAACCGGGGTTTATTCCCCGAGGAGAATAATTCAAATTTCGATTGAATAATTTCAAATTTTATCCGGATAATTTTTTTTCCTTTACGTTAATGTATACGAATGGATATGTGTGTTCCTTGTTTATTTAGCTAAACGCTAACTTGTGATGACTGATTTTTTAAAGTCACCGGACAAAGCTTTAATTTGCATTGCGTATGATATCTCCCAAATTAGGATCCTCTCATATTTGCTTATTATATACTTATTGATGACATATAAGATGTTTATCAATCGCCTTGCTGATACTAAAAAAACATTTCGATCGGTCTGAGTCATATTCAAAAAAAAGTTAGAAATGCTGAGGCGGATTGAAAATACACTTCCTATAACTACAGGTTCAATCCGATGTTTTCTCAGACGTCCGCTTCAATTTTTCCCCGCCCATTTCAAATGTTTTGACAGTAACGGGTGAAATTGACGTAAGCTGTATATTTCGAATCTTGCCAGTTAATGTTCTGCGGTCTTAAGACAATTTAAAGCTCTAGTTGTTACGTTTAAATCCAGGGTAGTTATATCATTTAGATTTTAGATTAGTGCTCTTTTTAGGGCTTTTCGACTTTTGGTCGAAAAGACCTATTGTTTTCATCTTTTTAGGGTCTTCCGTTTCCAACGGAAGACCCTTTTGTTTTTCTTCGGATTCTTTTTCATTATTATTATTCTTCCTCTGACTTTTTTTGTGGCTTATATCTCAAAAACTATTCAACCGATTTCCACGAAATTTACAGAACTTGTTTGGTATCGTAAATACTCGATGTTATTAAAATTTGAACTTATGACGTCACTTCCGGTTTCATAAATTGACGATTTTGTAAATTTTTAAGGGTCATTTTGTCCACGCATCTCCTCTGAAACTAATCAAAATAGGAGCTTGAAATTTTCAGGGATTGTAGATAAATGTATGTAGATGTACCCAAATGCTTCCATTAATGAAAATTGCCCAAGGCATTCAAGCTCGCCTGAACATGAAAATAAGCACTAAATTTTTCCACGAAATTTTTTAACATTTTCTGAAATATCTTTTGATGTATACATATTTTGTTAAATAATGTAATGCAAAAGATGTTTATTTTTGCAAGACCTTTAATTTGATATCAAGGAAAAGGGACTGGCCCCTCAAATTAGGGGCCAAGAGGGCTCTAAAGTCTTCTTAAAATAACCTTTTACTGAACAATAATTTGTCAATCATAGAAGCAAAAATGTTTATTGTACAACTGTTTATCTATACAATACCATAGCTAAGTCATATATTACGTAATTAGGGGTTTCAAGGGGCCAGACGTTCAAAACGTTGATCATTAATATCGGAAAAAGGAGAAACATTATGAAAAGCAATGTAGAACAAAAGTTGCTCAAAATAATGTTTTGTACAATATGCCACCTTCATTTTTTTGTTGTTGGCCCCATAAAGGTGTTTAAGGGTCGGCCCCTAAAACACATTTGTACAGATATCTCAAGAACGGTTAACACTTTGTGAACACTTGGTGAACAAAATATGTTTATATTTGCAAGACCTTTAATTTGATATCAAGGAAAAGGAGCTGACCCCTCAAATTAGGAGCCAAGAGGGCTCTTAAATCTTCTTATAATAACTCTTTACTGAACAAAAATTTGTTATTAATTATAGAAGTAAAAATGTTCACTGTACAGCTGTTTATCTTTACAGTACCATGCTTAAGTCATATATTACGTAATTAGGGGTTTCAAGGGGCCAGAAGTTCAAAACTTTGATCATTTATATCTGAAAATATTTTGAAAAGCAATGTAGAACAAAAAATGTTAAGAATAATGTTCTTAACAATATGGCAACTAAAACTTTTTTGTTGGTGGCCCCGATAAGGAGTTAAAGGGTCGGCCCCAAAAACACAGTTGTTCAGATATCTCGAAAACGTTTAACAATTCGTAAATACATGTGAACAAAATATGTTTACATTTGCGAGACCTTTTATTTGATATAAAGAAAGAAGGGCTCGTCCCTCAAATTAGGGGCTAAAAGGGCTAGTAAGTCTTTTTATGATTACTTTTTTTCTAAGCGATAATTTGATTTTTTTTTCATGTATCAAAAACAAAGAACTTTTTAAGCTTAATCTAACGCTGAAATTCGTTTTAAAATCAGACCATGAACTAAAGAGAAATTGGGGTTTAAAATTTCCGGAAATTTTGATTCCGCATTCTTGGTTTAAAAAATAGCGTGAAGTTAAATGTAAAATTAATTCGTACCAAAAATAATCTTGTCAAGTCGTATATGAACACATTCGGGTTTATTTTGTTAAGACATTCTTGAAATCGGAGAGGTTTTTGTTAAGTCGTACTTAAGATCATTCGGATTTTGTTAAGTCGTACCAAGAATTATTCGATTTTTTTCTTATTGTTTTAGTTACTCTTGTTATTGGCTTAAGAACTCTGCTTCTTACTGGTACTTCTAGCTTTTCTCTCGACATAAACGGAAGACCCACTCGTTGCTTTGCAACGAGCTTTGCTCTAGTTCTTCTTCTTTTTCTTCTAGACGTTTCTTTAAACTGTAATATCTCGCTTGTTTGTCATTAGATTTTATTCAAATTTTCAGGGTTTATTGGAAATGACAATAGATTACTATAGCACAAAATAAATTTGAAATCGCTACTTCCGGTTTTGAGTTATTCCCCTTTGAATATATTTTTAGTGGGTCTCGTGTACCTGCAAAGGCTCTGAGTTGATCCGTAGCAAGTAGTTTTAATTTACAAATCTTTAATGTAGACATCTTGAACGTTGTCCTCCTAGTTTTACATGTTTGATTAACCCACGTATACTTCTTAAAAAATTACATCGAAATTTATGTTTCAAAAAATGTTAAATTTTGCTTATATCTTTGCTCAATAACTTTTTAGTTGTAAATTTTTTCTAGACACATATAGAACAAAAGTTGTGCAGAATATTAAGAGCTTTCATTTGATACCATAAAAGAGGGGCTAGCCCCTCAAACGAGGGGTCTAGATCCCTTAAAAGTCTTTGCTTCATAACTCTAAAACGGTAAGTTTTTCGATATGGGCGTCGCTGCAAAAAATGTTGTTTGTGACTTTATTGATCTCATAAAACTGTTTTTGTGTTCGGGTATTGCATAATATGAAGGAAAAAGTAATACGTGTTGACCAGTACTCGCGGCGATTTGGCCAAGTTAACGAAACTCTCCCTCGCCCGCGGCCGAGAAAATCGGTCACCATGGTCGTGGCTGGGCTACCTAGCGGTCAGCGGATATCTAATACACGAGAGTTGCGTCTCTCATATACGAGTTTATTTAGCCGCCAACTCAAGAATTGTTTTAGTTTTGATTACACATAAAAGTTTATCGACTAAACCATTCGGTGTCAATTAAGAAATTGTTCAGTTAATTAATAAAAGCAATGTCATTCTCAATCTAAAGCAATATTAGACATAGATCAATTGTGGGTTTTAAGTTTAAAATAAAGAACTTTTATTTGATAGAATATGGTCATTATACTGCAAACTTTTCAAATCGCCCTGGGTTCTGAGCTGTGCGTGTCTGTGCGTTGATCCTTTACGTAATCTATCCTTCGTCCACGGCCGAGGAGATCAGCCACGGCTGCACTACCTAGCGGTAAGCGGTTATCTAATACACAAGATTCGCACACCGCGACGCACACTTAGATGAATAAGAATGTGTTTGAGTTTATATAGCCGTAAATACAAGAACTGTTTTAATTTTATGTTATAAAAGTTTGTCCATCTTGTATTTATTTAATTAAACATTTGGGTGAAAATGAAAATTAATGAAAGATATAACTCCAAATCGGAAACATTGTCAGACATAAATTAATGGTTGGTTTGTATATCTAAAAAATTTTAACACCCCCCCCCCCCCAATATTAAATGATGATTATCCCTCGCACATGGCCGAGGAGATATAGCGCGAGTGGACAAGTGATCCGCAGTCGGCTCGTGTTCTTCTACATGTACCTTATTACGCGTTCATGTTTCATATTTTGCACGGACAGAACTATGCTTATTATGTCTTCAACTATTATATAGGATTTAGATGAAGAGATAAATTTATTTTACTTGTACAGCTGATTGAGCATTGATTTAATTATACTATAGCGTACAAAGTAGTTTAAAAATCAACTCAAATTATAATCAAAGTTCCATGTTACATGTTTGCGGTAGGTGCTAGCACGATAAAAGAATGTCCTGAATTGTCCTGAATTGAGACATTTGATGATTATTTGAAAGAATATTCACATGAGTTTTAAACAACTGAAGATTAGATTCTATCGGTCACATATTAATCACTCTGTAGTTTTCTAATACATGGTTGTTCGTTTGAGTGTGGAAGCAAATTCATTGCTGCGTCCCCACCCCCTCCTCCTGCCCCGCTGACAAGTGCTCGCGTTGGATTTTTTTAAATTGGCGAAAAGATATCCAGATCTGTCGAAAATCATTTTTGGTGACTTTTTCTTATGTGTAACATTTTCTATTCAACGTGTTTCACTTTCCCACCCGTTTTGTTTATTCGGTCAGTCTGTGTTTATTCAATCACCACGTGCGACCGAAAATCTTGTGTCGCTTTAGCGCACACAACTCAGAACATATGTAATTGAGTAACAGTTGGAAGGTGCTTTTATTAACAATAAGACTATTATTCGAAGTCAATCATCTTTACATTAAAGATGTGAAATCGTAACCTGAGAGTGTGGCTAATAAATTAACCTGTTGAACACGCTATACTTCTATAGTTATGAACACAATAATTCATAATATATTATAATTGAAAGTTGGAAGTCAAAGGAAATTTTGTTCTTTAGAAATACGATTACATTATGCAATGCAGTCGATCGCCATAGAAATCATCAAAGTACTGCAAGTGTCGACAGATTTCTTATTTCTTTGAAAGACCATAATTGTTCACTTGACTTGCAGACTAAAATATAGCGACATATCTGCCTCCATAAAATATATGCGCTTCTCAAAGTTACACTTAAGTGCGTTATTGGGGATTTTATTTATTGCTAATTGTATGAAAATTGATAAAAAAAAAAATTAATTGAAGTTGTGTATTATGAGGTTGTAATGCAACTTAATTTACTTACAAGATTAGCTACAGCCAGTGGAATAATAATGAACAATGAATACCGAATATATTAAAATACAAGATAAATAGTTTCCAGAACTATAATACTATGCATGTGTATATGAAGGTTGCACCCTCATTTGTATGGCTGTAGGTGAGGAGGTAAAGGTGTATCGATATACATACAATGTATGACTGCACATACAGATTCCGGACCGTGGCTACAGACGATACACATAATAATTTTTTAATACATCAATGCGCAGTTTGATCTAGAAACTGACCAGTTTCATAACTTCTTCGAATTTCTCTAACACGGACTGTCTAATTCCTTCCCAGAATTCCAATTTACGCAAGTGCAATTGATGTTTTTTTTTTCAATTTTATAAATCAACCCACTGACATAAAAATAAGGATTTTGCATATTATTACATCGTCGAGAGAGGAACTATTCATTCTGTAAATAAGGTTATTTAATTTCATTACGTTACATAGCGGTGTCTTTATGAAACAGCACCATCTGGTGTAAAATTTAGATGCTCGCTTTTGCATAAATTCTCCTGCTGATCTTTTTTTTTTAGCTGATTATATATTATTTTGAATGTCCAAGTCTACTCGTATCATTAAATAATATCAGACGACACACATTTCCCTATAGAAAAGTTCAGAGATGCCATCAATTTTGACTAATTACTAAATTTTGTCCGCACGTAATAATTCTAAACTTGCATATAGTCATCAAAAATTTAGAAAGATTTAAATACAGAAGTTATCTTAGAGAAAAGTTACGTGTTTTGTAGGCGTGTTCGGTTTAAAAAAAAATACAATTCCTGATATGAATCATGAGTACATACAGTTTATAACAATGCTTGCTACCCTTTGAAAATTTAACTCGCCATTTAACATGATGTCTCATTTTTTAAAGAATTTTTGAAATGATTACACAAACTGTGTTCGACAAATAGTTTTCATACAACATTTTTTAATTTCTTTTCAAAACATATTTTATATACAGGCTTTCAATCACAACACGTTTTTATAACAAAAGCAGAACTGAAAGTTTCGTCATTATAGTCGTTTGACACCATATCACATATATTTTCAACTCGCAGCAACAACGGAAGACCTACTCGTGGCTTTGCCACGAGCTCTGCTCTAGTTTTAATTATTATTCTCGACAGGATTTATGTCAGCGATTTTTTGAAAACGAAAACGATACTTAAACAATTATGCAACTGTCTTAGAGCAAATGTTAATGACTCTCGTATGTAAGGTTTTTGACTTTCAGTACTTCCGGTTTTCATAATGAAAAAAACATTGAATTAAACGAAATAACTTGCTGACTTTTTGAGTTAGAGCATTCAAACTTTACCTACTTTTATATATAATCTTGAAAATATTCCTCCGGAGAATAAAAGTACATCAACTTGTAAAGTTCTAGAGTTATCTTTCTTTTGATATTGCACTACTCAAGCAACTGGTTTTACCAAAGCGTTGGAAAAATTGGGAAATAAATCGGAAAAGATTTTTTTTTCTGAAATCAAATGAAAAACGGAAAAGGGACTGTCGAAAAGCCCTTACTTTTTGCTCAAGATAAAAACAATTATTGTTAGGTTTTTCCACCTTTCAGGTTATTTTTTCCTGTTGATTTTTTTCTTTCCGTAAGTGGAGGGAAAATTTTGTTTCGCGACTTATCGAAACACTCTTATTCACGTCGTACTGCTTTCAAGAAATGAAGATGGCTTTTGACTTTGTGACTTAGAAATACCTCACGTATCCGCATGCCGAAAGGTCAAGGTCAAAGGTCAAGGTCATTCAGAAATGGGAAACGCTGTCTCGGCGGAGAGACTCCTGGGCTTACGGAGCAGTCGTATCCCCTGAAAGAGTGACTTTGTGTAAGCCTTCTGTTTAAAGGATCCAATTGAGGGTCAGCTCAAACTTAGTAAGCACCAAGTACAGTATTTCTTTCTCAAGCGGTTTTATTAAAGCGTGATCGTATCGTTACAATTACAACACTTAAAAGCAGTCCTAATCAAAGAGTCTAAGAATCTCTATAAGCGGAATCTGTCTAACATCATTTCACCTGGGGTATATATAACATTTTACTTATGATGGACAGTTCTGACTAGTTCAGCCCATTTACGGCGATCATGAGTGAACATTTTGTGTTCAAAATTAAGATTAATATTTTATTTCTAAATAAAGTAACAAAACCATCAAAACTGCCAATCAAAGAGTACGGATACAGGATTTGAGTCTCCGAGTCCTGAGTCTCGGAGTCCCCCACCTAGGTAGGAGGCAACACCTAATCATACATGTACCAGAGCTATCGTTGCAGACACAGAATCGCCAAATATGACACTTGTATTTAAACTCTCAATTTGGATATTATTATGCCCATATTATTCACCTGTTTTCTTACACATAAATAACATTTTATTTCAACAGAATAATGCATATTCTGAATATATCAGTTTTAGCAACAATAACATGGAATTTGAATGTTCAATTAAAAAGTAAAAAAATCACATCTTAGAATCATTTGTAGAATCCACTAAAGAACTTTACAGTATCTTCTTTACTTTTGTTGTTCTTTTCCCATGTAATAGTGAATGTGCACTTGACTGACATTTTTGAATAATGGGCCACAAGAGTTTTGAGGCGTTTGATCAATTTTTACATTTTCCTTTCCATCTGGAACATTTACAAACAAATTCGAACCATTTTCATCATGTAGGACTTCAGAAAGCAATTGTTTGGTACTGACAGTCTCAAATTCAGAGTTATCTAAATTCAAGATGTTACTTTCTGAAGAATTGGTACAAGCATTTGTTGACACAACAACGGGGTCTTCTGGCCCTAGCTGTGGTGATGGGTAAACAACAGATGATAAAACATCAAAAATTTCTTTGTTTTTTGGTTTCACTTACACATCTTGAATAGCTCTTTATTGACGTTTCGGACTTGTGTCCACTGACAGACATGATATGTCGAGCTTCAATCCCTCGCTGATCCAAACTAGTTATACATGTAGCACGTATGCAGTGGTTTGTATACAGAGTCGAGAGTTCGGCTTTTATAGATATTGTTTTCATAAAATTTCCCAAAGTATTATGACCAACTGGAGAATTATCATACCAAACAGCATCTGAATCGTTACTATTGCGCTTCGGTCTCTGCCAAAAACTTTCACAATCTGGATTCAGCTTTCCGAGGTATTTCTCGAAACTAGACACAGGACACTTTTCATCATCTACATCAACAAATTAATTTTAAAAATGTAAATTAGTAGAATCCATGAAAAAGTATGTCACATAGACAAATATACACTTAATAGGATAAAGATCTGTAAAATTAGTCAATTCTTAAGTTTAAATTATTTTTTATTTTACATTTATTTCAATAAGTATATTACCTGGTATCTCAAATATTCTTGTTGAAGATGCATCATAGTCATTTACATCACTTCCTCTATGATATTTGGTTTCATACTGAGCGACATTTAGATAGTATCTCCTTCCTTGCCAATCTGTCCTCAAAACATGTCTGTTTTCTTCATTTTTCTAAGATTTTCTCTTCCTCTTCTACTTGTGTAAAACATCACATCAAGAAAGACTTTGTATTGCAATCCATGTGGATTGTTTTTGTTTACGAGGGTTGTCCCAAAATAATGTAGACAAGACACATAATTCACAATCTGTTCACTGCAATTTCATTAGACTTCTATGTTTTCTTCAATGACCCTTTGGCAAAAAATGCTGAAAAGTTCAAATCTGTACTTTATTTATTTCTCGAGAAAATAAATAATTAGTAACAACAAGTTTTGTCAGGCGGCGCAATGTGCGACGTCGAAAATTTCCAGTTTTACGTTGTTCCTAAACCATCCACATTGTTTACGATAACATTTACGTTTTATTTCCGAAAATGTCTTAGAAAAAATAATATCTTTAAACATGTACCCAGCATGTACATTCAATATATATTTCTAGTTTTGTTTTTTTTTTTAAATATTTTTAAAGTACAAACGATCTGTCGGCTCCAAACTTTTCCTGTATTATTTGTTGTCTAACGTCCGTCTTACTGAAATGTGTCGTTCAACATTTTGACGTCCATTGATATCGTTCGGGGTTTCATTTTTCCACTTATTGTCATCAATCTTGTTCAAATATTTTGAATGTTGTTTAACTACTTATTCATAAAACGCATTTCTCATTGATTTTGTTAATTTCATTTACTTCCAAAGCCGCTTAGGATTTATTTCATGGTCTTTACAAAATTGTATCAGTTACTGCTGCGCCGCCTTAAACGCTGACAACGTCATTTTATTACTAGTAACTTTTCAACTTGTCCCAAAACGCGCTATAAAATATTTAAAAGTTTTGTTGTAGCCAAAACATTTTCTGAGTAAATAATAGAACTTTTATCAAATATCCGTGTATGTTTTATTTGAATTTTTTTCATTCAAAAAGTACTTTTCCGCCCAATTTTCAATTCATTATGTTATTTTTAATTCTTTTTTTTTTGACATTGCGCCACATGTCGAATTTCTGATCTAATATGCTTTCATTTCACTAATTTAATCTCAAACAATATTCGATTTTAAAACATTATTTGAATGTCAATTTCTTGTACCCTTTGTGGCACAAATTTCATCTTCCTTTGTCTTCGATTAACTGAATAACGCCACTTGTCTACGCTATTTTGGGACAACCCTCGTAAGATGCCACTGCTATACAAATTTGCCATGTCAGCATCGTTAATTAAGTCCTTGTGTTGAGTGGTACCCTTTCCAGTTCTTTTGATGGTTGTCAAAACTACCTTGAACATTTCGTTGGATAAACGAAAATCTGGGTCATTGATAATGTCATACTTAATTTTTTGGAAAAATCTCTGCAAACCAAACCTGATGCTGATCATGGAGGATCTACTATACAATTCACCATCTTTTCTTCTGAGTTCAGCGTAAAAGTTTATTAGAATTTCAGCAATTTCACCTTTTGTTTTTTGCAGTACGTTGTCCACAATCAATCTTTTTTCAGTGCAGTATGTAATAAACACTCGTTTCGCTGATTATATGCATTGTTTTGTATTGGAACTATCGTGATTTTCTAAGATTGCTTGTAGTTCCTCACTTGTCAGTGTTGAAAACGAAGCGATCATTTCTTCCGCCATTTTTATTTTCTGCACAGGTCAGGTTTAGCGGTCAATAATATTAATGACCGGTCAATACCTCAAACGCATGCAACAATTCAGTCATTAATGACCACGTGACAAACAAACGGGTCATAAAGCTAATTTTAATGTTTTCTTATCAACCAATCAGATTCTTTTATTCTAATTGAAGCTATAATAATAGCAATTCAAGGTCATAGTATGACTATCTGTTTACATACGTCCCCCAAACAAAAGAAATATCCCGAAGGGAGATTTCTCATGCCTTGCGCCCGGAATAGGAAAGCGTCCTTGATCTATCCTTGATCAGACGAACTTCCTAGTGACATACCAGTCAGAACATCTATGTTAAGAGATAGTACCAAGTGACATGTTTCCACCCCCAGCTTGGAACATCATTCATCTACAAAAACAAATCTATAACCAGGATGTATACATAAAATCATATAGCTTGATTATATCGCATTGCAATCATAATAACAACTAGACACGATCTCGTTGCGAGCAACGAGGAGGTCTTCCGTCTGATTTTAGAATTCGAGATATATGTTCGATCTTGATTTTGCTGTGAACAACTAAACATGTTTAAGAATAAATAAACAGGGTGTACATTCTAAGGGCAAGATACTATTTTGTTTCAGGTGTAAGAGCTTTGTTCAACAAGTGTTATAAATTCGTCACCATTCTTAAGATATCTGAGAAAAAACGTTTTAGGGGCCGGTCCATTTTCTTCTTCTTGGGGCCACTGTGCCAAAGTTTGAAGGTTGCAATATTAAGGTTGAAAGATAAATATATTTGCTTCTATAATACATTAAAAAAAATACCTAGGTAAAGAGCTAGAGAAAATTTTTTTTAGAAATTCGTTACCGTTTTTGAGATATCTGAGAGAGAGAAAAAAGATTTAGGGGCAAGTCCCTTATCTTCTTATTAAGGCCACTAAACCAAATTTTGAAGGTTGCATGATTTTAGGTTTATTTTTTTCGAGCATCTTTTCTTCTATGCTGCAATTCAAAATATTTTTACTTTTGGAGATATATATGATCAAAGTTTTGGATTTTGACCTCCTTAAAACCCTTAATTACGTAACACATGAAACGATCGTTATGCTGTCGGTTTTTATAACTGAAAGATAAACATATTCGCTTCTATAATTTATTACAAAATATCCCTCGGTAAAGAGCTAAAGATAAAAGATTTTAGAGCCCTCTAGGTCCTTAATATATAGGACAAGCCCCCTTTTCGTGGTATCAAATGAAAGATCATTTAATTTTAAATAAATTTTGCTCAATAGTTGTTAGGAAATTCGTTACTGTTTTTTAGATATCTGAGAAAAAACGTTTTAGGGGACGGTCCGTTATCTCCCTATTAAGGCTACTGAACCAAATTTTGAAGGTTGGATTATGTTAAATATATCATTTTGAACATCTTTTTTTCTATACTGCATTTAAAAATACTATTCCTTTTGGAGGTATAGGTAATCAAAGTTTTGAATTTTGCACCCAATTTTGCACAAAAAACCCCCTAATTACGTAACACATGAGAAAATCGTTATGCTGTTGGACTTCATAACTGCAATATAATCATGTTTGCTTCTATAATCCATTTCAAAATATCCCTCGGCGATGAGCAATATATATAAGATTTTAGAGCCCTCTAGCTCCCTTTTTTGGTATGAAATAAAAGGTTATTTAATTGTAAAGACATTTTGCTCAACACTTGTTCAGAAATCCGTTACCGTTTTTGAGATATCTGAGAAAAACATTTTACGTACCGGGCCCTTTTCTCCTTATTTGGGCCGCTGAACTACAATTTGAAGGTAGCATGTTGTTAAGTACATCAATGGAAGACCTTAATAATAGGGGGAAAACTGAAGAATAACAATAAGGTCTTCCGTTCGAAACGGAAGACCTTAACAAGACCTTAACAATAAGAATAGTGAATATGAAACAATAGAATAATAGAAGGATTTTCCGCTGAAGACGGAAGACCCTAATAATTAAAGACTGTATTTGTCTAAATCTTAATGGAAGAGTATTTTCAACTTGTACTACAGTCCAACAACCCCTTTATGTTAAATATTTTAGTTAGAAAACAAAAAAAACAAAAAAAGAAATTGGCTCCGGCGAGATTAGAACACACAGCCTTTGCAGGTGTCATAACAGTATTTCAGCGAAGGTTTACGTCAAAACATGGCTGACGCGAAATAATTCCCGAATTTCTTTTTGAATTTGGGGCATTTCCGCTCGGGACGGGAGCTAAATTTTTGTATGAGATGAAAAACAACGTGTGAGATGTCTGACTACACAGGTATGGTAACAATGCGAGGTCATTTGAAATATTGATGCGTGTTTGTGTCTGGAGGGGGGGGGGGTGAAAAGACCCGATCTTGATTTTCGTCGTAAATAAATCGAAAGTAGAATTTTGAGGTGTGGATCTCGGATTCGGTTAACGACATTTAGGGGAAGTAAAGTCCTAAAACAATGACTGATGCATTTTGTACATGTATTTCAGTGTTGTGATTTTTTTTCGTGTCGTTTACTATTGTGTTTGACTGTTTTATTTCAACAGGATCGATAAAATCATTATAAATGTAGAAATAACGAAATCAGTAACACGTAAATTTATTCGATAAAAATTTTATGACAGTAATTTTCACAGTTCTACATTCCATAAGTAGTTCACACGCTATCGTAGATACAGTCTAAACGGAAAACAAGAAATATACATGCAACAGAAATATTACGCGGCTGCTTACATCCTTAGAACTGTGTAAATTTTAAGTCCCCGTACTAGCTTTACCCGCCGCTTGGTCTCAGGAATTTCTTTTTAATTGTTTAATCCGCTGCATATTTGGCAGTCAATAAAAATGGGGTCCGAGGTACATTTACACAAAATTTCATTAGGATTGAGTGAAGGGCTCGGTAGTTATAATTTTTTTCTACAGTACATATCAAGCACGACAATCGAAACTCAAATGCCCCAAAACTCATAACTCGCTTAAAAATGAACGAATTGGTCTGGTCATTGGTACAAAAATCAAGAATGGTATAAGTTGAAATAAAATGTTAAAATTGAAATATCCAGTAATAGGGGCCAGTACCTTTTTCTTGGAAACCTTTTAAATAAAAAGTTATTTGATTTTAAAGACATTTTGTTCAACAATTGTTTGGAAATTTATATTACATATAGAAATATATTACAATATATTTCTCAGTAAAGTGCTATGGAAGAAAGACTTTACAGCCCTTTTGGCTCCTCAACGGAAGGGCCAGCCCCTTTTTCTTGGCATCATATGAAAGGTCTTTTGATATTAAACATATTTTGTTCAAGAAGTGTTTAGAAATTCGTTGCCGTTTTTGAGCTATCTGGGATAGGACGTTTATGGGACTGAATCCTTATCTCCTTACTGGGGCCAGATAACGAAACTTTTATGATTGAATATTGTTTAAAACATCATTCTAAGCATCTTTTATTCTATATTGCTCTTCAAAATATTTGTCCTTTTTGAGATATATTCGATCGAAGTTTGGAACTTGTGGCCCCTTAAAACCCCTAATTACGTAACGTATAATAACATTTTTATAATGTATAGTTTTATTAGTGAAAGATGAACATTTTTGCTTCTTAAACATATTACAAAATATTTCTCAGTTAAGTGCCATGGAAGAAAGACTTTAGAGCCCTTTTGGCCCCTAATTTGAGGGACCAGCCCCTTTTTCTTGCTATCAAACGAAAGCTCTTGTAAATATAGATTTTATTTGCTCTATATATAATGTTAAAATATTTTCAGGAAAAGAGATAAAGAACGAAAACCATTAAAAAATTACGTCGTTTTTTCAAACTCGATTTTCGGGTCCAAGCGAGCTTCGACGTCTTTGAAGCCAGACAACCATAAATGCCTTTAAACACATCTACAATCTTTTGTCTACAATCCCTAAAAATTTGAATTCAATATCTTTTTTCGTTTAGGAGGAGATAGCAGGACAAAATGACCCTCTAAAAATCACTAAAACGTCAATACCTCACGAACGGAAATGACGTCATTAAAATGAAAAAAATTGTATATAAGGTTTTTATGAATATCTACAAGATCTGAAATTTTCACGGAAATCGGTCAAGTCGTTTTCAAGAAATCGCTTGTACAAAAATGCATAAGAAAAAAAAATAAAAGGGAAAAAGAAACAAAGCCATAACAATAAGGTCTTCCGTTGGAAACGGAATACCTTAATAATGAATAAAGTATGATAATAATGACCAAGATGAAATAACCATAGTTGAATATTATCGTAATTCATCATCAAAGTGATACTAAGTTTGGTTAAGCTTAATGTCACATATACATACAAAGTCAAGGCATGCTTATAAGTTCACAAAATATCTTATTCTTCTAAGGGCGAGGTTAGCTTCATAGGTTCGGAGTCCATCAGTTTCTTCCTGAAGTTCTCCAGAGTGAATCACCAAATACAAGATTTATATTAGCACAAGATAACACACATTTCTTCTTTTACACAATTTACTTTTTTAATTATTACTAAATTTCACAATTTTTTTATAAGGAATACACAACTTCTTCACGGCTACAGCTTAATTATTCATCCATCATCTGCACCCGTGGAGAGAGGGTCGGCGCGGATGGCGAGACGACTTCTCGCGGAGCGTCTCCTGCGTTCCTCTGTTGCGTAGACATCGCGGCCTTCTCTTCCAGGTATTTACGTACCAGCTCTGGGTCCGGTCTATAGTATTTGGTCCATGGATATTCTTCATTTTTCTTCTCGCTAATTAGTTGTTGCGCTAGTTTGGTTCAAATTGTTCCCGTGTTACTGGTCAATTTGCGAGTTTCGAGTCTTCCGCTCCGTCGGGGTTTCTCTTGGATCCTAGTGTCTTTCGGGGTTGGTTCAAGTTTAATGTCACTAGAGGTCCATTTCTCTGGATTCACACAACAAAATATAGTGTCTTTGGAAGAGCCTTTCTTATCTCCGTCACTACCCCTATTTCGACAACCTGACCAGCAACCACCACAGCATATACCACCCCACTTTTAATAGTTTTGCGTTTCTTAATACAAAGTCCTATCGTTATTGTTACTGCCAAAGTTAAACATACATAAAACCAGGGCTTCCCACCCAAGACGAGGATTTCATGGGTTGCAAATTAACTACTGGCAATTCCACCATTAGTGCATTCATAGGGACAACTTTGAAATTAATATCTTTTGTCTTAAGACATTAATCCATGAAAACCTGAGCAACCTTGTCCCATACTCAAGTTGTCGATCGCAAAATTTGATTGTTTTTACCAATAATCTTCAATCACTTACAAAAAATAGTTTTTTACTTAGTGGCTGTTTCATACATTTCGAGTATGTTAAATCTTTTAAGCTCAGCATATACATACAAATAACCGAGGTGCTGAGTCCGTGTTTGCTAGTCGGCGTATCTCAATTCATGTTTTAATGTCACAGGGGGTCACCTGTCAAACATTTTTAAAAGCGTGCAATATATACAAACCTAAGCTTATTCAAAAATATTTACATCTACAGTAAAATAACTTATTTATTCCAGTACTTTGACCAATTGCTTCAAAATAGCCCAACAATCTTCAGCATACTTTTATTTGCTATTTCTCTTACGGGGTTTAGGGATTGGTTTACGTAGTTTAGGGATTGGTTTGAAGCCTAGACCTACTTTAGGGACTATTTCATATATTTCCATATTTTCATCTAAGGGTACATTTGAGTTATCTAAGGGTATTTCATAGTCTTGACCACTTTTTTCATTTTGTCTGTCGTCCGTCTGCCTGTCTGTCTGTCTGTCCGTCTCTCTGTCTGTCTGTCCGTCTGTCCGTCCGTCCGTCCGTCTGCCTGTAAACTTTTCACATTTTCAACATCTTCTCAAGAACCACTAGGCCAATTTCAACCAAACTTGGCACAAAGCATTCTTAGCCTAAGGGGATTCAAAGTTGGACCACGTCCTTTTGCAAAGGGAGATAATTAGGAATTTATGAAAATTTTTCAAAAATCTTATTCTCATGAACCATAAGACCAGGAAAGCTGAAACTTGCGTGAAAGCATACTCAGGTAGTGTAGATACAAAATTGTGAAAATCAAGACCCCCGAGGGTAGGGTGGGCCACAATGGGGGGTCGAAGATTAACATATGAAGATATAGAGTAAATCTTAAAAAATCTTCTTCTCAGAAACTAATCAGCCAGGAAAATTGAAACTTGTGTCAAAGCATCCTAAGGTAGTGTAGATTCATAGTTGTGAAAATCATGACCCCCGGGGGTAGGGTGGGGCCACAATGGGGGGTCGAAATTTTACATAGGAATATACAGAGTAAATCTTTAAAAATCTTCTCCTCAGAAACTTATTAGCCAGCAAAGCTGAAACTTGTGTGGAAGCATCCTCAGGTAGTGTAGATTCAAAGTTGTGAAAATCATGACCCCGGGGGTAGGGTGGGGCCAGAATGGGGGTCAAGGTTTTACATAGAAATATATAGAGTAAATCTTTAAAAATCTTCTTCTCAGAAACTAATCAGCCAGGAAAGCTGACACTTGTGTGGAAGCATCCTCAGCTGGTAGTGCAGATTCAAAGTTGTGAAAATCATGACTCCCGGGGTTAGGGTGGAGCTACAATTGGGAGTCGAAGTTTAACATGGGAATATTTAGGGTATATCTTTAAAAATCTTCTTTGCAGAAACTAATCAGCCAGAAATGCTGAAACTTGTGTGAACGCATCCTCAGGTAGTGTAGATTCAAAGTAGTGAAAATCATGATCCCCACGGGTAGGGTGGGGCCACAATGTGGGTCTATTGCTCTATGATTCGATAATATGGTAGCCACTTTTTATCTTACTTTTTTTGTCTTCTGTTATTCTTAAGGTAGTCAGGGTCACCAACCTGATAATTTTCGGCTTTGCTTTTCTTATCGGCCTGAGCTTTCTGTTTCCTCTTGGCTTCCTTCATATTACGATGTACTAGCAGGAAAGCTTTATGTTGTTCTTGAAGGGCGATCTTGCATTGATCTTCTCCCGCATATCTCCTTCGAGGTTTCATTAACGTACCAAGGGGTAATACGACATCTCTGTTGTATATAAGGTAATACTAGTATGGGGAAAAGTTTGATGAATCGTTAGGATGGAAACGAATGGCTGCCAACGTCTGATTAAGATAAATATCCCATGCTTGGTCGTTGTCTGTTATTTTCGTTGGCGTTGTCTGTTGTTTTCTTAGCCATCACGTCATGAAGAGTTCTATGAAATTTCTCTACTTTACCATTACCTTGAGGACTGTAATAAGATGTTTTAATATAGTTGATGTTCAATTCTTTTAATGTTTCTTCCACTTTCTTGTTTACATTTTCTATTCCGTTGTCTGTGATGATTTGAAGAGGACAGCCATATCTCGGATACATTTCTTCTAAGATAAGATGTACTATGTTGTCAGCTGACTTATCAGGAACGGGAAAAGCTTCTGGCCAACCAGAGTAAATGTCAAAAAAGAAACTATCTACTTGTTTCCCGACAAGGATGTTGGATATGGTCCTGATAGATCAAGTCCTACATTAGCCATTGGAAAAGGTGGTATATCTGTCTCTTGAAGTGGAGGTTGATTTTTCTTATTGCTCCTCGTTTGGCATACTACACATCCTTCTATATAGGAATATAACCTTTTGTATAAATTTGGTATGTAGTACTTTTGTCTGATTACGTCATATGTTTGTATACTCCCATATGTCGAAGTCCGTCATGATACTGCTGCACTACTAAAAGTTCTAATTCACGTGGTACATACAGGCGAAGTCTTGGGCCTTCTGAGTCTCCATCTGAAAGATAGTACATTAAACCATCAATTTCCAAAAACTTCTTTTCTTCGGTTGCCGTTGCTATCCCTTTATTTAACCGATTCTTCAGTTTCTTGATCTGCTCATCGTGTTGTTGACTTTCTTTGATGTTGATTTCTTGATCAATAGAGGGTTTGACCAATTCGTCATGTTGCTTAACTTCACATCTTGCCAATCTCTTAGGCGAAAAGGCATTGGAGTTAAGTACGTTCACTTCAAAGAAATTGTCTTTAACATCTGGTTCATCATGCTCTGATTGCTCTTCCTCTTCACACTCCAGCTTGACTGTCGGTAATCTGGATAAGAGATCTGCACAGCAGTTAAATCTTCCTTCTATGTACTCTACCTTACAGTTATAACCTGCAATTCTTAACGGCCATAGTTGAATATTCTTATTTTGCATTGGAGATTCTAAAATATACTTGAGCGGCTTATGGTCCGTTCTTATAGTAAACTGAGCACCGTGTAAATAATGGTCTAACTTATGAAGGACATAATGGATTGCAAATGCCTCCTTTTCTATGGTTGACCACTTTTCTTGAGTTTTACTCAGCTTGTGGGATAAGTAATTTATTGGCTTATCTTCTCCCTCATCTGTCTTTTGGGTGAGGCAGGCTTCAATACAATTGTCGCTGGCATCGGTGTACAGGATGTACGGCTTATTAGTATCTGGATACGCTAGCAAAGGCACTACAGTTAAACATTCCTTAATAAAGTCAAACGCTTTTTGGCAACATGGTGTCCACTTAAACCTTGCATACTTTCTGGTTAAGTCAATCAATGGTTCTGCAATCTTAGAGAAGTTCGGTATGTATCTCCTGTAATCACTACACATACTTATAAAGCCACGAACTTCTCGGACTGTAGTGGGCGCTGGTAACTTTCTTATAACTTCGACTTTCTTTGAATCAGGTGTAACGCCATGTTCATTAATGATGAAACCAAGATATTCAGTCTGTTCCTTGAAGAAACTACATTTCTTTAGCTTCATTATTAGTCCATGCTTTCTTGGGCGATTGAAAACGTCTTAATATGACAAAGACGTTCTTCCGGTGTCTCTGAGAATATAAGAATGTCATCCAGGTATGCGAAGGCAAACTCTTCTTGTCCTTGAAGAACTATGTTCATCAGCTCCTGAAAAACTGATGGTGCATTACTCAACCCAAATGGCATGCGGTTGAATTGAAAAAGTCTTTTGTGACATGCAAAGTCCGTTTTTTTCTTTGCTTGAATGTTCTAATTTCACTTGCCAATATCCACTCTTTAAGTCTAGTGCAGTGAAAAATTTTGCCTTATCTGGTAAACAATTGATGTCATCAATCAACGGTAGCGGGAATGATACGGGTTTCACTATCTTATTCAAGCTTCTAAAGTCAACGCATATCCGGTCTGATCCGTCTTTTTTCTTCACCACTACTAAGGGAAATGGCCAAGGCGATTGTGATCTCTCAATAATCTTTGCGTCCATCATTTCCAGTATGGCCTACCTACACGGTAGGGTCTGTTCTTTATTGGGTGGTGATCTCCAGTTTCTATCTTCATTTTAACAGTATCAGTCACTCCAAGATCACTGTCTTTCTTTGCAAATAAATCATTGTTTTTACTCACAATTCTTTTGATTGAGTGTTCAAATCTTTTAGGTACATCAATTTCTTCTTTTGTGTCTTGAGTAGTCTGTATTTCTGAGATTTCCTTCTGTTTTAATGCGGTGATTCGTCCTACTATGTAGCCTCTTGGAATTTTATAATTTTTGTTAGTTTGGTTAACTAAGATCATTGAAACTTTCTTATCTTTTCGAACTTTACAAACGGCGTCTTTTAAATATAGCTCTGAGTCTTCCATAATGCAGTTATTGTCTATGCTGTTCACTTCAACCAAGTCACTTTCTTCCAGAGGAAAATTGCTATCTATTTTTCCATAGAATACAGTCACCGTGTTTGGTCTCATAATAAGTTCCTCAAGTGTTCTTACAATAGTTGAGATGTGTAAATCTTTAAGTCCCGCATATACTTTGCCATCAATACGCATGAGTCCAAGATCAAAGTATAAACGAACATTGTTTTTCTTGAGCCAATCACGACCGAGAATCAGGTTTCGGTTGAGTCCCTCTGTCACATAAAGTTTGGGGTCTACAGTTAATCCTGAAATCTTATATAAATATTTACATACCGTATCGCAATTAAAGAATTGCCATTTGCTGCTTGTAAAGAGGGGATGTCATTATAAAACAACTTGGGGCGGGGAAATAGATTATCGTACATTTTCTTACTAATTAGAGATACTGCTGCACCTGTATCTACCAAAGCTCTAAATTCATTTTTACTATTTTTAGTAAACAGCTACTGGGGTTGTGAGTAAAATTAATTTCATATGTAGGTCTTTGTTTAAAGTTCTTTCTTCGGGCTTCAACGAAGGATAAGCGTCTTAGTTTTCCTGTTTTTGTTTGTCAAAATAAGAGCGAGGTTTGAAATTTTAAGTTGATCCCTTATTTATTTGCTCGCTAGATTCATGTGTTCGACCTTGACGATTCGATGGCCTGCCCCGATTTTGCTGCGCTCTTTGATACGTATGCGAGCTCCAACAATCTGCACGCACATGACCTACTTTACCACAATTCTAACATACCACAGGTGAACGGGGTTTCTGCTTTATATAATGGACGGGTTTGTTTTGACTGAGTCGTTTATTAATTTGAGGACGGGACCTGACTTGGGGTTTATTTTGAGGACAAAATTGAGCCCTAGAACCGTTTGTTTGCATTTAAAACACGTACTGTTTCGCTTACGGTCAATTTCCATTGGTTCTACATCCCTTGTTTCTATTGAGGTAAGATTATCTGCTCTATCCTTTAATAAGGGAAGAGTAGTACAATGTATCAAAATTTGAAAGAGTTCGTCCGTTGTCATTACTTTGTAGAATTTCTGTCAAATTTGACCCTTTAATCGCTAGCCTCTGTCTAAGATTTTGTTCTCGCATTGCTACTGTAGATTCCTTATTTTACGCGAGTACTTAATTCCGCGATTCAACGATTTTCCATCAAATCGCGAGAACATAAAATCGCGAATGCCGAAATTTTATCATAGTTTCATGTAGTTTACATTTGTCCGAAAATTAAAAGCGAGATTTTAGAATTTGCGAGACGGGCTTCTCGCGATTTTACGCGGATATTAATTCCTCGCGTTTAATTAGGAATTTACAGTATTTGAATTGCTGATTCTAAATCTTTAGGGTTTTCTCGCAAAATTTTCATTCTGAGGTAGTCGAATGTCAACTCGTCACAAAAATATCTACTTACTGTTGTTGTACCAAAGGATCTTTTAGTATGTCATTACTGTAGGCGTCTTCTGCGATTTGCAATAGTCTCTCTGCGAACAACTGAACACTTTCATTTGAATTTTGTCGAGTCCTACGCATTACTGCTAACGCGTGTTGGGGATCTGTTATTTCTGCAAATCTATATTGAAGGGATTCCTTAAGATCGTTCCAAAATGGGATTCCTTCAGACGCATCTGTTTCATCTAAATACCTTTTAATATAATCCGCCACTGAACCCTTACTCGTTATGTATGCAAGCATTGGGATCTCATGACCTTGTTTCCCGGACAAAACACTGTACTTTACAACTTCTTTTATCCCCTGTTTAAATTTTTGAGCATCTCCCTCAAAAGGAGTTATCACAGAAGATAGGGGCACTGAGAGTGCGGCTGTTATAGCTTTAACTTGACCAATGAAAAAATCTTTATCATCATCTTGATTTGGGACTCGGTGTCGAGGTTCACGAGTTTCATAGTGTCTAGCATCATGATATGTTTCAAAAGTATTTTGTTCTTTTTCTGGAGATATTTGACCTGTTTCTTGCCCTTTATTTTCTTTGTTCTGACCCAACCCCGCGAATTGTTTTTCTAATTGCTCAATTTCACATGAACTTTCTTGGTGCCAGTGACCAGGACGTAGCGAAGTTCAAAACAGAATAAGGTAAGAACCATTTCTATATGTCTCTTATAGCTATCTCGAAGTAAACAACTTTGTCTAAGCAACCAATATGGCGATAGGTGATGGGTTTTATAAAAAAGAACTTAGAAATCAAAAGGAGCAATTAGAAAAACAATTCGCGGAGTTGGGTCAGAACAAAAGAAACAAAGGGCAGGAAACAGGTCAAACATCTTCAGAAAAAGAACAGATTAAACAAAATACTTTTGAAACATATCATGATGCTAGGCCGTATGAAACTCGTGAACCTCGACACCGAGTCCCAGATCAGGATGATGATAAAGAATTTTTCACCGGTCAAGTTAAAGCTATAACAGCCGAACTCTCAGTGCCCCTATCTTCTGTGATAACTCCTTTTGAGGGAGATGCTCAAAAATTTAAACAGTGGATAAAGGAAGTTGAAAAGTACAGTGTTATTTCCGGCAAACAAGGTCATGAGATCCCCATGCTTGCATACATAACGAATAAGGATTCAGTGGGGGATTATATTAAAAGGTAATTAGATGAAACAAATGCGTCTGAAGAAATCCCATCTTGGAACGATCTTAAGGAATCCCTTAAAAATAGATTTGCAGAAATAACAGAACCCCAACTGGCGTTAGCAGTAATGCGTAAGACTCGACAAAATTCAAATGAAAGTGTTCAGTTGTTCGCAGAGAGACTATTGCAAATCGCGGAAGAGGCCTACAGTAATGACATACTAAAAGATCATTCGATACAACAACAGTTAGTAGATATCTTTTGTGACGGGTTGACATTCGGCTATCTCAGAATGAAAATTTTGCAAGAAAACCCTAAAGACTTGGAATACGCAATTCAAATAGCAATACGAGAACAAAATCTGAGACAGAGGCTAGCGATAAGAGGGTCAAATATGACAGAAGTTGTACAAAGTAATGACAACAGACGAACTCTTTCAAATTTTGATACTACCCTTCCCTTATTAAAGGATAGAGCAGATAATCGTAGCTCAGTAGAAACAAGGCATGTTGAACCAATGGAAATCGACCATGCGCGTAATAGTAGGTGTTTTAAATGTAAACAGACGGGTCATAGGGCTCGATTTTGTACTCTAAACAAACTCCAAGTCAGGTCTCAGCCTCAAATGAATAAACGACTCAGTCAAAAACAAACCCGTCCATAATATAGAGCAGAAACCCCGTTCACCTGTGAAATGTTGGAATTGTGGTAAAGTAGGCCATGTGCGTGCAGATTGTTGGGGCTCGCATATGTATCAAAGAGCGCAGAAAAATCGGGGCAGACCATCAAATCGTCAAGGCCGAACGTATGAATCTAGCGACCAAGTAAATAGGGGATCATCTCAAAATTTCAAACCTCGCTCTTATTTTGACAAACAAAAACAGGAAAACTAAGACGTTCTTCCTTCGTTGAAGCCCGAAGAAAGAACTTTAAACAAAGACCTACATATGAAATTGATTTTACTAACAACCCCAGTAGCTGTTTATTAAAAGTAGGAAAACATAAATTTAGAGCTTTGGTAGATACAGGTGCAGCCGTATCTCTAATTAGTAAGAAAATGTATGAAAATCTATTTCCCCGCCCCAAGTTGTTTAATAATGATATCCCCTCTTTACAAGCAGCAAATGGCAATTCTTTAATTGCGATAGGGTATGTAAATATTTCCTTTAAGATTTTAGGATTAACTTTAGACCACAAACTTTATGTGACAAAGGGACTCAACCGAAACATGATTCTCGGTCGTGATTGGCTCAAGAGAAACATTGTTCGTTTATACTTTGATTTTGGACTTATGCGTATTGATGGCAAAGTATACGCGGAACTTAAAGAAGATTTACACATCTCAACTTTTGTAAGAACTCCTAAGAAACGTATTATGAGACCAAACACGGTGACTGTATTCTATGGAAAAATAAATAATAATTTTCCTCTGGAAAAAAGTGACTTGGTTGAAGTGAACAGCATAGATAATAACTGCATTATGGAAGACCCAGGACTATATTTAAAAGACGCCGTTTGTATAGTTCGGAAAGATAAGAAAGTTCCAATGATCTTCGTTAACCAAACTAACAAAAATTATAAAGTTCCAAGAGGCTACATAATAGGGCGAATTACCGCATTAAAACAGAAGGAAATCTCAGAAATACAGACTACTCAAGACACAAAAGAAGAAATTGATGTACCTAAAAGATTTGAACACTCAATCAAAAGACTTGTGAGCAAAACCAATAATTTATTTGCAAAGAAAGACAGTGATCTTGGAGTGACTGATACTGTTAAAATGAAGATAAAAACTGGAGATCACCACCCAATAAAGAACAGACCCTACCGTGTACCCTTAAATAAAAGACAGATAATTGACAAGGCCATACTGGAAATGATTGATGCAAAGATTATTGAGAGATCACAATCGCCTTGGTCATTTCCCTTAGTAGTGGTGAAGAAAAAGGACGGATCAGACCGGATGTGCGTTGACTTTAGAAAATTGAATAAGATAGTGAAACCCGTATCATTCCCGCTACCGTTGAATGATGACATCCTATGTTTATTAAGTGAGGCAAAATATTTCACTGCACTAGACTTAAAGAGTGGATATTGGCAAGTGAAATTAGAAGATTCAAGTAAAGTAAAAACGGCCTTTGCATGTCACAAAGGACTATTCCAATTCAACCGGATGCCATTTGGGTTGAGCAATGCACCGGCAGTTTTTCAGGAGCTGATGAACATAGTTCTTCAAGGACAAGATAAGTTTGCCATTGCATACCTGGATGATATTCTTATATTCTCAGAGACATCGGAAGATCATCTTCGTCATATTCAAGACGTTTTCAATCGCCTAAGAAAGCATGGACTAAAAATGAAGCTAAAGAAATGTAGTTCCTTCAAGGAACGGACTGAATATCTTGGTTTCATCATTGATGAACATGGCGTTACACCTGATCCAAAGAAAGTCGAAGCTATAAGAAAGTTACCAGCGCCCACTACAGTCCGAGAAGTTCGTGGCTTTATAGGTATGTGTAGTTATTACAGGAGATTCATACCGAACTTCTCTAAGATTGCAGAACCATTGATTGACTTAACCAGAAAATATGCAAGGTTCAAATGGACACCAAGTTGCCAAAAAGCGTTTGACCTTATTAAAGAAAGTTTAACGGTAGTGCCTTTACTAGCATATCCAGATACTAATAAGCCGTACATCCTGTACACCGATGCCAGCGACAATTGTATTGGAGCGTGCCTTACTCAAACGACAGATGAGATGAGTAAGCCATTATATTACTTATCCCACAAGCTGAGTAAAACTCAAGAAAAGTGGTCAACCATAGAAAAGGAGGCATTTGCAATCCATTACGCCCTTCAGAAGTTAGACCATTATTTACACAGTGCTCAGTTTACTATAAGAACGGACCATAAGCCGCTCAAGTATATCATAGAATCTCCAATGCAAAATAAGAAAATTCAGCTATGGGCATTAAGTATTGCAGGATATAACTGTAAAGTAGAGTACATAGAAGGAAGATTTAACTGCTGTGCAGATCTCTTATCCAGATTACCGACAGCCAACCTCGAGTGTGAAGAGAAAGAACAATCAGAGCATGATGAACCAGATGTTAAGGACAATTTCTTTGATGTGAACGTACTTATCTCCATTGCCTTTTCGCCTAAGAGATTGGCAAGATGTGAAGTTAATCAACACGACGAACTGGTCAAACCCTTTATTGATCTACCAGAGGATATCAACATCAAAGAAAGTCAACAACACGATGAGCAGATCAAGAAACTGAAGAATCGGTTAAGTAAAGGAACAGCAACAGCAACCACAGAAAAAAAGTTTTTGGAAATTGATGGTTTAATGTACTATCCTTCAGATGGAGACTCAGAAGGCCCAAGACTTCGCCTGTATGTACCAAGTTAGTTAGAACTTTTAGTAGTGCAGCAGTATCATGACGGACTTGGACATATGGGAGTGGACAAAACATATGACGTAATCAGACAAAAGTACTACATACCAAATTTGTACAAAAGGTTATACTCTTATATAGAAGGATGTGTAGTATGCCAAACGAGGAGCAATAAGAAAAACCAACCTCCACTTCAAGAGACAGATATACCACCTTTTCCAATGGCTAAAGTAGGACTTGATCTATCAGGACCATATCCAACATCCTTGTCGGGAAACAAGTACATAGTTTCTTTTATTGACATTTACTCTGGTTGGCAAGAAGCTTTTCCCGTTCCTGATAAGTCAGCTGACAACATAGTACATCTTATCTTAGAAGACATGTATCCAAGATATGGCTGTCCTCTTCAAATCTTCACAGACAACGGAACAGAAAATGTGAATAAGAAAGTGGAAGAAACTTTAAAAGAATTGAATATCAACCATATCAAAACATCTTATTACAGCCCTCAAGGTAATGGTAACGTAGAACGATTTCATAGAACTCTACATGACGTGATGGCTAAGAAAACAACAGACAACGCTCAAACATGGGATATTCATCTTAATCAGACGTTGGCAGCCATTCGTTTCCATCCTAACGATTCGTCAAAGTTTTCCCCATATTACCTTATGTACAACAGAGATGTCGTATTACCTCTTGATACGTTAATGAAACCTCGAAAGAGATATGCGGGAGAAAATCAAAACAAGATCGCCCTTCAAGAACAACATAAAGCTTTCCTGCTGGTACATCGTAATATGAAGGAAGCCAAGAAGAAATAGAAAGCTCAGGCCGATAAGAAAAGCAAAGACGAAAATTTACAGGTTGGTGACCCTGTCTACCTTAAGAACAACAGGAGACAAAATAAATTAGATAAAAAGTGGCTACCATATTATCAAATCATTGAGCAGAAAGGACCAGTTAGTTTCGTGGTGAGAGACCAATTGACTGGATTAACCACCAAATGCCATGCACGACAATTAAGACTGGCAGATATTTCGCACTGGCCCCTTTCACAAACTACTGAAGATGGTGGAAGAACTCTAAGAAAAACTAACTATGTGGTGCCACTGGAAGATTTCATCGTCGTCAGAAAATGAAGACAAGCAACCAGAACCATTGGAAAGAGCTATACAGTCCAAACAATGGGAAAGAAAAGGATCTTCAGACGAAGAGGATATTCTCCTAGCAGAACTTCAAAGACGTATAAGAGCTAAGAAGATCATGGATGATCAGCAGTATAAACACAAGAATGATCAGACCGTAGATTCAGAATCGGATGAGACCCATGAGTCAAATCAATGTGGTGAAAATAGTGGTCAAGACTATGAAATACCCTTAGATAACCCAAATGTATCCTTAGATGAAAATATGGAAATAGATGAAATAGCCCCTAAAGTAGGTCTAGGCTTCAAACCAATCCCTAAACCCCGTAAATCTAATAAACAAAAATTTAAAGAGTAGTGTTTAGTTATCTTAAAACAGTTAGTAATAGGATGGATAAAGTATCCTTTATTTTCAGATGTCAGAATCTGAGTTATTGGAACTGAGATTGACGCCCCCTAGTGAACTTTATATCAAAATAAAGTTTGAAAGAGTCACATTGACAGCAACCTTGAACATATACAGCCATTATTTGAGTGATACAGAGCCATACTCTGATATGGTTATGATAATCGTTAGAGGAGAAATCACCTCTGCGAGCGTTAGGAGGGAGGGCGTCACTCGAAACCGAATGTGGATGTAAATAATCTTGAATAAGCTTAGCTTTATATATATTGCACGCTTTTAAAAAGACATGACAAGATCCCCTGTGACATTAAGACATATATTGAGATACGTCGACTAGCGAACGCAGACTCAGCACCTCGGTTATTTGTATGAATATGCGGAGTTGAAGAGATTTAACAGATACTCGAAATACATGAGACAGCGACTAAGTAAAGAAACTATAAGACTAATTTTTGTATGTGATTTAAAATTATTGGTAAAAACAATTAAATATTACTATCGACATCTTGAATATGGGACAAGGTTGCTCGAGTTGTCATGGTTCATTTTCATTAACCCATGTTATAATCAGGAAAGTTATTTTAAAAACACTGATTTTTTTCAGCATTTTACACAGTATTACAAGATATAAGACAAATTAAAATTAATTTGCAACCCATAAAATCCTTGTCTTGGGTTGGAAGCCCCTGGTTTTATGTGTGTAACAATAACGTTAGGACTTTGTATTAAGAAAACCAAAACTATTAAAATGTGGGGTGGTATATGCTGTGGGGGTTGCTGGACAGGTTGTCGAACAAGGGGTAGTGACGGAGATAAGAAAGGTTCTTCCAAAAACACTGTATTTTGTTGTGTGAATCCAGAGAAATGGACCTCTAGTGACATTATTGAACTTAAACCAATCCCGAAAGACACTAGGATCCAAGAGAAACCCCGACGGAGCGGAAGTATCGAAACTCGCAAATTGACCAGTAACACGGGGACAATTTCGACTAAACTAGCACAACAATTTCTTGGAGAGGAGAAAAATGAAGAATCTCCATGGACCAAATATTACAGACCGGACCCAGAACTGGCACGTAAATACATTGAAGAGAAGGCCGCGATGTTTACGCAACAGAGGAACGCAGGAGACCCTCCACGAGATTCGCCTCGCCATCCGCGCCGACCCTCTATCCACGGGTGCCGATGATAGATGAATGATTAAGCTGCAGCCGCGAAGAAGTTGTGTATTCCTTATAAAAGAATTGTAAAATTTAGTGAAAGTTTAAAATGTGAATTATATAAAATCTTGTGCTAATATAAATCTTGTATTTGGTGATTCACTCCGGAGAACTTCAGGAAGAAACCAATGGACTCCGAACCTATGACGCTAACCTCGCCCCCAAGAAGGAAGAGATATTTTGTGAACTTACATGCATGCCTTGACTTTATATATATATATATATATATATATATATATATATATATATATATATATATATATATATATATATATATATATATATATATATATGTGTGTGTGACATTATGCTTAACCATACTTAGTATTACTTTTATGATGAATTACGATTATATTCAACTATGGTTATTTCATCTTGGTCATTATTGTCATACTTTATTCATTATTGTTTTCATGATTGTAATGCGATATAATCAAACTATATGATTTTAGGTACATGTATACATCCTGGTTAAGGATATGTTTGTGTAGATGAATGATGTTCCAAGCCGGAGGTGGAAACATGTCACTTGATACTATCTCTTAACAAAGATGTTCTGACTGGTATGTCACTAGGACGTTCGTCTGATCAGGGGTAGATCAAGGACGCTTTCCTATTCCGGGCGCCAGGCATGAGAAATCTCCCTTCGGGATATTTCTTTTGTTTGGGGGACGTATGTAAACAGATAGCCATTCTATGACCTAAAATTGCTAGTATTAAATAATGGTCACTATGATATTTGAGTGTACCTAGGTACTGCGCACTGAATGGTGCTAAGGATAATTAACAGAATGAACTCTGTGAATCTTGTAGCAATGCGTAGTATTCCTAAATGATGTTATAAACCAGGCGAATAATACGGGCAAAATAATATCCAAATTGAGAGTTTAAAAACAAGTGTCATATTTGGCGATTCTGTGTCTGCAAAGATAGCTCTCGTACTCTATATTAATAATGGAAGAAACGTACTTCGAAAACGATATTTTATGTCAGTCCAACTTGAAAATAGATTTAGAAATGTCAAACAAGAAATCTAAACGGCTAAAGGTCGACAACTCTAATTCCTGCATTAGAAATTTCACCATGTCCTGTCTGTCGAATGTAAATAATAGCTTGTGCTGCATGTTTGTGTCTTGATTTCGTTTTAAACCACAACTGGGACAGCATCTGATGTATACACGAGCATTAAAACCCACAAGTATTCATTTCCCGATTTTATACGAATAAAAACCGCTTATCCAATTTCAACCACATTTGGCACAAAGCATCCTTATGGGAGGGCGAATATAAATTGCAGAAATAAAAGTCCGATCTGTATTCAAAGCGGAGAAACCTTGAAACTGTAGAAAAAGGGGGTGCATTTTTTAAAATCTTCTTCTCAAGAACTACCGAGTCCAATTCAACGTAGTTTAGCATAAATTATCCTTATGGGAAGGAAAATATATATTGCAAAAATTAAGTGCTAACTCTGTTTCAAATCTGAGTTATTACGAAAATAATAATAAAGGAAAGGCGTGTTTCAATCAGTTTAATAGCTTTGGGTTTAGCATACGGTAAAATGGGTAGGCAAGACTTGGCCTGAGCAAAACAAAAGATTGGCAGTTATTAATCTGTCAATCTCATTAAAATTTCAGGATATTTGATGGACCAGTATATTTGTATTCGCTGTAAATATTGCTGCAAAATAATGCGTATTTGGAATTGATGATTGCCGATCTGCCCCGGCTTTTATTTTGCCACGGCCCGGGTTTTCATACCCATTTCACCAAAACTCGTATTCCATACTTCTAAAACGAGGTTCTTTGTTTAAAGCAGCCATAACATTATACGAAAAAGGGTCGATCTGACTATGATGAATTTGCTTGTTGTACAACAGTTTACGTATGAAGGGAAATTTTTGAAACATGCAAAATATAATGGTGCCGATTTTGTGAAGTAAACTGAGGCTAAATATTTCAATGCGTTGACAGTTTTTACACATGACGTTGGTGTTAGCTTGTTTTGATTTTCGTTTCGTTTTCATTATTTATGCTTAGTAACCTGGGAACTATCGTCTGCATTTCAAACAGAGACTTCGGTAAATCAAACAGTTAAATGTTTACCTGCGCAAATTAAGCAAAATCTGATGAATCAAAAAAGTACTGAAATACAATTCATTCAGCGGTAATTCGGCATTATCTTTTGCGTAATGGTAGATTAATGCAATAGGTTTTGTTGAGATGCTCGGCATTTTCTCGAGTTTATTCAGTTTAAATAGAGTTTGATATCGCTGACGGAAATATGTAGGTATATACATGTATATATATGATTCATTTCGAAAAAATAAATTGTGTTCTTTATTTGTTATAGTGCATGTTTCTTTTGTTTAATTATTTACAATTTCTATTTACTAACCATATTTTAGTGTTAAGCTTCGAATTACAAGCAAGATACAGAGATTTGCTCACAATATTTGTACACAGATCTTAAGACTAAAGATTAAAAAAGGAAAAAAATTGTTTATATTTATTAAGAAAATTTCTGTTCTTTCGGAAACCAACTTTAACAACTTATTGTATTGTAAACTTAACCCTTTTTCGTCATTATTACTCCTACTGTACATGTGATCCTTGACTGTGTTTGTGTACATCTGTATGAACTGATTTTGAACCTCAAATACCAGTGAACTGGTCTTGAGTGATTAAAAGAATTAAAAATCTTAGGCCATTTCTTTTCCCATTTTAAATGTCGAATAGGAAATACCAAGTTAAAAATCTTAAGCTGAATGTAATAAACTCATATGAACAAGATATGACTCAAACCTAGGCGAACTGTGAGCTCTGTATCTTGCTTATAATTCTACGATTGACGCTGAAATTTTGGTTGAACATTAGAAATTCTATATGAATAAGAGTATGTTAAATACTTGTACAAACAAAATAAAAGAATGATATTCTGTATATACCTAATTTCTGGGACCCCCTTTTAATACAATAAATAATGTGAAATCTACATCAATTTTGATAGTTTTTCAGACACCAGTAAATAAAAACGACATCTTTAAAATAGTTTCCATAGTTCTGACACATTTCTGTTGCGGGGATAAAGTGATTTTCGCTATTCCTAAGAAAATATTACAGCGGAAAATTATCCTGGTTTGTACGCGAAGTAAATAACAATCATTTAATTATAATGGAGAAGACAATTTAAAATTTTTGAATGTTTTTAATTTGAGGAATTGAGCATATTGAGGTACAATTTTCTTCTTCACATCTATACATGTAGTATTTTAACTAGAATACAATAACTATTATATGTATTTTTTAAATACAATACATAGTAAGTAGTTGATGAAAAAAACGTACCTATATGCTCTCATATATTTTGATCGCTTTACAAAGTGTGGGGGCGGGGCGAAAATATAGGGAATTGGAAGTTAAAAACTTAACAGTGTACCCCTACCAAGTGTTTAGTTTTATATCTTGCGTAGGATTTTCTTATTCTGGTAAAAAATAGTATTTTATGAAGATACAATGTCAAAGATTACGTGTTTGCAAAAATAAGTGTAAAATTCGAATACTTGACAATATCTATTATTCTACCGAGGGACCATATGGCACACTATCTTCTGAACGCCCATTGTTGTTCAGGTGAGCGATGTGGCCCCATGGGCCTCTTGTTTCAAGAGATATTGAAACATTTTTTTTCTTTATATGATCGACCATTAAAAGTTATGGCACCAAATTACCATTTGCCTGATAACACCGAGAACCTACAAAGTTTTTTCCCTTTGTGTATGAAGTGATTGTTATCGCTACTCCTCTGAAACCATAAGAGATAGAGACTTGAAACTTTTACTAACCTCTGTTGTTCAGTTAGACGCTCCTTCATTCTATTCATACCGAAAGGGTCTAAGACTCCCTGCTATCAGTTATTGCCCCTGAAAGTATTTAAATTTCGATAAAATCACTTCCAACTTTTTTTTACTATTTGTCATAGAGACTTCGGACTATTTGGGATGGAAGCGTCTACCTTGGCCGATCAAAATGACATAAAGGTCAAAGGTCAAGGTCATTTGAAAATCTGAGTATTCATGAGTTTTCGTACTCTTTTGTTTAGGGTGGTATAGAAAAACTTTATCAAGGACGTAGTAGGACTTCTTAAGACATTTCAAAATGTAGCCCGTCAGCTCCCATCTTAAAATAGTTAGTGAGTTATTGCCTCTTTTGTACGAAATGCTTGTTTTCGCTACTCCTCTGAAACCATAAAAGATAGAGACTTAAAAATTTACCAATGTCTTCAGTACACTTAGAAGTTTCTTCAGTCTATGATCCCAAAAGGGTCCAACGTCCCCTTCTAGCAGTAATTCCCCTTTAAATTTCATTGATTCTACAAATACATCCGAAACACACCCCTCCCCCTTTTTAAAAAACATTTTGACCTTGTTACCTTGACTGTTGACCTTTTGACCTTTGATCTTGACTTCTTAGAACTTGTGTGTTTTAAGTATATGCAACATATACCTCAGATTTATTTATATACACAATTAGCTCTCTTGCCGCCGCCCCCTTACTTTTAGATTTGACTTTGACATTTGACCTTGACCTTTGATCTCTGAGTACTGGTGTATTATTATATAAATAGTGTTTGGGAGGGTAACGGTTGAAATTGACACCCCAAGAAAACAATTGTCAACCGACGCGAAGCGGAGGTTGACAATGGTTTTTGAGGGGCGTCAATTTCAACTGTTACCCTCTTAAACAGGCATTATTTATCTTATTATACTGAATGTCTTAATTTACATAAATTAATGCTCAAATTTCACAGAAAATTTGTGTTCACATTTTTATCAGCAACCTGTAACGATATTTGTTGAAGTTCCGCGAAGGATCACTCTTCCTTTCCAGACCCCGATGTTATATGAATTTAGTTTACATTTTCTCTCCCTAGTCTTAGTCTGGTTTTTCCCCAACTTGGCTGAAATACATGACTGGCCTTAATCCACAAATGCATGACAGTAAAATGTAATTCTGAGCACGTGCATTTCAACAGGAGAATGCGTATCAATTAATCCGACGTGGCCTTCCAACATCTTCAAATAGCCCTCGCGACGAAAGTTTGACCTGGCCTTTTGATTTCTTAGTCAACGCTACCCGGCCACATTGTTTACAAGCAGCACTGATTTTTATTAACAAATTAATAAGCAACTGAACCAAGCGCCTATCTATTCATTATAGGCTTCTCAATCTTGTATTAACACTTTCAGGAATGTAAACAAGGCAGATCTAAACCATACGGGTGTGTATTGTTTTGCATCGCATCACATTCGTTCAATTGATAGCCTATAGTATTTAACACGCGCATCTTAATGAGACGACGTAGCCTCGTGGTTAGTGTACATGAATGTACAGCTAATAGTCGTGGGTTCGAAACCCGTCGTGGCCTGTTTTTATTTCCTTTTTAAATTGAGTAAGAATTTGATTTTTCTCTAATTACTCTTTAATTATCAACATTTTGAGGATTTTTTTAACCATTTTGAAAGGTGGAAAGGCCTCTAATTGTTCCGTGAACAATTAGACTACTAGTTGTATATGTTTTTCTTTTTCTCCTTTAGTGTTTATTTTTTTGTCCTGAAGAAGGGACGGGTTGTCCTGAAAAATTTTATTCGCGGCGACTTTATTTCGCGATATACATCCGATATCCTGGTTCGCGACGATTGACTAATGATAGCGACCAAGCCTTATTTAGACCTTATTTAGACCCGTGTTGTTATAACAACCATATGACAATGTCCGGTTCGCGGCGAGATGTATTCGCGACGACGGGTTAACCTTGCGAAAATTTCTCGTACGCGAATAAAAGTTGGTTTTCAGTATTTTACTTTATTGTTTGTGTCATTTGTTTTTAGCTCACCTGAGCTGAAAGCTCAAGTGAGCTATTCTGATCACTTTTTGTCCGTCGTCCGTCCGTCCGTCCGTCTGTCCGTCCGTCTGTCCGTCTGTCCGTCTGTAAACTTTTTACATTTTGAACTTCTTCTCTAAAACCGCTTATCCAATTTCAACCAAATTTGGCACAAAGCATCCTTATGGGAGGGCGAATATAAATTGCAGAAATAAAAGTCCGATCTCTATTCAAAGCGGAGAAAACCTTGAAACTGTAGAAAAAGGGGGGTGCATTTTAAAAAATCTTCTTCTCAAGAACTACTGATTCCAATTCAACGTAGTTTAGCATAAATTATCCTTATGGGAAGGAAAATATAAATTGCAAAAATTAAGGTCTAATTCTGTTTCAAATCTGAGTTATTACGAAAATAATAATAAAGGAAAGGCGTGTTTCAATCAGTTTAATAGCTTCGGATTCGGCATCCGGTAAAATGGGTAGACAAGACTTGGCCTGGGCAAAACAAAAGATTGGCAGTTATTAATCTGCCAATCTCATTAAAATTTCAGGATATTTGATGGACCAGTATATTTGTATTTGCTGTAAATATTGCTGCAAAATAATGCGTATTTGGAATTGACGATTGTCGATCTGCCCCGGCTTTTATTTTGCCACGGCCCGGGTTTGCGTACCCATTTTACCAAGACTCGCATTCCATACTTCTAAAACGAGGTTCTTTGTTTAAAGCAGCCATGACATTATACGAAAAAGGGTCGATCTGACTATGATGAATTTGCTTGTTGTGCAACAGTTCGCGTATGAAGGGAATTTTTTGAAACATGAAAAATATATTGGTGCCTATTTTGTGAAGTAAATTGAGGCTAAATATTTCAATGCGTTGACAGTTTTCACACATGACGTGTATGTTAGCTTGTTCTGATTTTCGTTTCGTTTTCATTATTTATGCTTTGTAACCTGGAAACTGTCGTCTGTATTTCGTGATTTTTACGTATCAAATCAAACAGAGACTTCGGTAAATCAAACAGCTACGTTAACTGTTTACCTGCGCAAATTAAGCAAAATCTGATGTATGAGTACTGAAATACAATTCATTCTATCGGTAATTCGGCATTATCTTTTGCGTAATGGTAGATTAATGCAATAGGTTTTTGTTGAGATGCTCGGCATTTTCTCTAGTTTATTCAGTTTAAAAAGAGTTTGATATCGCTTACGGAAATATGTAGGTATCTATATGTATATATATATGATTCATTTCGAAAAAATAAATTGTGTTCTTTATTTGTTATACATGTAGTGCATGTTTCTTGTGTTTGATTGTTTACAATTTCTATTTACTAACCATATTTGAGTGTTAAGCTTCGAATTATAAGCAAGATACAGAGATTTGCTCACAATTCTATGTTTGTACACAGATCTTAAAAGCTAAAGATTAAATCAAAGTACTGATAGTATTGAAAAGCGCTAACCCAGCTTCTGTATGTATATAACAAATATATGTATATAGCATTTCAGCTTCTGTATACGCACTATATTTCCTCATCACTGCATGACAGTCCCTGCAATGATGTATGTAAGCCCCGTACATTAATTTTACAATAGCCCGTAAATTAGATTCACAATAGCCCGTGCAGTTATGTGCATAAACCCCTGAAACTGGTTCCCTAACCAGTTTAAATGATGTATACTTTTGCTTATAGGTGGCGGTTATTCGATGCACCGGAAGTTGAAGTCTAACGACAATAAAGCGCTGAGCTATGCTTAGCGCTTTAAAAAGTAAAAAAAAATTGTCAATATTTATTACGAAAATTTTCAAAATCTGTTCTTCCAGAAACCAACTTATTGAATTGTAAACTTAACCTTTTTAGCTCACCTGAGGATGGGGCCACAATGGGGGGGGGGTCGAAGTTTAACAAATGAATATATAGAGTAAATCTTTAGAAATCCTCTTCTCAGAAACTAATCGGCCAGGAAAGCTGAAACTTGTGTGGAAGCATCCTCCGGTAGTGTTGATTCAAAGATGTGAAAATCATGACCCCTGGGGGTAGGGTGGGGCCACAATGGAGGGTCGAAGTTTAACATATGAATATAAAATGTAAATCTTTAAAAATCTTCTTCTCAGAAACTAATTGGCCAGAAAAGCTGACACTTGTGTGGATGCATCCTTATGTAGTGAAGATTCAAATTTGTGAAAATCATGACCCTCGGGGGTAGGGTGGGGCCACAATGGGAGATCGATGTTTTACATAGGAATATACACAGTCAATCTTTAAAAATCTTCTTCTCAGAAACTAATCAGCCAGGAAAGCTGACACTTGTGTGGATGCATCCTCAGGTAGTGTAAATTCAAATTTGTGAAAATCATGACCCCCGGGGGTAGGGTTGGGCCACAATGGGGGATCGAAGTTTAATATAGGAATATATACAGTAAATCTTTAAAAATCTTCTTCTCAGAAACTAATTCGCCGGCAAAGCTGGAACTTGTGTGGAAGCATCCTCAGGTAGTGAAGATTCAAAGTTGTAAAAATCATGACCCCTGGGGGTAGGTTGGGGCCACAATTGGGGATTGAAGTTTAACATATGATTATATACAGTAAATCTTTAAAAATCTTCTTCTCAGAAACTAATTAGCCAGGAAAGCTGGAACTTGTGTGAAAGCATCCTCAGGTAGTGTAGATTCAAAGTTGTGAAAATAATGATTTATTTTAAAATAATAATGGGGGGGGGGGTCAAAGTTTAACAAAGGAATATATAGGGTAAATCTTTAAAAATCTTCTCAGAAACTAATCAGTTAAATGATTCTTTATAATTGTTAAGACTTTGGCCCCAGGACAATTCTTTGGCCTCACGAGAAGGTTTAGAGTTTGATGTACGTTTTTATCCCATATATAAACTATTGTTAGGGATCTTTTTTAGAACTGCAATACTCAACATATGATATGACTATAAAATCATCCTGTTAGAAAAGGGACTAATGATTATAAACATAAGAATATCCAGGGGAAAATGGATTTTATTTATACAGGATTTACATGAATTATTGTACATTGTCCAGATAGTTTGTATTATGACTCCATTGAGCTGATTTTATCATACCTATTGTTCCTCAGGTGAGCGATGTGGCCCATGGGCCTCTTGTTCTTAGTGTTTTATGTATGTATTTTGAGTTTGGTTGTTCATGTTATTGAATATTGTTAGTGTTTTTTTTAATTTGGTACTTTTAACTCAAAAAGGCGACGATTGTAAGACCACAAAAACTGGATCCGAGTACAGCGGAAAACGAGACAGAACTCGAGAAGGAATTCCTTGTGAACGTTGGGACTTTCGAAATCCTGACGTCGAATTTTTTTTGTCAAAAATCAGCTTTCCCGGTGCCACTGTATCTGCGCAAGAAAACTTCTGTAGAAACCCAAACAGCATATTACCAGAGGGTCCCTGGTGCTTTACAGCTAATCCCAAAGTGGGGTTGGGGATGTGTGATATCCCGCTCTGTTTTAACGGCAAGAAAACATATTAACTTTTTGAAGTGTCTTTTAAGACATATTTGGACCTTTTAGAACTTGTATCAAATAAAACAAAGCATGTTGTTGATACGAAATTAGTTATAATATGTTAGAACTTATACTTATTTTTAAAACAGTACACTTGAAAAAGTGGCACCTCTTCGATCTTTGTGAGTGGTGTTTATGATATAATTGTTCATCGCCCGTTGTTTTTATGCTTCAAACGTAATTAACATTTGATATGATATGCAACTATATTTTATAGATTATGTATGTGACTTCTCCAAAGGCAACTGTACATTAGACCAATTAAACGATGATACAATTAAATGGGATAATAAATTAGAAGGTACGGTGAAAAATCCAAACGTAATATTGACAGTCTTAGTTTATTCTTTAGGATTACATCAAGTTACAAACATCATCTACGAACAAGAAAAAGTTTATTTTGTAAAATAATCATTGAATTCGTTTTTTTTTTGCTGTTACTTGTAGAAAAAACACTAGCTTTAACACTCTCAGCTAATTTGACGACTCCACAACCAGTATTACCCACACTGAGATTACCAAATATGCGATTCACAAACACTGGAGGTTGTTTAGAAATGGAATATCGTGGCGATGGAATGCGTTTAAATATAAGTACTGCCAAACAAAACTTGACGAGTCTCCAGGGCAGCCCAACGTGGATGACCATAAAAGTTAACCTAGATTACTCCGACGATGGCTACCAGGTTTGAGAAATTCAAGTTATCGTATTGTTATAAAAATTGCATATAAATTTAGATTCTTCACATGAAAATTCTTATTAAGAAAATACTAGTAGATCTTTTGCAGAGTTACTTTAAGTTAAAGGAAATGTAAGGATGTTTTAAATCTATTAGGGTCAAAAAGTGCATCCTTTTATCGGATTGGGGGAATAAGGAAACAAGACACAAGGTTGTAAATTAGGTTTGTACTGACTATAACTACGTGTTTGCGAAAAACATAGCAGAAAGTTGTGTTACATCCTTCGTAAGATTAAAATAATGCATCTCCGTTTAACTTTAACAGGCATATATAAAGTTAATGCATTGTGTTTTTATTGCACACATCTTGCTCTACTGCGACACATTTTGAAATTTCTTGTTGGAAAACTGTCGAGCAGGTAATTATAGGTTACATGGACCTGAATCTATGCTTTGTTTACTACCATTTTAGAAGTAGAATATTTATTTTAGATGTGTATGTAAGGGGATAGAAAAACTGGTTGGTATCATATTTAAATGTTTCAGAAATTCCTTCATAAAGGCTTTATGATAGATTTGATCTCGTGACCAACCAGTATTTATATACATTATTTTCTTATTACATTTATTGCAAATACTGCAATAAAATTTGTTTTTACTTTCTTTTTTGTGCTGACCTAGAAAGTTATGTAAAAACTATAATTCGACAAGAGAAAATTTTGTGGAAAAAATTGAATAAAATGTTTTACTACAAATACAAAGTATGTTTAAATGAAGCCTAAAGTTATGCCTATATATACATGTTTTCATTACGATATCAGCTGTATTCAATATGAGTCGGTTAGTTTGTATCCATAGAATATGTATTTACCGAGTTTATTTATGCGCTATCGTGACCTCTTGACCAATTGTGTCAGTTACGCAAGGAAAACATCTTGATTAAATATTGTTATATGAGGGAAAAGATTTGCAATCGTAAAAATAAAGATTTTTTCTTGTGCAGTTGCTTTTGAAGTATTGATTTTTTTTTTTGCGACACCAATACTTTCCCATTTTTAGCTAACCTGAGCTGAAAGCTCAAGTGAGCTATTCTGATCAAATTTTGTCTGGCGTCCGTCTGTCTGTTTATCCGTCTGTCTGTCTGTAAGCTTTTTAAATTTTCAACATCTTTTCAAGAACCACTGTGCGAATTTCAACCAAACTTGGCACAAAGCATCCTTACGCTAAGGGGATTCAAAGTTGTAAAAATTAAGAATCATGCTCTAATGCAAGGGGAGATAATTAGGAATTATTGAAAAAAATTTAAATATCTTCTTCTCAGAAAGCAATCAGCCAGGAAAGCTGAAACTCTTGTGGAAGCATCGTCAGGTAGTGTTAATTCAAGGTGTGATAATCATGGACCCAAAGGGTAGGGTAGGGCCACATTTGGGATCGAATTTTTACATAGAGTATATAGACTAAATCTTTTAAAATATTCTCCTCGGATAGCAATCAGCCAGGAAAGCTAAAACTTATGTGAAAGCATCCTCAGGTAGTGTACATTCAAAATTGTGAAAATCATGACCCCTCGGGGTACGATGGGGCCACACTGGGGGGTCGACATTTTACATAGAAATATGTAGAGTAAATCTTTAAAAATCTTCTCCTCAAGAACCATTTGGCCAGGAAAGCCGAAACGTATGTGGAAGCATTGCCAGGTAGTGAAGATTCAAGGTTGTGAAAACTCTCGGGGGTATAATTGGGCCACAGTGGGGGGGGGGGTGAGTTTTTCCATAAGAATATATAAAGTAAATCTTTAAAAATCTTCTCAGAAACCATTACATCTACGCCAGAAAAGCTGAAACTAGCTTGTGTAGAAGCATCTTCAGGTAGTGTAAATTCAATGTTAGGAAAATTATGACTCCCGTCGGTAGGATGGAGACACAATGGGGGTTGAATTTTTACATCGGAATATAGAGACTAATCTTTAAAAATCTTCTCAAGAACCATTTGGCCAGGAAAGCTGAAACTTATGTGGAAGTATCCTCAGGTAGTGTATATTCAAGGAGGTTGTGAAAATCTTGACTCCCGAGGGTAGGGTGGAGCCACAATGGGGGTTTAATTTTTACATAAGAATGTATAGACTAAATCTTTTAAAATCTTCTTCTCAAGAACCATTTGGCTAGGAAAGCTGAAACTTGTGTGGAAGCATTCACAGGTAGTGTAGATTAAAAGTTTTGAAAATCATGACTCCCGAGGGTAGGGTGAGGCCACCATGGGGGTTTAACTTGTTTAGAACCATCATCAGGTTATTTTACATAGGAATATATAGAGTAAATCTTTAAAATCCTCTTCTCAAGAGTGTGGCAGCATCGTCAGTTAGTAAAAATTCAAATCGGATGTTTACATAGGAATATATAGAGAAATGTCTTTGAATCTTTTTCTAAAAATAAATTTTTCTAGAAAATATGTAACTTTAGTGAAAGCAACTTCAGAGAGTGTAGATTCAAATTTGTGCAAATCACAATATCACGGATGGATGGGCTACATTGGGGATTCAGTTGTACAAAGGAAAACATTTTAATTATTCACAAAAACTGAAATGTTATCATATATGTCTTTACTTATATGCAAGCATGTTTATATATTCCTTCTTCTTATAAATTGTTTAAACTTCGGCCCCTGGACAATTATTGGGCCTCACAAGGGGTTCAGAGTTTGATGTAGGTTTATATCCTGTATATAAACAATTGTTCAGGGTCTTTTTGAGAACTGCAATGCTGAATGTAATATGACTATAAAATCGTCCTGTTTTAAAAAAGGACTTGATTATAGATATAAGAATATTCAGGGGGAAACAGATTTTTTGTACAGGATCTACATGTATCATACCACATTGTCTAGATAGTTTGTATTATGACTCCATGAAGCTGATTTTACCATGTCTATTGTTGCCCAGTTGAGCGATGTAGCCCATTGGCCTCTTGTTTAAAAAATACACCCATTTTTAGAATTTAATTTGATTTCACTTCACCCTAAAAAGTTTTGGTTGAACCTGACTAAATGAAACTAGAAATAACTTAAAACACAAGTTGTTGACAGGAAAACGGATAAGCATAACTACGCTTACAGTTCAGGTAAACTATAAATAAAAATGTTATTGAAAAAACCCCACATTAAACAAAATCAAATATTTATAAAACACATGTACTTTATTCAAAGTAGTGGGGCCTTATTGCATTCCCAGATTGAAATGTTCTCTTGATTTTAGGTAATCATGACACCAGTTTTCCTTTCATCTTCTGTGAATTTTAGAATAAAGTACATACGCATACAAACCACTCCATGCAAAGGTAACTACTGATTTTTTTTGTAAGAGAAGTTTACTTGGACTTTGCTTCAAAAGTTTGTTATAATGTATGTTCATTTATGGCATTTAAGATTGCTTTGCTTGCCTGGAGGACCGCTTGTGCATTCAACACGAGAAAGTTTGTGATATGATTGTGGACTGTCCCGATAACAGTGACGAAAAGAACTGTGGTAGGTAGATGCGTACACAGCATTTTCCTTAAACGGAGTTCTGACACTGATTTAGCTTATATTTTCCTTAAGATTGTCATTTTGTTTTTAACTGACTATTCAATATCTTATACGGTAATTAATAAACTAGTCTTAGGTGGCCCGACACAACAACATATATTTGTTATTATTTTATTGTATTTTTAGCATTATTTCAGAAACAATGGGACACAAAGTTTTGCCTTCGTATGATATATTTTAGAGCCTTACATTGATCTAAAATAATGCATTGTATATTGTATACATGCATGTCAAGTACAATTAGGTTAATGTTTTATAAAGAAAATATATACTTATGAATTAAGACTTTTTGCCGATAAACTAAATAATGGCTGCACAATCGTAACTGCTTACACCTTTAGTATTTCAAAACGTGTTATATGATGTCCGTAAGCTATAATTGAATATTACATGATAAGTAGTTATTGTAAAAAACCTACTTTTATTTTCGATAAGCCAGCTAAAAATAGCAAAAATGAGAGTAAGGTGTAGGATTCGCTTTGGCAGATCCAAGTTATTGTAAGTTAGCATTAAAACATATCTTTGCAAAGAAATAGTATACAAATATTTAATGCTTGAGCAGTCAGTAGACCCGAATATTTTTCGCGAGGAGCAGGGATCGAACAGCTCAGTATGATCTATTGCCCAAGGCCGTTGGCCTCGGGCAATAGATCATACTGAGCTGTTCCCTGCACCAAGGGAATAAATTTGGGTCTATGGACTGTTCAGGCATTAAATAATTGTTTTATAACCTAATTCCGTCTTTAGTATTTTGTGTTCACAATTATAAATATACAGCATTAAGCATTCAGGTCAAAGTTAATCAATACCAAGATGATTTTAAAAGATAAATTTTAAGAACAATAGTGAAATAAAAATAACTAGACCTGTTTTTGTCTTCAACAAAAAGGAAGGGCTTTTCGACAGCCATTATAACCCCTTGTTTAAATTTATTATATGTTCTCTCAAAATCTGTATATTAAAAATTAGACAAATATCATGAACTTATACCAACACGTTAACATTTAAGAAATTAAATGCCCAAAGAAAGACAACTGCAGAATTTTTTATCCAACTATATCGTTTGTTTCTTGAAAAAAAGTTCTAAAAATTCATATATAAGAAAGTACTCATTTAAGATTCAAGAGTTTTGGTATGCCAAAAGCTCTAATGCTAATTATTCATTGAGCAAAGCGAGATAACTCTTGAAATTTAATTTTTTTATTGTGATAAAATTATAATTTTCAGCACCTTAAAACGCCTATAGGAAGTCAAAAAGTTGCTCTTTGGACCATAATTTTTAAATTGTACTCTTTATTCTTAACTATAACCGAACAGAGTTTGAACATCGGATGAGTAATTAAAAAGTTACAGCTAAAGAGCTGTTTTTAATACTGACCCCTTCAGGTCCCTTCTTTTTCGGAATTTTTTTCCTAAGGCCTTTTCCGGTCTGTGCATGAGGTCCCTCATTACAAATACAAACTAAAAAAATAGTTGCTTAAAAACTGCTTGAGAAAACGTTACATGCGTGAATTCAATTTAACATAGAAACTCCCATAGACAATTTTCATCGGCTCATAAAACCGGAAGTACTCAATAATATTCCATGAAACTTTGAATATATCTTAATTACGTCTATTTAAACAATATCTATTCTAATCATTTGTTGAGCAAAGCGAGATAACTCTTGAAATTTAATTTTTTTGAATTGTGATAAAGTTATCATTTTTAGACCCTTAAAACCCCCATAAGGAGTCAAAAAGTGGCCCCTCGGACCATATTCTTTAAATTGTACTCCTTTATCTGAACTAAAAACCGAAAAGATTTTGAAAATCGGATAAACAATAAAAAAGTTACAGTTAAAGGGCCGTTTTTAATATTGACCCCTTCAGATTCCTATTTTTCAGAATTTTTTTCCCAAGACCTTTTCCGGTCTGCGCATAAGGTCCCTAATTGCAAATACAAGATATAAAAATATTTGCTTGAAAACTGTTTGAGAAAACGTTACATGCGTGAATTTGATTTAACATAGAAACTCCCATAGACAATTTTCATCGGCTCATGAAACCGGAAGTAACCAAAATTTTTCAATGAGACTTGAAATATATCTTAATTACTTCTATTTGAACTATATCTAAACGTCTTAAAAAAATTTGTATTTTTCATCCCCCTTTTCTCAAGTTTGAGGCCTAAAATCTCAAAACTAATAAGAGATAGAAACTCGCCGCCACTTAACTTTTTTAACAACTCGACAAGGTTAATCTAACTCCAAAATTACAACAAGATTTCCCGAGAAATAAAAACAATATATTGATTAATTTAATTTCTAGTTTCTTTTGCTTGTGTAAACCGGAAGTACCAGAACCGGAAGTTCAAAACCTTACATACGGGTGTCATTCAAAAATGCTCTAAGATTAATGTATAATTGTTTCTGAAATCCTTTCTGTTTTCAAAAAATCGCTGACGGAAATCTGTCGAGAAAAATAATAATAACTAGAACTTTTTTTGTCTTCAACAAAAAGTAAGGCTTTTCGACAGCCCCATTATCCCTTTTTAATTAAATGTTCAAAACAAATTATTCTCTTATTTATTTCGAAGTGTTGTTTATGCCTTGGTATCCCCAGTTGCTTAGATAGGAACTTATGAGTAGTGCAATGTGAAAAGAAAGATAACTCCAGAACTTTACAGGTAGCTACAATTCTAATTTCCAGAAGAATATTTTAAAAAATCATATTAGAGTAAGTATTCATTCCTCGGACATTAATAGCCATATAGATAAACACTTTAAGTATTTAATTTTAAAAAGAAATTGTGTCCATACAAAGCAATGCAATGCTAGGGCAATTAAATTCGAACAATGTATATGGTAAGGGTCGGACTGATACTGGTTCTGCTTGACATAAAGATTAACAATATTCAAGGTTTTCCCTCAATTTCAAGCAATGATAAGATGGACTCTCAAAATAAGAAAATAGACGCAAAGTAAACTGCATTCACGGTATATGATCACGTTGTACATGTATGATGTGTCTCAAATGTTCCTTTTTTGGACTCGTCTACTATAACTGCGAAAAATTAATGAATGAGACATTCTGACGCGGAGTCTTGTAAATAAAATTTCCATTGGTCAGAATTGATTCTTTCGTGAGGGTCAGTGTAGGTATAAAAACCAATTTAATCGTTCAAAGTTTTGAATTGTTAACAATGGTATATCGGATCGAATGTTTTAGAACGATTTATAAATCCATGATACAGTCATTTGTAATCGGTTGACGTGTGAGCATGATTGTGTATTTAGTAGGGCATCCTTACACCCTATAAGATAAAGAAAACAAAACCCCCTGGCATTTTAGTTCTTCCAGTTAACTTTCCAGACAGCATGTTATAATGAATTAATAAATTAATGATTTTGTTTGTGAATAACAATTCAACATAAATTATAAATTAACAATGAATGTACACTCTAGTACGCTAGTATACAATCTTGTTGCGATGACAACACACCCCCCACCCCCCCCTCCCCGGTCATGATACCTATTTCTAAATTAGGATTACACACGTGCTTGCATGTGGCAGAAGACAAGCTGGAACTTAACTGTTAAATAAACTATAAGTTATCGACATCATCTCTTTGGAAATGTATTTCTCCTTAGTAAGTACGTGTAGAAAATGATACATGTAATTGTGTAAACTATAGAGGAATGCATGCATGATTTGCGCATAATAACTGCTTGATACAATATTTCTTTATTCCAACATGCTTTGGGCCTATGATAATAAGAAAATATATGCTTGACTTCATATCGGAAAATATGCTTGACTTCATATCGGAAAATTAAGGCACGTAGAATCGGGGGGGGGGGGGGGGAGGGGCCTGCCCCCTCCTCACATTTTTTCCCTCAGCAACTGATTTTTTAAAATTTACAATTTGGGAGTATGTAAAAAAAATGGTATGAAAATCATGAAATTAGGAGTGCAATTGAAGTTTTAGATATACACAGCCCACCCACCCCCCAGATTAGATTTTGAAGATTTTGGAAAATTCAAAATTCTTTTTTTTTTCTTTGCTTGTCAAGATTTGTTGGATGAGTTTGCCCCCCCCCCCCCCCACCACCACTTTCATAAACGATGCTACGTGCCTGGAAAATACTCATTTCTTTATTCCCCTCTTTAATAAACAAAACAAACCAACAAACAAAACCGATCCAGATAAATATAATTACATGTATCAAGAATAAACTACACATTGATCCTTCACCCACAATATTGCCTTTTCGATATTTCTCATCGTTGTAGACCCGTGTAACAATCTGTTAAGTATGTGCTTGCACGACAAAGAACCCCTTGCTGATCTACGTTTTCATTAACGCATATAAAGAAAAAATATATTTTGATTTGTTCTTGAATTTCTTTTGATGTAAAAAAAGGGAAGAAATTATTTTTCAGTCTCTCCTTCTGCCTGTTAAATAGCGGTTAATCCAAGTTCATTTTGTATATCCTTTTGTAATTTAAAAAAATGCGATGTAAATCTTTTTTTCATGCAATATGTCGGATAAAGTGTTGTTTTTTGAAATTTTATTAGACCATAAAATTGTAAAATGCAAACATTGAAAATTGTGCCCGATTTCTTTCTTTTTTTTAAAGGTTAAACTTAATTGATTAAAAAAATGAATCTTTGAGACAACACAAATTGACATAATCAGTAAGAGTTTGACAATCTCTAACTGCAGGTCTGTGGCTCTTAGTCTGAAAAAGAATCGGATGGACGACCTAGGACCCAGATCGTCCATTCGAATTTCTTGAATATTGCCGCCATTTCTTTCGTACGCGGACGCAATACTCATGGAGACTAAATGGTTCGTATCTTAAGTTTTACCTGCTTTGAAAGGTAATATTGGCATTCCGATAATATTGAAAATAAAAATTAAATAAAAATGGTTAAAATTACAGTAAAATTACCGGCATCGGTCTTCTCCATGCGCGGATCTAGAAGGGAAGAGAAAGGGTTCCAGCCCCCCCCCCCCCCCCCCCCCCGCAAAATTTCTTTCAATTACGTGTACATTATAAACTTACCAAAAATATGCCTCGGACATCCCTTGGCAAACTCAAATAACCGTCAGAATTTTCAACCCCCACCCCGGAAAAAAATTCTGATCCGCGCATGTTTCTCATCCTCGAATAACAAAATTATTCTTCGCAAAGTTAGACGTAACCATTAGGCATGTAGCATCATAGAGGGTTCATTTGTCTTCTTTTTATTACGGAATGGCTTTGCAACAGTAGCACCACCTGCACAGATTTCAAAACACACACGTACAAACCTGGCAGTGTGTTGGCGATGCAAATGTAAAATCGCAATATATAAAGTTAAACTAGCTGTGCATGCATTTTGTAAATAAAATATCGTCTTTAAATGATAAAGCTATATAATATATTGTTTAGAATTATTCTGGTTAAAAACAAAGTGTAGTTCAGTAGATTTCTACAGAAGTGCAGCGTTATTTCCCGCCATATGTCGACGAGAGAAGAGACGTAACTGTAAACAATCAATTTGTGGCAATGTAAGTGTGTTTGTGTGTGGGTGTTTGCTATGGAGATCGAAGTTCGGTGTTTATAACTTCAAAATCAACTGAACAGAGTGAAAGTCCCAGTAATTTCATAGTTAGATACCTTGTCGGGATACCAATTTTTATTTTTGTTTACAGCAGTGGTCATTTTTTACGGGGTTATTTTTCTTCACGTTTAACATGAAGAAAAATGATCACTGGGTCTTTTTTCTGCAGAAAAATCTAATTACTCTACAGCAAAGGAGGGGGGGGGGGGTCATTATTCTACGTCGAAAAATTTCCACCAGTCATTATTCTACGGTGGTCATTATTTTTCATTACACCGGCGCAGGATATCATTTAGTTGTTTCAGAGGTACTTGGCAGACTGATTGAGGTAAAGCAACAACAAAACAACTTTGATCGATGGTTTCGATTCAGGTTCATCTAGTAATCATAAAAATGTAAATTGTTATTTGATAATTTGATAATATTTTTTAAATTTGATCGAACTCGATATCAACTATTCCAAACTTTGAAAAAAACAAAGCTACACACTATGATAATAATGCATTATGAAAACACTTAAACAACTCAATGTTTAGTTTAACAATCTCGATATAATTACAGACATGATTAATTTCTACTTCTATAAAATTTCACTTTCGCCAGCCAAAGGTTTTCCGTCCCACAGCTCCGTTTTATAATTGGCGGTAGATACGAGTAGCTGATCCAATCGCGGCGCTTTTAACAGGCGCTTATAATTAAGCTGTAAAAGAAACACACGTGTGATGTTTGGTAAAACATTTGGTGTTTTTCACAAGTTGAGGTACAAGTACTCGAGTACAGTACCTACCCATGAATGGTCTAATCAGATCACTTATAAAAAAGATATACCGGTATTTTACTGCATGCATATGGGATTGAACAGAGATTTACAAACTTATCAAGGCTTGCGTGATCATAATATTGAGAGTAAACATGGCAAATGTAGATGTTGCCTTTTCCCGTTAAGATATACCTACCTGATTATGGTTATTGCTTTGAAAGGTTCAATGAGCTGATTGTGATTGCTTTCATATATCAGCTACTTATGTACTACCGGTACAGGTATCTAGTGAGTGAGTAGTGAGTACAAACATTGTAAATAAAACACCCCTTGCTTTCTCTAAGAATATCTTCATTCCTAATTAAAAGCATTATTGATTGGGTTCTGATTCACAGTTAGTCAACATGTTTTCAAGTTGTATTTATGCCGTAGCTTGTATATAACCCGTTGTTTCATTCGATTTAAATGTAAATATACAAGGGGTGCAACTCAAGTTGCTCGCCAAATACCGCCACCTCATCATCATCACAGAGTTTTCGTAATGAGATCTGCCAAGGGTTTATTGGGAGCGGAGTGAACCGAAAACCTTGACTAGCCAAGATGTATAAATTGGGATTTGTTAAAACACAATCGGACTTGGCTTTAATTTCTTATTTTTGCAGTTTTCAGCTCACCTGAGCTGAAAGCTCAAGTGAGCTTCTCTGATCAAAATTTGTCCGTTGTCTGTCGGCGTTGGCGTTGTTGTAAACTTTACACATTTTCATCTTATTTTCAAGAACCACTGGACAGATTTCAACCAAACTTGGCACAAAGCATCACTAGGTGACGATGATTCAGGTTTTTTCAAATAAAGGGCCACACCCTCTTTCACGGAGAGATAATTAAGATATATTGAAAATTTGTTGGTACTTTTCAAAAATCTTCTTCTTAAAAACTATAAGACCAGAAAAGATGTAACTTGCATTGAAGCATCCTCGGGTCGAGTAGATTCATGTTTGTTCAAATCATAGTCCCCAGGGGTAGAGTTGGGCCACAAGGGGGGTTGGGGTTGGGGTGGATTTTTACATAAGAATGTATAGAGAAAATCTTTAAAACTCTTCTTCTCAAAAGTTATTTGGACAGAAAAGTTTAAACTTGTGTGGAGGCATCCTCAGATAGTGTAGATTCAAGTTTCTTAATATCATGGTCCCCGGGGGTATGTTGGGGCCACAATGGAGGTCAAATCTTTACATAGGAATCTATATAGAGAAGCTTTAAAAATCTTCTTCTCAAAAACTATTTAATCGGAAAGCTCAATTTGGAGTTGAAGCATCTTCATATAGTGTAGATTCAAGTTTGTTCAAATCATGGTCTCCGGGGGTAGGTTGGGGCCACAATAGGGGAATGAATTTTTGCATAAGAATATATAGAGAACTAGATCTCGTTACGAGTAACGAGTAAGTCTTCCGTCCAATTTTGTTTTTATATGATACGATGAAATATCGATATTTTCTGCCAAATCTGCGATCTTGGTGAATCTAGGTTTTTTGTCTCGAGACCGGAAATGGACGAACAAAAGAGGTTTATGAAAATTAAAGCTGTTTTTTTTTATACATTTGTCTAGTTTACACCACTGTTAATCATGGAAGATGAAACACCAAAGATAATCAGTTAAACTTGTGAAAAAAAATGAATTGTTTGAACTCTTCTGGTGAGTACCGGAAGTGACGTTTGACAAAATAAAACCCGTTAAACATATCTTTATTCGATTGTCTATCATTTATAAAAGTTCGTGTCTCAATCACTTACAGTGACTAAAATCTCGCTGGTATCAGTTTTGTAAAAAGACTAGGTACCTAAGATATTTGATATAACTGACCGGATAGAACATCTTTGCTTATTTAACTTATATAAGATCGTGTAATTATATACCGGTATTCAGTCCATGTAAAAAAAATGGAGAAAAAATATTTTAAGTACTTCTGGTGACGACCGGAAGTTACGACAATTCAAACAAAAAAACGTAAACACGGATACATACTTAGGGCTATCATCCAACAAAGTTTGGTTGTTCAAGTCATCACCGTTTTTGAGATCTTGTGGAGTCATTGTTTTTGGGGGGGGGGGGGGGGTTTGGGGGGGGGGGGGGTGTGTCTCTTGACAGGAAACGGACAAACGGAAATGCTCAGTGAAAATGAAAAGTTAGTATTTTATGAACATTAGACACTTGAACTTTATTGTTTATCAATTTTACTAAAATTGTCAAAGAAAAACAGTGAACCTTACAAACAGCTTGATTTGTTTTAACCCTTCCGGTGAGAACCGGAAGTGACGGTTGACAAATTGAAAACGATTAAACGCATTTTCTATTGAATTTCTTTTATCTTTATAAGTTTTGTGTTTTGATCACTTGACTTTTTGAGATCTCGTGGGTAAAACATTTATCAAAAAAACGCTCTCTGAGATATTTGAGATATCTCACCGGAAGTCGAGTTTTTTGTTTTTAATTAACATCGGATACATCACATATGTAAGGATTATTACTTATATTTCAATTTCATATGAAAGAAATTTAATGCAAAAGCAAAAATAATTTTTGAAGTGCTTCCGGTGACGACCGGAATTTATGACGGACAAAACAAAATAGTTGAAAGACATCTACAACTATAGGTCTATAATCCTACAAAGTGTAAATGCTCAAGTCCTTATCATTTTTTTAGATCTGAATGTCACAAGCTTTTTGTCGTGGGACAGGAAACGGATGACAGGAAATGAACTTTGAAAAAATGAAAAATGAATCGTCCAGATATATTTGTTTTCTATCATTCCTAAGATGTCAAAAAAATCTATCGAGCCAACTCTGTGAAATCGTGTGTACAAAGAATGGGAACAAAATTCGTACCCAACTTTCGAGCCATAGTGAGCTCTTAAGAACGGCGCCAATGGCGTAAAACAAAAAACAATAGGCATAACTTCAGGCTATGGTCTACCAATCCTGAAAATTTCATATTCATATCTCTGATAGTTTTTGAGATAAAGCGTGCACAAAATGGGTCGAAAAAGTTACAAAACCAGCAATAAATCAGTACCGGAAATGACGACGGCAAACATATTAAAAACAAAATAAATTCAGATCACTTCCTATCATCTGTGAGAAAATGGTGTAAATCGGTTGGATAGTTTCCTAGAAATCGCGTGCACAAAACTTGTGGAAAAAAATAATAATAACTAGATACGACCTCGTTACGAGTAACGAGTAGGTCTTCCGTCCGACTCTTTTTTTTTTTATTTTATATGATACCATGAAATATCGATACAATTTCATAATTAACACCCCCCCCCCCAAAAAAAAAAACCCAAAAAAACATTAAGATAATGAATAAAAGTCCCAAATTACCTCAAACATGGGCCTGACGATGACTTTTTTCAAACCGATGATGTAGTGTTCAACAACTTTGATTCTATAATGCATAACAAAATATTTATCGTTTTCAAGTTATTCGTAATAAACTTTACGAGTTTCTTGGTCCCTAATTAAAGGGGCCAGCCCCCCTCCCCCCCCCCTTTTTTTATCTTATTTGAAAGAACTTGTTATATATCATTTAGCAAAATATCAACTGATCAAAATATACAAATCAAAACATATAAAAATTTTGAATGAAAATTCGTACCCAATTTTTGTGCCTAGGCTAGCTCAATGAAATGGCGCCACTGGCGTAAAACAATATAATAGTGCACAACTTCAGACTACAGACTACCTATCCTATACTACCTATCCTATACCTAGCTCTGCACAAAATAGGACGTAAAAAATAGAAATCCGCCATAAAAAATGGTCAAAATCGGCAGAAATGTTTTTGAGAAATCGTGTGCACAAAATTTGTGGAAAAAATAAGAAGAAGAAACAGTACGAAAACAATAAGGTCTTCCGTTAGAAAAGGAAGACCTTTATAAGAAGAAACTGTACGAAAACTGTAAGGTCTTCCGTTGGAAACGGAAGACCTTAAAACATTTAAAAAAATCTTCTTCTCCAAAAACTTTTTGGCCAGGAAAGCTAAAATTGGAGTGGAAGCATCCTCAGATAGTGTAAATTAAAGTTTGTTCAAATTAAGGTCCCCGGGGATTTGGCGGGGTAACAATAGTGGGGGTGTGTGTGAATCTTTAAAAATCTTCTTCTTAAAAACCGTTTGGCCAGGTAAGATCAATTTTTTGCGGAGGCATCCCAAAAATTGTGTTGATTCAAGTCTGTTTGAATCATGGTCCCCAGGGGTTGGACAAGGTAACAATGGTGGGTGTGTGTGTGAATTTTTTACATATGAATATATACCTAAAATTTTAGAAATATTCTGGGAACGTTTTTAGTCCAAAAAGCAGTAACTTGTGTGAAAGCACAGGTTGTGTAGATTAAACTTTGATCAAAACATGATTCATTAGAGAAAAGTGGGGCCAGAAGGGGGAGAGGGGGTTATATAAAAATAGAAAAAAATCTCCTTACAGGTAGAACAACAAAAGGGGCTTGGTATTTACCATAAAAATATGTAGATAAAAATCGGTAGATTTAAAAAAAAAAATTGAGCAAGATATACTGTACTTAGTTGTCAAGATATTTTGATTTTGATACTGTAATGCTTATTGATCAGAGTTAGAGATATTGTTGCTCAGGTGAGCGATGTGGCCCCCTTGGCTTCTTGTTTTCTATCATTTGCATGATAGGTTTTATCCTTGGAACCAAAAAAAAAATCAACAATTTTAAATTCTTAAATAATTGTTCTGTAAAGTCAAAATTGTATTATGTTTTTGTAAGGAAAGTGATGAAAGATCATGGAGATTGCAATTTTTTCTCTGCAAAAGATATGAAAATGTAAGACATTCGCAGTTATCTTCACATTTTTAAACGAATATATGTTATATATCTGACTTTTAACGGTACATTTTTTTTCAAGTTACATGCAATTGTTTCCTAATGAGAAATGCTTTTTATTGACCTCCCTTTCTCTTATTTTTTCCTACAAAGCTGCTGCATGTGCTTGGAAAGCAGAAGTTTTCATCAAATTGATCATATTATCTTCTAACGAAACACATAAATTGTCCTGATAAGTAGTACAATTTTTTTCAACTGAGTAAAGGTTAGTGTAAAGGTGCAGTCGAAGAAAAAATAGTTCATTTTGATTAGTTAAATAATCATTTGGAAGCTTAAGATCGATCCCAACCATATTTCACTCAGATAATCACAATCGAAATGTTTGTACTAATAAACTTGCTTACACAATGAAGAAATTGGAGTGTTTATGTATAACATTTTATCAAACAAAATTTTATGTAATATACATTTTCAAAATCTACAGATTCATTTTAAAAATTAATTTGTATTCAAAAAGAATCGTATTTGATAGGTTCTTGACCTCTTCATTCCAAACTTTTTATATTGAGTGAGAGAATCTTCATAAGGTTTTAAGATTAAGATTCAAATACAAAGAGCGGTTTCAGTTTTTATAAAATTTCTTTACGGCCCTCAAAATATGGATGATTGATCAATTTTGTATTTATGTGAAATGATGTTCTTAGTGTTTAGATTATTTTTGCAATTCCACTTAAAAGCACAAAAAAGTATTATATTACATAATAAATACCAACTGCAAAATAATGCATTTGAACAAAAAATATTTTTCAGCTGTCGACTTTTCAAAATGTAAAATGACTAAAATGGGATTAGACTTTAATGGAGACGTTTCAACATCAGCTTCCGGAAAAACATGCCAACGCTGGGAAAATCGGTACTGGCATGGTTATTATCCAGTGCACGACCAAGCGCGTTTACAGAAAAACTACTGTAGAAATCCATACAATGCTAAGGACCTTTGGTGTTACACAGTAAACCCGTTAATGATCCCAACATGGGAATGGTGTGATGTTCCAGTCTGTGGTAATGATGCCAGCTTTTTCATTTTTTTTATCACATTTGATTGAAAACACTTGATAACACAGAAGGAAAAATGCAGAATGTTATTTGAAATATTTATATTGTTTAAAGTTTAAATTTCCGTAGAAAAAAAAATCAAATTTGAAGTTTATGACTAAAGATCTGTTTCATTTCTGAAGAATATAAGAATCATTAATTTCATGTAAGTCGGAATAATTAATGAAAAATCAGAATCATTAAAATCAAGAATCTCACTAAAATATCATTTGTTGACATCGAACGGTAAATATTAATTATTTTTATAATATAATATGTAGTTAAGAAACAGCAGACGCTGTACGTACATATAGTAAGAGTGATTTCAGCTGCAGATCTTTAAATTTACCTGAAAAAAGATGGTTGATATGCCATATAGCTATAGTTTCTCCCATAGAAAACACTTGCAATTTACGGCTCACAAAATCTTACTGAATAAAATAAGGGATATGTCAAAGAAGGAATTTCCATTCATTGATTTCAAGTTATTAAGAGAATCATTGAAAAGTGACGTATCTTATGACAGAAAACCTTACGTACACAATGGATTCTTACAGTGTACATATGGATATTTTACAAGCTGCCGTTTGTTCTAATAATATCATTATATTATTAGATGAAACATTATTTCTGCTAACAGAATGTAGAGACACCCCAAAAGGAGAAGCATACATCGGGAAAATATCACGCACAGTCAATCGGCATCAATGTGTGAGATGGGATAGCGTAAACATTTCAAATCTAGAAAATTTCATCAACAGCGAATTTACAGAAAAACTTAGTGATCATGAAAATTATTGCAGAAATCCCGACCAACGTCAAGCGCCATGGTGCTTTACGGAAAAATCTGGCGGATTTCGGGATTATTGCAACATTCCATTTTGTAAACGTAGTGAGTACAATTTGTTCTAATTATTTGATAGGTTTATATTTGAAATGAAAAGTTGATTTAATTTAGATATTCAACATATGTTTTGAAAACTTGCTTTTCAGATGATACAGAATGTCTTAATAGTCCCAAAGGCTTAGACTATTTTGGAACCGAGAATAAAACGGTGGCCAAAGAAGAATGTCAACGCTGGGATTCACTGGAACCACATCAACATAATTTCTCTGTAGGATTCATGGGACTCCCTGCCTCTGAACACGAAAATTATTGTAGAAATCCTAATGACGACACAATGCCATGGTGTTTTACTGTAGATAGCAAAGTCAGGTTTCAGTACTGCAACATTCCAGAATGTGAAAAAAGTAAGTGTGACACCAACTTTTTCTCTCTTTCTCTTGAAAAGATACGTTGATACGTTTACACTTTTGCATTATTACCATTTAGAATCCAGGCAGAGCGTGTAATGAACTTTGTTACATACTGTACGACACTTAAAATTCGCTTAACTCCAGAAATGTTCTTTGGTGCTGGCATGTCTGTCGCTCTTACTTTCTTAAAGTCTACCTTAATACCACTGTTTGTAATCAAATACCCTATATGCAAATACTTCATTTCAGGCACACGGAACTCCACCTTACTCTTGTTCAACTTACACTTCATTTCACGACATCTTTGTAGCATCTGTTGTACCCAGGGGTCATGTTCAGCAATGGTTACTTCCCATACTATAATGTCTTCTACTCTACACGCTACGCCCTTTACATCCAAAATATTTCTTGTACTCGTTTAAAAACACTTCTGGCGCAAAGCTTATTCCAAATGACAAACGCAAGTATTTCTACCGATTAAACAGGGTATTAAATGTCAATAGTGTAACGCTGTCCGAGCAATTATTCCCATTTTCATGTAATTAATTTAACCAATTATCCACCAGGTAGCTTTTTGATATTTAAGCACTGATCGCCCCAGGCGATTAATTTCCTCCTTGGGAATAAAAAGTCCGATGTTTTGTTTACGTTTTATTTTAGTAACTTTTAAAATCTCGATATAGATATATAAAATCAACAAAGTTCACAAAAAACAAATCCACAGAATATAACATTGTAGTCTAAACGGAGTCAAAAACGCACTGCCCTGTATTAAATTATCGCTCTATATATGTAGTAAATTGTCATCACTCCTAAAGAGTGATCGGTTATGTAAACAATGGGGCATCACTCCTTATGAGTGAATGGGTATAACAATTCTAAAAATAGCACGGGTGACTGAAAATAAGGAAAATGATAGGTAATTAATTTAACAATAAATAAGACTGGAATTTTTAAAGTGTTACAATTTTCCCCGCCTAAGAGTTTTGACTCCGCTTAAACGTAACTAAAACAAAACAAAATTTTAAAACAAATATTTACAAACACATATGATATGATACGTTAATAAACCAGCATATGTTAAACAGTCAAATATTTACAAGATATAGTACAATGTTCACTCAATAATGTCCATCACAGTTGAATAACTTTCATATCCCGATTGTTGAAGTGATTGGGGACTTCGGACAAGTCAAGGTTGTCAGGATCCACGTTGTCCGAATGAGAAATAATGGTATTTCTCACTGTTTCGGTCTGGCCGTCCGGATAGGAAGTCTCTGTCTTCACCATGGTTAGCGATATGATCGTAGTCATCGACGCATTAGACTCGGCAACTTCGCTAGTGTCCATATCACTATCCTCGCGATCTGTACAGTCCATATCACTGTCATGCGAAAGTAGATTGTCCATAAAATCATCCACAACAGGTTCGTCACGAATCACTCGTTCAAGAAATGAAGAGGTCACAGAAAAAGTGTCACATGGTGGTGTCTCTGCTTCCATTTCTTCAAGAGCGTCCTCATCTGACGAAACATCTTCATATTCCAGCTCGTCCGAAGAAATGTCACTATACTGACTGTCCATCAACGTATTGTACACTGGTTTCTTCGACTCAGCAAATTCCTCTCGACTTATATCAGCTTTTCCGCACTTTTCAAGTTCCAACTTTGCACAGTCCATTGTGATGTTATGCACACAACACATATGTCTTCGTAAATTAAACATTCGTCGAAATGGTCTCTGGCAAAAACTACATTTCACAATTTTCACTGAAGATGTATGCCGTCTCTGCAATGTTGGTTTAAGGCACTAACTGAACAAAGTTGTATACCGCAAATATTACAAACAGCCATCCGTCTAAAGAAAATTCAAAAGTGGTCAGTCTCTGAATCTGGCTGGTCTCTTAAGTACCCTTCCTCGTCTGGTCATACTCACCTCGTCTTCTGATTGGTTGAAATCATTAGCAGTCGGGGCCGGGGACTTGCTGTCTGAGACGGGTGGTAAGTTTCGCGGCATCTTCAAAGGGTTAGGTTTCCTGTCGTCTGGCTGATGTGCGTCGATGCGTAACGGGTCCCCTCTGCAGCTGGTCACTTGTATATTTGGGGTCGCTTGTATATTGGGGGTCGCGTGACGACATCACTAAGTCTTTTCACAACAATCCATGGTCCAGTCCATTTTCTAGCGAGTTTTGCTTTAATTCCTTTAAGAATTGGGCGTTGATTTCTCCGCACTAAGTCTCCAACTTCGTAATTTGTCTCACGCACATTTCGGTCATAGTAACGTTTTTTGCCGAACTGCATCATTTCCTGTTTCATCTCTCACAAGGTGATATAATTCACTTAAGGAATTTTCCAATGTTCGTACATATTCAGAAGGTAGAGAACTATGGTGTTCGTCATTCAGGTGTCCAGTCACTAGTTCTAAGAGTAGTCAGTCGCATCTCCTCCTCGAATACCATTCTGTACGGAGTAATTACTGTCGTGTCATGCACAGTACTATAAAAGGCAAACACAACTCCATCAACGAATTTATCCCAATCATTTTGATGTACAGATATATATTTAGATAGCACATTTTTAACAGTTCTGTTCAGTCTTTCTATCATTCCATTTGACTGAGGATGATAAGCTGTTGCACGTGTCTTGTTTATTTGTAACATTTTACACAATTCTTTTAACAGACGGCTCTCAAACTGTACTCCTTGGTCTGAATGTAATTCCTGTGGGCAACCATAACTTTTTATCCATCCACGGAATATACTATTCGCTACATTCTCAGCTTCAATGTCTCGGAGTGGAAATATTTCGGTAAATTTAGTGAAATAATCCGCAATCACTAAGATATACACAAATCCTTTATTTGTTTTCGGAAATGGGCCAGCGATATCAATAGCTATTCTCTCGAATTTCACTCCGCTGAGATGAGTTTTCAAGTAAGCTCTCTTCTTTTTACTAGGATTTTTCCGGTCTTCACAAATGTCACACGAAGTCACATAATGTTCGGCTTCCATACGCGATCACTCTTTCCTGACCGTTTTGAATCTGAGATACTAGTAGCACTGCTCCTATAGTATCACTACTTGCATCCGTATCCTATATAATAGTTCCTCCATTGAAGTCTGGATATCCAAGAATAGGTGTGCTCACAAGCTTAGATTTTAACAACATAAAAGCTACGTCACATTCCGGCGTCCACATCCATTTTTTATTTTTATTGGTTAGTTCATGTAAACATTTGGCTACTTTCGCAAAGTCTTTAATGAATCGCCGATAATAAGATGCAAGTCCTAGGAAACTTCTTAGTTCACTTATATTTGTTGGCGTCTTCCAGTTTTCAACAGCAGCAGTTTTACTTGGATCTGTTTTAACTCCTCTTTCGGATATAACATGTCCTAAGAAAGTCACTTCCTTTCTAAAGAAATTACATTTCTTCGTTTTCAGCTTTAAATTTGCAGCATTTAGGCGGTCAAACACTAATCCAAGATTTTTAAGATGTTCATCAAATGTTCGACTGTACACAATAATATCATCAAGATAGAGAACGGTAATATGCCATTGTAATCCATTTAATGCTTGTTCAATGACTCGCTGGAAAGTTGCGGGTGCATTACACAAACCAAACGGCATAACTTTATATTGATACAGTCCTCCTCGTGGTGTCCCAAATGCAGTTTTCTCCTTGTCACTTTCACGCATTGGAATTTGATGATATGCCACATTTAAGTCCAACGATGTAAACCATTTTGATCCAGATAAGGCGTCTAAATCGTCGGCGATTCTGGGTATTGGATAGGCATCTTTAATTGTCTGAGTATTTAATCTTCGATAATCTACACATAGTTTCCATGTTTTGTCTTTCTTCTGCACTAATACTAAGGGAGAAGACCATGGGCTGGATGATTCCTCAATTAATCCTTGGTCTTTTAATTTTTCAATTTCCGCATCTAGAACTTCACATTTAATTATTGGAACTCGTCTTACTGGTTCTTTAAACGGAGTCTTATCATTTAACTCAATGCGATGTTCACCATACTTCGCGCGCTGTATAGGCATGTTAGGATCTGCAAATGCATCCTTGCTATTAATTAAAAACTTCTTAAACTCATTTGCTTGTTCTGTTGACAAATTTCACATCAATGATGATTTTGAATGTGTTCATCATGTTTGATGTGCCAAAATCCATGAGTTGCGTCAAACTTTGAAAACACTTTGACTTGCGAAAGGTTTTCAATCACTTTGTCAACTGTTTTTAAATGGTAATGCTCTCTCTTAATTGCAGGATTCAAGTGACTGTTGGTCAATTCAAAGTCTTATATCTTGGTAGATTTACGCACTGTAATTAGACTGTGAGCCTAATTGGTGGGTTGATTTGGCTTTTCGGTAACCCCCAACTGTTCCATTCTCAGAAGTTCTGTTTTCACTATATCACGGAGTGCGACAGTGACCCACCTCAATGGATGTATGGCCGGAGTAACAGTTTCGTCAATGTTGATTGATGTGGTGCTTTTCAGGAAGTTGATCGATTCCTTTGAAAACATCTACATACGATTTTACAAGGTTTTTTCTTCGACAAGTCCTTCTTCACCGAGTGTACGTACATAGTGGATCCAGTTTCTGTACATGCATTCTTTCCCGGAATTGCTAGAGTATTCGCATCCACTATGAAAATGACAAGTCAAACTTTTCGCCGCGCACTCCTAAGTCTTGATGATTTTCGGTATGATTCAGTTCCGCGGTATGTGATCAATTTGACCAACGTTTTTATAAGCTGCTGATCGTTCAGTTCTAGCTTGTCAAAGAATGTTAAGTTTGGCACCTGTGTCCAGTTTGAATTCTGCATGGTGGTCATTAAATGTCAAAATTTCAATCAAGTGATTCTTTTTTTGATGTCCTGTTTTAATCTGTACGGTTCCAATCAAAAATTCGTTAGATTCTTCATCGGCTGGTAAGATGTAAGATAGTTCTGTCAAACAGTATTTGGCAAAATAATTCTTAATGTGACAACGATGACAGTTATTTCTAAATGCAAGTTATGCATCTTCCATGTGTCTTCTTCCACATTTACGACATAACCTCCCATTCGATCTGTCAAGCCTTTGATTACCAAATGTGCCTCTGTTTCTTTCACTTTTTGACTGACTTACCGCTGCTTGTTCTTCACTACCTTTTATGTTTTTTAAAAACTGTTTGTTAATCATTTCCTGAGCCCTACAGACATCGATTGCTTTTGCTAATGTCAAATCGGGTTCTCTGAGTAAACATGCACGATGTGCTTCATCCTAAATTTCACACACTATTTTGTCTTTGATAATCTGTCACAGAAATGTCTATAGGCTCATCCGGACCATGATTACGACTGAAAAACACATGCCTAATGTATGTTAAAATCTTACGTAGTTCGTACAGTACATGCATGTATTCCTTAAATCTTGTTTTCAAAACATTAAATTATTAGCATCATTGGCAGAGATCCTAAAATTGTTATAGACCCAGCGTGCTTCAATGCCGGATCAATGCCGGTGTAAAGAAGAATAATGACCCCCTTAGATTAATGACCGAGTGTCATTTTTCTAGAATAATTTGATTTTTATAAAGAAAAAAGACCTAGGGGCTATTTTTCTTCGTGTTAAACATGAAGAGAAATGGCCCCGTAGAAAAATATTCCCCGCTGTAAACGAGAACAGAAATTGGTTACCCCGTAGTCAAGATATCTGATTTTGAAATTACTTGAATTTTCAAACTGTTCAGCTGATTTTGAAGTTGCAACAAATTAATTGTTAACAGCTACGCCCCTTTTTCTCGTCGATAAATTGCGGAAAATGACTCTGCACCTTTGTATAAATTATTATAATGAAAGAATTATTGTTGTACTAATATAAGCAATATTTATAAGCGAATAAATTGTCAATCAAAGAATTACATATATTTTCATTAAAAAGGCTAAAGAAGCAGGTAACGTAGGAATATGAATACTTTTTATTTGCATTTCTGGGAAGAAGTGATATTAAAAAAATTATTTTGCGTTTGTTTTGTTTTGTTTTGCTACGTAATACATATACAATATGTACATCGATATTCTAAACATTTGTTGTAATGTTGTGCTTGTGATCATGAATAGACTTTATTTTTTTTAGAACAAAGGTGTGAAAAGTATATAAATATTGTAAATCTTCAAAACGAAGTAGATAATGATCACTGATTGAATATAATAAGAAGAGATTATTTATAAAAGCGTTGATAAGGGGTTCCAGCTCCTTGTAGGGGTTTATAGTTATATCTCCCTTGTTATTGATCACACGAACTTAGAAACACAAACGTTAAGTAGAGGAAGTCATATCAAGGGTCTGAGGGCTTCTATCATATCTAAATGTGTCAATTTATCTCACCGGAACTTTGTCATTTTTTTTAAAACTCTTCTTAACGATATTGTGGTGAATGGTGATGCATTAATCATCTTGATATTAATTAAAGTATGCCGATGATAAAGTAAAATATATTTTCTGTTCGAGTACTTTCAGTACTTTGACGATTTTCCTAATTGTCTGTTAGCTTCAACTGGCTCAATGGCTGCTGTTTGTGGCTGCTTACTTAAGCATGGTTATAATGCCTAACAATGGGGTAATCTTTTCATTATTTAAGTTTTTATTATTAGTTCTTGGCGATGCACTTGCATATCCAGTAGTTTGTAGTAAGGGGGAATTCGTCAATGCAAGTTTAATTCATGAACAATATCAAGTCTACTCTTTCATCGCCAATAAACAGAATTTTGTTTTATAGTGTCTGGTATCTCGAAATAACTTTAATTTGTTGTCACTCGTAATAATGAGATACATGTAAATGTAACATGTTAAGATATACCCCTTCTTTCACTTTAAATTTATTTGAATATGAATAATTATTATAAATTTCTGTTACTTTCCGTAAACTGCAGTAAAAATTACAATATTGTAAAGACTATTTCACAAATAATAAGAAATCATATTAAAAAACTTTCATCTACAAGGGGGTCATTATTCTACAGGGGTCACTTTTCTTTATGTAGAGTTTGCTCTTTTTATGAAAATGACACTTATTCTTCTGGCAAAAGAGTCATTTCTTTTACGTAGAATTATGACCGGGGGATCCTTTTTCTACGTAGAATAATGACCGTGGGTCATTATTCTACGGGCTCCATTACATGTATTCTACTTTACACAGGCTACGTGCAAAATGTAGCTACCTGTAATTTATTGTGTTTTACCCACTCAATCCAATTATCAGCAAATGGCCAGGTGGCTTCAGTTGCTCCATAATCCTTGCTTGCAGCTTCAAACCTCTGACACCGTGTTAAGTTTCTACACACAATATGGTGTTCAAAATGATATGTATGAGACAAGACGCTAACATCACAGGTGTAAACTGCATTGCTTATAACAATAAACTTGTATGCAATACATAACATATGCTTTGTAAATTCTATGATTGGTACTTTAAACTGAAATAGGCAAAGACTGTAAGACTACACAATCTGGATCAGAGTACAGAGGAAAACAAAACAGCACTAGTGAAGGAATACTTTGTCAACGATGGGATAGAACTACCCCTCACCAGCCGGACCCACAAATCAGCTTTCCTGGCGCTTCTCTCGCTGCGCAAGAAAATTTTTGTCGAAACCCAAACAGTTTGAAGTCAGCTCCCTGGTGCTACACAGTTGATCCCAATATGCGCTGGCAGACCTGTGGTATCCCGCTCTGTTTTAACGGCAAGAAAGCATATTAACTTGTTGAACTGACCTTTCATACATACTTGGGCTTTTTAGTACCTAAAGTCAATAAAGCAAATTGTTGTTGATACGATAATATGTTTGAAATGTTAGATATTAAATTCACTTATAAAACAGCACAATTGAAAAGGTAACACATGTTCGTTTTTTGTGAATGGTATTCATAGCATATACCGCCCTTCTGTTGAGTATATATACGTCAAACAAAATTAGCATTTTAAATTCGATATAATGTACATGTATTTTTATAGATTATGTTTGTGACTTCTCCAAAGACAACTGTATATTGGACCAACTAAACGATGAAGCAACTAAATGGGTTCCTAATGAAATAGAAAGTAGGTTGTATAGTCCATTTTTTTATATTGACTATATGTATATTCTAAGCTTATATCAAATTACAAAAATCATTTTTAAATGATAATATAGCTTGTTATGTAATATAATCATGATTTTATTTATCTATGTTTCTTGAAGACAAAACACTAGCTTTAACACTCTCAGCTAATTTGACGACACCACAACCAGCATTACCTACACTGAGATTACCAAATATGCGATTCACAAAAACTGGACGTTGTTTAGAAATGGAATACCGTGGCGATGGAATGCGTTTAAATATAAGTACTGCCAAACAAAACTTGACGAGTCTCCAGAGCAGCCCAAAGTGGAAATCAATAAAAGTTAACCTAGATTACTCCGACGATGGCTACCAGGTTTGAGAATTTCAAGGAATCATCTTGGAATGAATATATATATATATATATATATATATATATATATATATATATATATATATATATATATATATATATATATATTCAAAACAGTATTGTTAATATTTTTGTTTTACTTGTTTTTGGGCTTACTTGTCAAGGCTTCACAGTTTGTACAAATGTAGTTTTTTCGTGAAATATGAAATTTTAGAATTGGTTGAATGGTTTATTATAGTTTAAAGGGGCATGATCATGATTTTGGTAGAAATTTATTTTTCCGTTTTTGATGTTTACAATGCCTAAGTAAGGCATTGTTATAGTCAACCAAAATTTGTGTATCAGTCGTCGAGGTTTGGACGACATATGAGCTCACGGGTTTTTGTTGTAAACAAAATGTACATCATGTGTTTTAAATCAATTTTTGAATTTTGTTTAAGAAATTTCTCATTCAGACCTAAAATTAATGTGAGAAACGTTAGGAACTGTTTTTGTTCAAAACAAATTATCAGACTGAATATAATACAGTATTTTCTAGCTTGAAATGAAGTTTTACCGGTAAATTGAAATAACGTAAACGAAATCTTGGCATAATCTTTGTTTACATAACAGAGAATTGAAAAATCTGTATCTTGCTTATAGCTCTACGACTGACTTGATATTTTTTTTCGCTCATCGCTATACACCCCCTATATTAAAAGGGGTTAGCATATTCATGGTTCACCGCATGCAGGTTATTATTCACCGAAACACGTTGTATGGACTGAAAGAATTAAAGAAAGCGATTTAAAGAAAAATAATATGGCAACCTCTGCACTGGTAAGGAATATACTATGAAAAATGAATCAAAACAGACCAAAATTCAGACACACGTATTACAAAAACACTCGATCATTGTAAAACATTCTCCTGTATCGTACTGTGATAATATCGTATTGCAGATACATTACAAATTCTTCCAAAAAATAAACCATCGATCATCTATTTTTTATTGTTTGAAATTTCTTTAATTGTTCCTTTTTTGAAATTATTACGACAATGTGAAGTTCTGTTTAGAAGTCAGTGCAACTTGAATGCCTTGTTTGGAAAGCAACCGACAGTAACTTTTTCGATCGGTGTGTACATGTATACCCTAGTGGTTGAGGAGCGATCAAAACTATTGGTCGATATTTTCTTCCATGAATTCATGTCAGCTTTAGTCAAAGTTTAAGAACCTTATTTCATACCCTGCTTGAAATATTAAGATGTTTTTTTATTTATTTTAGGTAATCATGACACCAGTTTCTATTGCATCTATAGTGAATTTTGAGATAAAGTACATACACATACGAAGCACACCATGCAAAGGTAACAATTGAGATTACTTTTAAGACAAAATCGTACACAAATACATTTCTCCATTAGTTTTAAAAGGATATTTCATTCACTGAATTATTGTTATTGAAGATTGCTTTGCTTGCCTTGAAGACCGCTTGTGCATTCAAAATGAGAAATTGTGTGATATGATTGAGGATTGTCCCGATAAAAGTGACGAAGAGAACTGTGGTCAGTAGACACATTTTAGTCCTTTCATATTTATAATTGTCATTTTTTTTAGATATTTCTTTTTTCTGAATTTTGCAAATCTCATAAAGTAAAGATTTGTCATACTGGTAATATACCCCATACGGATAAGACAGATTTCTACCTTGTTTTGTTCTGTTTCAGATCAGTTTACTTATAATCGGAATTTATTCGAATTTAACCATTTTTAAATTTCCCTAAATTCTGCACTTGTTTTAATTTTTTTTTTCAAATTCAATTGTATTATATTTACTTAATATAAATGCTTATTTTTTTTATAGTTTAGATTTGAAAAAAAAAACAACTTTTCACGATTCTAATTTCCAAAAATATGCTTATTAAAAATTGAGAAAAAAATAGTTAATTCTAATTGGTGCATACGCATGTATTATATTTGAGGTTTCAATGCCTATCAAAATGTAAGTGCCAGGGATGGGGTAATTGAAAAAAGTATTTGTAATTGAGTGTAATTAACTTTTTTTAAGTTTAAAATATAAAAAATGTGTCTTATAATGATCAGGGATGGGGTAATGGTAATTTGTAATGGTAATTGAGTGTAATTAATTACAATTTTTGGTGTAATTGGAAGTAATGTGTAATTGGCCACATTTTCAATTACATGTAATGGTAATTTAATTAATTACTTTCAAAAAAGGCATGTAATTCCAATTACTTTTCAATTACATTCAATTACCGTACACACTGATGGACATATAAATATTAAGTTGTCCACTACCCATTTTTACCCACACAATGGTACATTAATTAGGTCAAGTTCGAAGAGTAGTTAAAAAGCATTGAACTATTATTATATATATCATACTGAATATTTTTCAAAATGGATTTTTTTAATGATTCAATATTTAATGATAAGTTTCCCAAATCTAATTAAGTACATGTATTTGATGATTTGTTTTTTTCTTAAAAAATACTTATTTTCCTTCTTATTAGAATAATTAGTGTGTCAGTTATCATTGAGTTAAGGAAGGAGTCTTATCATTATCAAACATACTTCTTATAATAAGAAATTCATGAAATTTTGACACAGTCAAACGGATCATTTTACCAAATGATTCTATCAGTTTAATCAAATTTGACCTTTTTCATTTCGCATAAAGATCAGGTCAAGGTCACTACCTTTTTCCTCAACGTAAAAGATGATAAAAATAAGTGTAGCTCTTTGTAGTTCTGTAGACATTTGTTTAAGATTTGAAGAATATCAGAATGTCTATCAGCTTATACTACTATATTGGAATAAATATTTATACTAAAATTGATATTGCTTAGTTCGCATTTCCTCTAATTTTCTAACATTTTGAAGAAATTTTGATTATTTTTTTTATGCTTCCAATAATAAAATATTTCTCTTTTTTATGTATTATGAAGACTTGATATAAATATATAAATTGACAGAAAAGCTAATATATTGACCATTTAATAACAGAGAAAAACTGATTTTAGTGATTTTTTTAACAAATTAATGTATAGAATGGGCACTTTTAAATGTTTATAAAAATGTAATTTGATAGGCAAATCATATTTTAAAAACATATTCTGAACCCAAGTATCATATCATTAGTTCACATTAGTAAAACAAAATCCAACATTAATGTTATTGTTCTTAAAATGCTAAAACAGACTCATTAATCTGCAGCAATTCTGAATTGCGAAACATGCGATATTTTCCTACGCCAATATTACGCCAAAAATATAGTCCTTGTTAGATTCTAAACATTGATTTCTTTTTTTATGCCTATTTGTATGATAATAAAAAAGAAAGAAAAATATACTATTTTAATTTCCTTTCATCTTGATTTAATGACAAATTAATCAAATTTACGTTTGTCAAGTCGAAAACCAGAAAAGACTCCTTCCTTAAGTATGTGTTAAGTATTGTAAAAACATCACTTTTTAATTTACAAACAAAATCAGTGTTATCGAAATTATATAAACTATCAAGTCATGCTTTGTAATTGATAGCCTAAAATACACAGAGCTAAAATGTATGGCTTCAATTGGGTTTAAGTTTTTGATGCCTAACATGCCCACAGGGTGTGTTCCCTTATTGCTAACAATTTGATAATTAGGTAGAGAACAACAGGTGTGAATTGTGTTTTGATAACAATTAAAGTCTGCCATCTACCCGAGATTAACCTGTACTTTGGCATTGTATTTATAAGAAAACAAAATGTGTATAAAAATGCAAAGGAGAAAGTTTTTATATAATAGTTTTGCATGCAAGAAATACTTAAGTTGACATGGTAGGTGTAGGTTAAGGGATATGACTTTTAAATGTTTATTGAATATCAGGGTGTATGGGACACCTCCATATTGTGACTACCTGAGTACCTGTGTTTTAAAATAAACAATAAAAACCAAACATACATTTTTTCTTTCCAAAAATTGTAACTTATTATCAGAATAGTTAGCAAATTCTCAAACAGTGAAATTATGATTATGAGGAAATTTTATTCATTTTATAGATATACCTCCTTAAATGTTTATGTGTTGTAAATAAATCATGGTTTTAGTAAATTTTGATGAAAATGTAATTTGTAATTTAATTAATTACATCTGCAAAGTAATTGTAATTTAATTAATTACATTTGAAAACTCTTGTAATGGTAATGGTAATTCAATTGAAAAATGTAAGCAAGTAATTGTAATTTAATTAATTACTTTCCATTGTAAATGACCCATTCCCTAAATTCTATTTATCATTATTAATGATAAATAGAATTTATACATGTTTGGCATGGACTTTTCTTTATACAATAACTAAATGTCCCATAATGTTTCATATGTTTATACAGCATAACACACTGCCCAGGGCAATAGGAAAAGATCTAATTTTGTGGAGGTGTGAACTCCTCTAATACATGTACCCAAGAACCCCCATTGTTTTTAGACTTAACGGAGTCAAAATATCTCATTCTTGTTAATTAAAGCAATTATTATTTATATACTGATATGTTGTACTGCCTAAAGCTTTCTGAATAAACATAGTTTTAATATGTGATTAAAAATTAATTCACTGTGGAGAAAACATTATTCAGAACCAAAAATGAAATCAACGGTACTTAATGAATTTAATGTTAAAGAATTTTTTTCTAGAAATTTTCAAGAAATCTGATCTGAACTGACTATACAACCTTTAAAAACATAACCGTACATAAAGCTCTGTATATCTTAATGCTGTGAATATATGTATATGTTCTCAAGATTTAAAAAAATAAAACTAAAGTATTTGAAATGTAATTAATAACATTTATCAAAGTAATTCAGAGGAATCAATTACATTTTTAAAAAATCAATGTAATTGTAATTGTAAGTAATTGATAAAATTGTCAAAGTATTTGAAAGTAATTAATTATTTTTCACAGTAATTGACCCCAACTCTGGTAAGTGCAATGTAAGTCTTAACCCCAAAGGATCAACCCGACCTACTGAGATCCGAAACAAAAGAGAAATCCTATTAAAGATTTCTAACAAAAAACGAAGCGCATCGGTTTTTCCCAAAATGAGTGCAGCGATTGAAATGTTTTCAATCCAGTCATTTTAATACAATTTGCCTAATGATATTCTTCTTGTCATGCTTGAATTAAGAAGAAAAACGCAATCAATCATAGCCTACGACAGTACAGATTGTAGTATGTCGCGATTGTATAGTGGTCTTTGAGTGATAGAAATGAAAACACGTCTGAACAATTCGACTGGTTTATCAAGACTGATTTGAACATAAACATATTATTATTACGTTACCATGACGTCATATTATGATGACGTCATAATAGCAATGTCTCACAACGTCTCATGCAAATTGACATCGTATAAGATATTTACCAACATACTCCGGGCCGCAAAATGTACAAAATCACAATTTACAAAAATTAAAAGTTCATAATAGGTTCGCGTTGTGTTTTGAAAATATTAATTAGAAAGTCTTTCACTTCTCATCAACTTTGTCTCGGATTTTTATATTTTTGGGAAAGTCAATATATTCTTGGACCAATTTTCCAATCTTGAATTCGCTGAATGTAGTTCCTGTTCTCTTGTGGTAATGACTCTGATGAATATTGCTTTCTCCTAATGCTCTATAGAAGTTGAATTTCTCCAAGTTGTTATGGGTATATGGATCCAATTTCCATAGCTGTGTCATCAAAGATGAGTTTTGTTTCATTATCTCTAAAGTAGTAATATTATTTCCCATCTCCGAATTGATCACTCGAAGTTCTAGTTCATCCAGGTAGTGTCTCAAGTCTGCTGCATCTTCATTTGTCATGTTTTGTGATATGTTAAAGCTCTCACTGCATGGTTCCTCGTTGGATTGAGTTTTTTCTGCGTTTGTGCATGAAGCTGGTTGTTCAAATCTTCTAGGCTTTTCATCTTCTGTTCTAAAACTGAATTTTCTCTCTGGATTTTCTGGATTTTTTTACTCTTGAAAGAAGACTTTCTTCTAAGTCTGAAGTTCTCTATCCTTAAATGCAAAATCTCTGATTTAAGCCTTTCCACTATATCTTCTTATTTTTTACCTTCCTTCTCTTCATTATCGACTGTCTTTAAATCTGACTTTTTCTGCTGGTTTGCTCTTGTCTGAACAGTTTCTCTATTGTAGTTTGGTATTCAGTTTGTTTGTCTCCTCAGGTGTGGGGACTTTCTCTTCCTCTTTACGATCTCCATTAAGCTGTTTTGAGTAATGTAGTTGGAATGACTGCTCTAGTGGATGTGATTCTTTCTCCTTTGTCCTCTTTAAATTTGTGACTGTTCTCTCAGATGATGGTTTCAGGTATTGTGACTTGTAACATATGCTGGTGTGGTGAGTCTTCTTACAAATCCTGCATTTGAAACGTGACTGACAATTATCAACTTTGTGTTTCCCTAAACAGTTGAAGCATACTCTTTTTTTTTTTATGATGGATATTCTCTCTTCACAATCTTGAATAATACGGCAAGTTTTTGGTGAATGGTTCCCATTGCAAAATAAACATAGCTTAACAAAATGTTGTGGCTTGTTAATTTTTTATGACTTGACCCAACTGCAAAGTTAGCTGCTGGAATGAATTCCTGGCTTGATCTTAGATTGCTAGCTTGTCCAGTAGGCTCCACCTTTACTTTACGGCTCTCCTTAGTAACTGTAGGCCTAAATCCCAGATATCATCATCATTTTTTGTCCACAGTATAATGAGTCTTGGGGTTTCCTGATTTACCTTGTGACGTGTCATTGCATTGAGCAAACTCTTGTGCATTTACATTTAACGAGGCCGGGTCTAATTTGTTCTGCCCTAGATATTTGGATGAAACTTTTTACATGAATTTCTACTGATATAATTATTATTTTAAGATTAAAAAATAAGACATTTACCACACCGTTTGTTTAGGGGGTCATCTCAAAGTGTGTTAATCTTTAACATAGGACCCTATGGGATTTTGCTTGAAATGTATCAATTTTGCATATTTTTTACATTTTTTCAAAACTTCTGCCCTAGGGATTTCTTTTTCTGTTCTACATATTAAAGTTTTTGCTAAAAGGCATCAAATGGTCAAATAAAAAAAACCTTTTACCTCCTGATTTGTTCCAGGGGTCTTATCAAAGTTGATTTTTATATGCCCAATTTCCCAGATTCGTCAGATAATGGCTATTTTTTATTTGACAAAAGCGGAAAAGGTGATCTAAATTGTATTATTAAAACATTCAGACATATTTAAGTAATAAAAAAATATATAACATCACATATTAAGGGTCATTGATATTAAAATACATGATTATTGTCTGAAATATATGAATTTAGCTATATTTAGGCGGGTTAAGAAAACGTGACAGAAGGCTAGGCTTGCTGAACCCTTTTCACGTTTCGACCCGAGCCCAAATATAGCTTATACTTCGAGACATTTATGTTTATTCCACAATATAACATTATTTTTTACCCATCAAACGAGATATTTTCAACAATTTTCGCTGAATATCTGCAGTTGAAACTATCACGCCATGGCGTCAAACAAGCAAAAAGATGACGTCACAATACAAATGAAACGCTGCGCGAAAGCTTGCGTACTCGTTCTGTACTCGGCCTCGTTAAATTGATGGATGTAGATTGATGAACATTCTCTAAAGTCTTGGTAGATGACGCGCTCTTTGTCAGTTCTGCTAATCTCAGTCTTAAATGTAACATGTACTCAACTGAATTTCTGTTCTCCATTTGGATCTCTTCTTCACTCGATTATTCTTGTTGGATCTGGCTGTTGATTTTCTCTAATATGTCTTATTTCTCCTCCAGTATTGATATTATAGTTTATGTATCCTCTGAATTGTTTCCTTCTGAAAAGGATTCTTCCAATTTTCTCAAAAGTCTTGTTACAGCACTTCTTTGTCCTGAACGAACTGCTCTAAGTTTAGAAGTCATCTCTCCGTTTGGTAACGGCACCAAAATGACGCGATTGTATAGTGGTTTGAGTCAGATAGAAATAAAAACACGTCTGAACGCTTTGACTGGTTTATCTAGACTGATTTGAACATAAGCATATTATCATAACGTAACCAAGACGTCATGCTATGATGACGTCATAATAGCAGTCTCTCCCAACGTCACATGCAACTTGATGTCGTATAAGATATTTACCAACATAGTATGTTAACAATCCATTTAGTAAAATTTTCCGTCATTGTTTTTTTTTTCAAAGGTGATCATGCAATGTCAATTTTAAGGTTTTTTTTATTTTCAAGTTTTAGTTCACATAAGCTGAAAGCTCAAGTGAGGTATTCTAATATTTTTTGTCTGGCGTCAGTCAGTCTGATTGTCTGTCTGCCTATCTGTCTATGAACTTTCTACATTTTTTACTTCTTTTCCAGAACCACTTAGCTAATTTCAGTCAAACTTGGCACAAAGCATCATTTGTCGAAGAGAATCAAGTTTAATAAAATGAAGGGCCACACCATCTTCTATACAGAATAAAAGGAATATTTGAATATTTGTTGGTAATTCTAAAGAAATCATCTCAAAACCCATTGGGTTACAAAAGCTGAAACTTGTGTGAAAGCATCCTTCCCTAAGTATAGATTAAACTTTATTCTAATCGTTATAAATTACCCATAAGGGTAGAGTAGTGGTACAATTGGGGTCGATTATTTACAAAGAAATATAGAAAAAGAACTCTTCTTCTTAAAAAACCAATTGACCGAAAATGCTGTTATTTATGTGAAAATATCCCAAGGTAGTGTAAAATTAAGTTTGTTCAAGTCATGATCCCCAGAAGTAGGGTGGGGTCACAGCGGGGGTCATTTTTTACATGCGAATATTTAGGGGGATATTTTTTGAAAAAAAAAAGATTCCGAAGCTGTAGTTTGTGTTTAAGCATCCCAGATAGTGTTGAATTAAGGTATCTCACTCTCACGTTTTGATTTCATTGCGTAGATGTTTATTATATTTTAAAGGAATATGATTTTATCAGTTTAAACCTCACAGAAAGATCATCATTTCATAAATACACAACATTTATAAAGAAAATCCAGTTGAATTCAAGAAACAAACAAGTTTTTTGTGGGGAACTATTTTCTCGTGCAGAAGGTATTTTAGTCGAAAATGACAGAAACAAGCAATTTAATGAATTTTCAATATGCTTTTCTTTTTATTATACTCTATTCATTTTTCACATTTTTAACATTATGTATGACATGTTCTATAGGTCCTGTGTGACTTGTACAAAACTAAATTCTGAGAGAGTGATAGACGTGTAGCATAAAATAATGCAAATATATAGAAAATGTCTGAATTTTTAAAGCCAAATTTTGCGAGAATTTTACCTTTGAAGCCATATATCTAGAATTTGGCACCACTGACCTCCACGTTCTATTATGTCAAAATGATACTGAATACATATTTAGGCTAACTGGATTAATCTTATAAAATTCTTGATATTCAAAACGGTTTTATTTCAAATCAAATTGTAACTATTGTAGAAATTGTCTACTTAAAGTGCAAAAAGGTCACACACAAAATTTATGCAACTTCGTACATTTTTTTTTGTAAACCCTCTATTCAGTATGATCATTGTGAATAATTAAAAACAATATTTCAAGGAAAATGTTTGCTCAATCAAAAATACTGACAACAAATCCTAATCAGGCTGAAATCGCATTTTAGGTGCAAAAAGGTCAAATTAGATTGGCCATAATTCAGAGGGATGAACACTGACCTCCCATTATCTTTGTATTTTTAAGTGTGTTCTGTCTACAGATTTCAATGATGTACTTCTCAAGAAATTCTTGATACAAGAACATTGAGGAGTGGGATACCTTAAATTTGTTCTATGGATAGGTGAGGTCACAATCAGGGGGGAGGGTTCAAATTTTTACATAGGATTATATAGATAAACACTAAAAAAAATCTTTCAAAAACCAATTGGCGAGGAAAACTGAAACCATTTTCGAAACAATCTCTGGTACTGAAGATTTAAGTTTGTCAAAATTTTAAACTTAGGTTTTGGGCCACAATGGGAATTAGTAACTTTTTTTTAAATCTGCTTCTCAAAACTCAAAAGACAAGAAATGTTTTATTCTCATATGGGGTAAATTTAAAGTTTGTTCAATTAAGACCCTCGCGGCCACTTAAGTGGAGGGGGCTGAATTTTTGCCTAAGAATATATATAGAAATATATATAGAAAAAAACATCCTCGTCTATACGCTAAAAACCATTTGCGTAAAAAAGTTTTTACTTTATTGAAAACAACCTCAGATAATGTTTATTCAAATTTGCTAATATCAGTATATTTAAGAGTAGGATCGGGCCACAGTGGAGGTCAAATTTTTTTAATAATTCTAAAAAAAAATTAAAAGTTATTATTAATGGTTTCATATCGTTGTGTAAAGCATAATTCTTTTTTTCATTTTTGAAACAATATATACCGAACATAAATGTTAATACTACAAAAAACTCATGACTTGTGGGTATCAAAACATTATATGACTATGAAGATTCCTATTATAAGACATTTAGTTTTCATTGTCATTAAAAATACAATATGGTTCGTATGATGAAATGATTGACCCGTTTCGTTTAGAAGATTTACAATCAACTCCATGATTGTTACGTTTTGTTATTTTTACATTAATTTAACATGTATATTATTATGGAATTTTTACATTAATTTAACGTGTATATTATTATGGAATATTTTCATGTTTTTTTAGCTTTGGAATGTTATCATGAAAATGTGTATAAAGGATTTAGAAAGCAAACAAAGTCTCTTCACCACTGCCGTTCTGGAACCACCTGTAACTTTGATCTTAGTAAAGAAAAACCGGGCTGCCATATAGAAGGGACACAGGAATGGAATGAATGCAGCATATCAAAATGTGGTAAGGATTATGATTATTTTGAAAAGTCATCTACAATCTATACTAAAGTTTTAAGAAAAAACACACTTTCAACTTGTTATGTTTTTTTTTTCAATTAGGAATAGAAATGGGCTACATTCATGTATGACTTATATTTACCACTGCTATGGGTCACCACAATAAAAAAAAATCGGTCCAACGTAAACTCGCTACCATTTATTGTATTTTTGATGAGTTACACTTATTAACGGTCGGGAGTAAAACATACACATTGGCAAAAAATTATGGAATGATGACGACACCGCAGTTGAAATCTGAATTAGAAAAGTTTGAAGCAAAGAAATTGGGACCAAAAATAGAAACTATTGATTGTACATACTTCGTCTTTATCTTGTGTGTTTGTTGAGAAATAATGCACCGTATTTCATGTAAACCTAAAAGAGATTGAGGAGGCTGTAAATGTGTTATTTAAAATTATCGAGCTTGCATGAATTGTCCGAATACAAACTAAATTCTACAATCAAAGTACTGAGTGTACTGCAAAGCGGATAGCAAGCTTTTTAAGCGGTTAGCGTATATATATCACAAATTTGTTGTTGTTTTTTTTTTGGGGGGGGGGGGTGTTAGATCTTGTAAAGGATAAAAAAAAATGTTTTATAGTTAAAAGATGAAGTTAAAAAATGAAGCAGACATGAAATTGAATTCATCTCATTTTCATCAAAACAAGCAGCCGAATTTCGGGTATCATTTACCTAATTACTACGAGTGTAACTAATCCAAAACTTGAAAGAAAATTTCAAGTAAAAATCTTCGGCATTTTCCTCCACAGTATTCCATGACGCGAGGAGGTGCTCCGCTTAGCGGTGCCCATGTTAATATTTGAAATGAGCAGTTTTTAGTGAGTGATATATTTATGATTATCAATTGAATGATTCACATGTGTATGATATTCAAATAATTATAAAAAAATATATGAGTAATATTAACAAAAAGTGTAAACCTCAACATTATCTTTCCTTTCCTATTTAAGAGCTATCGTCTTTGATTTTGTTACCGTTCACACCCCAAAAAATAAGTAAATAATAGCGACTAATGTCAAAGACAACTTTAACAATACATAACTTAAAGGTATTGTAAGCTCCCCACGGATGGTCATCTAAAACGGGGGCTACAAAATATATGTAGTTTTAATTCAGGATCAACACTGCTTCCAAGTACTTGCAATACTTTGATCTAAGGACAAGGCTAGGTTAAATGACAGTGCTTTATTAAATCAATGGTAACAGCCCAGAACAGTCATGGCAGAACATATTTAAGTCAAAGCATTAATTGTATTTTATTTGTTTTGGTCTAGGCATCCACCGTACTATTAATGGCAAAAAGGGGGCATGGCAGGATACTATAAATTTACTACGGATTAATATATTCAGGTGTCCAGTGCGTTGGGAGATAATTGTGTGGTGCGCAAAATCTCACCTATAGCTGGTGGTGCCGGTAACACTTGATAGGGAGGCTTGTGTTCTTATCTGAAATTTTGGCGCTCATGAACTCGTCACAAAGTATCTGCCATATAATGGCAAAGCACTCATATGTAACCTTTGTAACTGATCATGTGATATCAATTAACCAATTTAATACCTGTATGGTGATGCTTGGCCAATCAAAACGCTGCACGGTTCCGTACACGCTGTGTAATGCCGAACAGTGACGTACAAGACTACCGTACACCACGTTAAGTAATTCTTAAAAAGAAATTTGACATGAAAATAAACACCAATGTTTGGAAATTTAACACAGTAAGACCGACATCCCACAATTCACTATTGTGCGGGGTTCCATCAGAGTTAGCCGAAAATAACAACCCTTACTAACGTGCGGGTTCGAGCACAGTCTGCCCAACCGTACTCTAATTACTCCTCAATTATTTTTTGACAGGCATTGCTTTTTCTAATAACAAAGAAATGGTAATGGCAGGTCCGAAAGATAGCCATTCACGTGCACATGTCTACTAATGTCAATGTATGATTTATGATAACGTGTTTAAACTCCAGTTGTGTCTAGTATTTGAATACATTTAAAATCAATATAATCATTTTTCCAGTCGGTTTTACATAAAAGATAGCAAAGCCAATCAGCCCGCAAGTAACAAAAATGTTATGCTTAATAAATGTGTAAAAGAAACAACCATTCATTTCATTTATAAAATTGTAGGAGGTAATGGTAGTGTCTACAAATGGAAACATTTGTTTAACCAAGACTACTATGATATGTAAATACCTCATCGGATATGCATATTTTGATATCATCGATATTTTCATGATAAACCTAGTTATTTTAATGCACAGAGAACCAGAGGATGATTGCCTCTTACAGTACCCGCAACGTTATTTTTTACTATCCTATCCTATTGTATCGTGTATCAATCCTGTCGTTTCGTGCCTATATACTGTTCTATCGTGAGTTAATCCTATCCTATCGTGCGTGCATACTGTTCAATTGTGCGTGAATCCTATCCTATCGTGCGTTAATCCTATTAGGATTATCGCTCAATGTTAACAGTTTTCTGTTTATCCTATCGTGTTAATCATTTTGTGCCTTTTCATAAGCAAGTATATTTATTTCAAAGTTGTAAGTTGTTCAGTGCGCCGTATACAAAAATTATCGAACAAGAATTGTAGAATCCTATCCAGCATTCTATCATGATATAATTTCTTAATTTTTTTAATATCAAAATTAACCAATATTACATGTAAATCATATCTGTAAGCATAGGAAATGAACAACTTAGTGTAAACTATCGAAGTTTTTAGGAACAAGGTAACATATTTACCAGTATATTGAATACACTAAATCGTACGCAGAGTGTATACTTGCGTAAACATTAACTTTTATGCCATATTATTCGTTTTTTGTGCATCATATTTTGGAGGAAAAAAAGTATTTATGAAATAATTTATATTTAATTAAATCAGAGTTTTATGTTAATGGAACCCGTTATTTTCCGTGTGATATTGATTTCGAGCTGAACTGTTCTTGGCAATCGGCTAGGGTGTGTGGTAATGAAAACAATGTTAACAAATCGTACGTGGAATGTGTATCTGCGTAAATATTTATTTAACTTGTATGTAATATAATTCGTTTTAATGCATCATTTTCTTGTACAAAAAAGAAATATATTTATCATTTTAAATTGACTTTGAACAAAAGTTGGATTTTTATAATTGAACCTGCTAATTTCCGTGTTATTTGTCTGTGATCTCGCCCTGAAATATTCGCAGCGATCGGCTAGGGTGTTCGGTAATGAAATCAGTGTTAAAAATACAGTAAATTTATTGATCATTTAAGCTAATAATTTTGGTTAAAAATATTAACTGGTCATTTTTATACATTTTATAAATGATGGAGCGATAATTAACAACTCGACAATTGTTACTAAAAAAATTCCACGTAAATTCTGCTTTTATCAGTTTATTCGTGAATTTTGTTTAAAGCGATTATACGTTTATCATGCACATGGTTTATCCTCCCCTATCGTGTAGCATTCCTATCCTATCGTGCGTCTATTCTGTTCTATCGTGCGTTAATCCTATCATATCGTGCGTGTATATTGTTCTATCGTGCGTGAATCATATCCTATCGTTAATCTTGTAAAAAAAATCGTTGCGAGTACACTATGTACTTTATTATTTTTTCTTTCAAAGTACAGTGCTGCTGTCCTGAAAGTTGTTAAGGATAGGTGGGATAGGATACAGGATGCAGCATACATGTACATGATAGATATAATGAAGTGAAACTCTATTCTATCCTATGCTATCCTATCCTGCATCCTGTAGCAAATCAGATTCTAGTATAAATTTCAGAGTGGTTTTGCAAAACGAAAATGAGTTTAAATACATTTCAACATCAATTCTCTTTGTAAAACATTGAAAAATTGATATATATGTTTTGTATTTACAAAGCGGTAGAGAAAATCGATGCGCGAAACATTTTTTGTCAATTCGGAAACAGCGTACATATGTAAGTATGGAGTTTAGGTAACATTTTAGGCTGTACAATACAGCGTAAAATTTATACATTAAAAAGTTATATTGCTTTGTCTAAGACTTCAAAAGTATAAAAAGAGAAAATTTTCTTCGATATCAAATGACAAGGACGTATGAGGTCCAATAATAAACTGAAAGATAAAATTAAGGAATGTAAGCATACCATAAATGCGTAAGAATTTATATCTTATCAATACATTCAAATGATATAACAACAAATGTGATATTTTAATTTATATAATAATAATGCTTTCCCAAATCATGTTAAAATTCATTGGCCGAATCAGCCGATTGGCGGTAATCTCCGTGGAAATTATATTAATTATAAGGAAAGGAATTTGATTAAAATGTTTTTTTAAGCAATAAATAAAAGTTCTTTATCTCCTTTTTATACATTACATAATATCTAGTAAAAACAAAAATTAAATCGCTTACCAGTTTTTATGTAATTGAATTCACTCCGTGTACGATTAAATATCATCATGCACGGATAAATAAGTTACCTTTTCTAAAAATTTTTGGTTTTATGTCTTAACTAGACGTTTTGATTATTAAATTTGTCGAAAGATTGTTTATGAAATATTATTTTCTTAAACTTCGTTTTATTAAACTCTTATTCTTAAAAAAATAGTTTAAAATATATAAAACTTATTTCTTTTTTCATAAATGTTTTGAATCCGCACTAATAGAGAAAGGTTATTTCAAACTATTTAAGGATTGGCATTGTCAAATTAAAACTGCATATAAAAATATAGTTGCATATTGTGGTATTTATGGATTATTGTACGTACGACCTAACTCAGACAGCGCGTGCAGGTGTCATAACAGTATTTCACTGACATGGCTGAGGCAAAATAATTCCCGAATTTTTCTTTGAATTCGGGACGTTTCCGCACGCAACAGGAGCTGATCTTTTTATAAGATGAAAAACAATGTGTAAGAGGTCTAACTATCCCAGTTTTGTAATAATGCGAGGTCATTTGAATTTTTGATGCGTGTTGTTACCGGAGTGGGGGTTAAAGGCCCGGGCTTGATTTTCAAACACATGTGTAACTTGGACGTAAACAAAGTCTCACGCCTTGCTGGATGCACGTGTGTATTTTGCTAGAAAATTTTAAATGAAGCGTTGTTTAAAAATATGTCAAGAGGATTTTTTCCAGAAGTTCGTTTTGAATTTTTAATCTGTATGTAAAGTTGTGCAACTTTGGTAAGAATATATAGTAAAATTTAATACTGTAGTGACACCTGCACGGATCTCCGCGGGCTCCCTGGTCGAGGACGGATGTGTCCCGGTGCACGGCGAGGGCTATTCTGAACTCTTGTTGATGAACTCATGTTTTATGTGTATTTGTATGTTGTCTGCTTGGCTAAAAATACTATAATATGTACGAATTTAGTTACACAAAATATTTTTTATTCTGATATTAATTGATATACGACTATTGGTACAGAAATTTAAATTAATGATACCTATCTTAAAGAAAATGTCAGCTCGAGGCCGTTGTGGGCGTTCCGGCCTTTGATATGTATAGTGAAGACTCTAAATTGTAGAAATCGTGACCCTCGGACCAAAACTGGGGCCCCAGGCGGGGTTCAAATTTTAACATAGAACTACATAGGAAAAATGTTTAAAAATTTTCTTCTCAATAACTACTGCACCAAAAATGCAAATATTTACACAAAAAGGTTGTATATATAGTGAAGATTCTAAATTGTATAAATCGTGACCCCCGGACAAAAAGTGGGGCCCCAGGAGGGGTTTTAATTTTAACATACATACATGTATAGGAAAATGTTTAAAGTCTTCTTCTCAAGAACTGTACATGTAATGCAACAGTTTTGGATATTACTATGCATACATGTACATCCTTAAATAATGTAGATTCTAATTTGAAAAATCGTGACTCCCGGACAAATAATGGGGCACCAAGGGGGGTTCAAAATTTAAACATTTGAAAAAATATAAAGGAAACGTTTAAAAATGTTCTTCTTAAGAACTACATGTACAATGTTATAGTTTGTGGAATTACTATGCATGCATCCCTGGCTTATGTAGATTCTTAATTGGTGAAATCATGACCCCCGGACCGATGCTGGGGCCCCAAGATGGGGTCAAAGTTTATTATAGAAATATAAAGGTAACATGTTAAAAAATCTTCTTCTCAAGAATTACAATGCTTAAATTTGTGAGATTACTAGCATGCATAACACCTTGAATAATGTAGGTTTGATAGTTTTAAAATAGTGACCCCTGGACTAATACTGGGAACCCAAGCTGGATTAAAAGTTAAATGTAGAAGTATAAATGTAAAATGTTTTAAAATCTTCTTTTCAAGAACTACAATGCTTCAATTTGTCAGATAACTACGTAAGCATTCTCAAATAGTGTAGATTCGAAATTATAAAAGCCGTGACCTTCGATCTAATACTGGGCCCCAAGAGGTGTTCAAAGTTTAGCATAGAAATATAGAGGGGAAATGTTTACAAATCTTTTTCTAGGGAACTATAATGCTTTGGCTTGTGATATTACTATGCAAGCATCCTTCAATAATGTAGATTCCAAATAAATAAAGCTTTAGCACTGGACTTATACTGGGGCCCCAAGATGGGTTCAAAGTTTAACCTAGAAAGAAATATTGAAAAAGTTTTTCTCGAGAACTATAATGCTACAATTTGTGAGATTACTGTGCAAGGATCCTCAAATTGTGTAAACTCTAATGTAGTGGAACACAAAGTTATCTTTCTTGATGTTGTTCTGTACAGTTTGAGAGTTATTCCGCTTGGTGTGGAACTCTTCTACGTTCATTTTTTCAGGCTTTGTACGTGCGGCCCCGCCACATTGCTACACATTTTCATTCCTATGTAACTATTTATGTTGTTAAAGCCAACTATAAACCTCGGACCAATACTGGGGCCCCATATAGGGTTCAATGTTTAAAAATAGAAAAAAGCATATGCTACGAAATAGAATGTCACAAGGAACTGCTGTTCAGGTGAGCGATGTGGCCCATGAGCCTCTTGTTTTAAAATGTTTTACATGTCAATCTGAGTTCAATAATAGTTAAAAAAAGTGGCTCGTAATTGTTTGGAGGTTTTGGGTTTATTAATAAGACATTCGATACAATCAACTATTACTCTAGTTATGAGAAATTTCAATACCTAGACAGTAAAATAAAAAAAGGGTTTTCAGTGGTCATACGTTTACTTCTATCCATTGCCTTAACATAAAAATAATCCATGTAAAGAACACATTTGACACAGGGTTTTTTTTTCTGAGACATTAAATAATCTAGACAAGTCAAAATTTGTTCTAATTCTAAGTTTGATAAAAACAAGGTAGAATTGATCTTGAACGCAGTTATTTGTAAATTTGTTACAGATACCAGTGGCGTTCACAAATAATGCCATCGTTGTTTCAAAAATAACACAATTAGATATTTTTGCTATATTTTAAATGGCTACTTGCAAAATACTCTCCTTTAACAAACACACATAATTTTGACCGCTTTATCCAAGCTTTGAATGCATTAGTATAATGTTTTACTGCGAATGGTATTACTGGTGTACTGATAAATGGCAGCGCTTAAACCATTTAAGGGGAAAAGTCACATGAATACAAGTCGGGTAAATAGAAATGATGGGGCAAAACATGGACCCTTTCTTTTTCGAAAAATGATCTCACAATCTTGGACTTTTCTGCTGGTGCGTTGTCATGTAGAAGTCGAATGTTGCGAATTCCAGTCTTTGGTCTCTCTTCCTTTCGTTATCTTTCTTAACTCTCTTCAGCACATAATTTTTGAACTACAGGAACTTCACTTTTAAAGAAAACTGCGTATAATACTTTCTTTGTACTTTGGCATCGTTTTGCTATAACAGGACATTTTGCCCTTTTAGACAACCACATCTTGTAATCAATTTTCCTTTGAGGTTGAAAATAATGTTTCCATATTTCATCAAAATAACATGCTACTCTAACCTTTAAATAGTCTCCTTGCCCATGGTAAATACTCATCGAAACTATTCACAGGCGGCATTTGATTTCCCTCGTTTTGAACTCTTTATGTAAATCCCTAAGTTAAATTCCGATAACTCTAATTAATTTTTCACCAACAAAATCTGCATCATATACATGGCATTTGGTTGAAATAATGCAATTTTCAATAAAAAATAGTCATTTAATGGTTATTTATAATAATCTTAAACTTCTTAAATAAATTCAAATAAGTAAAGAATTACCGTTAACCGTTTCTGAGAGGTAGTCATTTCTTTAAAATGCAATTTGCTCACTACAACATGTATCGAGGGTTCCCAACACTGAAAACAAATTTTCTCACGTCTACATGTATTTGCACGAATCCACGTTTTTTCCTCAATTTATCAGAAAAAAACGAGGTTATCCATATAACTACAAGCCGGTACGCAGCAACAAAATCCCGGCATGTTTCAAACGTGTACCGACGATGATTGGTTTACGTGTGCTACGATAAATTCGATACGATAATGCGCTAATTTTAGTTTCGAAGGGTTCCGTTTTTCTGTGTAGCGCCTTTTAAACAACGATGACAGAAGACTGTATCTAATTAGATAATAAAGCGTCGTCTATTAAACAAAATATATTTTAAATAACTGATTTGTAGGTGGAAAAAATCATTTTCATAGAAATTAATAGGAAATACATGTACTTACAACATTTGAAACATTTTCTTTTTCAGAAGCAATGAGTTTGGATTGTGATTTTCAAAAGGATATGTGTAACTGGAAATTTCTACAGCAGGAGATAAAATGGATTCAACAAAAAGCAGACAATAAAGGTACGTGATATATATATATATATATATATATATATATATATATATATATATATATATATATATATATATATATATATATATGGTAGAGGTATATAAGATGTGACAGTCCGCACGGGTCTTTTTTAAAAACGAACTGTTGGCTGGTTATTCATTAGTTTATCATGTATATTTTATCAAATATGTTTCTCTGCTATTTTGTCTACTTCATAAAATTTGACCAAAGTGAATATATCTCTGAAAGTATAAGTACAGTACCGATCAGACAAAACCTAACATCGGAGTTTACTTTTGGGGTTTACTCTCGGTTTACTTTTTGGACATTTGGGCCCACTTGGGGTTTACTTTGGGTTTACTTGGAAATTACTATTGAGGTCAACTGTGCGCACTGAAGTGTGAAGCAGACCCGTCTTTTATCTTACTATCCTACGGCCTGCAATGCCTGCTCCTTGTTTATTCCGAATACACAGTTAGCGTCTGCTTTCAGTGGTATACTTCTGACCGGGTTTACTCTCTGTGTCTACTCTGGGTTTACTTTGGGTTTACTCTGAGTTTACTCTGAGTTTACTTTGGGTCCACTCTAGTTAACCCGGAGTAAACCAGATTTAACCCAGAAAGTAAACCCATGGTTTAGAAGGGGTTTACTTTCTGTTAGGTTGGGTCTGATTGGTACTGTATAACACGACCATTATCATAGAATATATAACATGAAAAAAAAAACCTTCGCTCTGCAGTTTTTTTGTAGCATATGATGGTATATATTGAACATATCTCAGAACTGTGTAATTGATTCTTAGATGAACATATCTCAGAACTGTGCAATTGATTCTTTAATAATCTAATTACAGTTCCTGACAAATAAACCCTGATAATTTTAATCATTCATTGAAGACTATGTAACTAAATGATTGCTTTGGGCGCGCATCATCGTAACATCCTCGTAAAGCCGTTTAAGGTCAAGATCTAGTAAATGAAAGATATAAATTCTTTTAATGATACTTCATTACAATATCTTGGTTTCGTAGGGTGTACCGGGGCTTAAGGTTTTGGTAAACATAATGAAAAATCACGTTTTAATTTAAACAACCATTGTCTATGAAATATGAAGGTTAAAAGTAACAAATACCGGAGTTTTGTCCATTTTTGATTAATGAAATATATCTAGAATGCCTACAGTCACTCCAAAAACCGCGGCATAAAACAAGCGCTTAACCTCCTCTTAAAAATGATGTCAAATTGAATATAGGTATCGGAACTACTTTTCCCGTGATTAAATAAAGAATGTCAAAATATTGTTTTATTTCTATATAATTCCTTTAAAGCCGTAAAATACGAGAAAAGGTTCATCCAATCAATTATGACGTCATAATGGTTCTAGCACCAAAACGTCATCCTATAGAATCATTTACTATGAAATTTCACACAAAAAAACCTAAGTTTAATCTCAAATCTTGAGAACTTACTAAGCTGAAATTTTTCTCAAATTGCATTTCACAAATCAAACTTAGTCATTTCTCAGCTGAGTTGAATTTTTTAATTAGCTTAGTCAAGAATTCTCACGAGTGGCCCCTTTATAACTTATCCTGGTTTTTTTTATTTATTCTTAATAAAAACAATCGTCTGCTTATGTTTTCAACAGAGGAAAATCGGATTAAATTAACAAGAAGCATACCATTTTAATCAGTCATGAAATGTACACATTGTTATGCTAAGTATAGATGACATATCTACATGACTTTATATAGAATAAAACAAACAAAAAACCAAATTAAATACATTATGGTTACCATAAAATTATTAGAAAGTAGACTCATTGGACAGTTATTCCATTTAACACAAACAAATGAATTAGTTCCCTTTGTTTACATTTTTGTCAAGGGAGATAACTCCGCCAAAATTATTATTTTTAATGAAAAGGATATTTATCAAACCTCCATGAAGTAATGCATATACGCTTATTATTGAGTAAAATAGATCTAAGAAATGAATATCATTACAGACAGTATAATACTGTATTAATGATGCTAATGACATTCATATTTGAGATTTGACTTACATGTATAAGTAATACGTTTACTCAGAGGCGAAAAAAAAATCCACTAATAGGAACGAAAAACTTCTTATTCCACATTGTAGCCCCACTATTGTGGTGCTTTTTTTCACTTTCAAATAACTAGGTCAATGACCTACTTTTTCTGCTAGTGACCTCTAAAAATTTTTTTTTAAAATTGTCACCATTTTTTAAAATTGTCCACCATTTTCAAGGTTTTCTTTATTTTGTAATTATTAGAAATAATAAAACAATTTGTAGGTTGAGAAATGATAAAATATTAATAGCTTTACTAATTTTATATTTGACTGAATCGTTTTAGGCTCATGTTTTAATTTTACTTTTTGTAACGTGGATGAGCCAGGCGTTCTCCAAATAACAATTTAGACAACTTCAGGTTTCTAAATTTATTTACAAAAGAACAAATGAAATATATTTACAATAACACGTTCACATCCATACTCGCTCACACCCCATACGCATTCAATTTGCAGTAATTAATAACCCTACTTTAACAAACTTATTTAAAAAAAATACTATCTATGAATATGAAAAAAAACCTTTTGACAGACAGACGAACCGGTATATAATAGTTTTCTTTAAGTTCAAAATATGGTTGCCACAATTCGATAATTACTTATTCACAACTGACACTGAATAACAGATCTCGATCACTAAACTTTCAATCACTGATGATCCTGTCTCGATCACTTATCTCTACTCCTATCACAAATTAATCATCTCACTACTGTGGTTTCATCAATATTCGTTGAATACCAATTTTCGTGGATTTCGTTGTTAAGTTGATCCACGAAATTTAATGTTCATTGAAGTGCAATATCTATTAAAATTTTGTACTGATAGGGTCATTGGCCACGAATTTACATATCCTTGAGACTGTGGTTTTCACTTCATCCACGAAAATTGATACCCTTGAAAATTAATGAAACCACAGTATCTGAATTCCTCGCTGATGTGATGAGGTAGACTTAATTTCTCCCTTAAATCCACCGTGGACTCCTTACAGGGCTGTAGTCCTGGACCATAGGCGTCGTGGTGGTGTTCAACATCAGAGTGGTTCTCTCCACTGGAAGTTCTACGTGGTATGACCAAGTCAAAATGCTACAATTTAATACAGTAATAAGTACATGTAGGCAACCTGAGTGTAGCAAGATATGATGATACTTGAATAAAATAATCATATGATAAGTGTCTGTCACTAATATGTGAACAAAGTTATGTTTCATAGCAACATGTAAATAATAACAAAACAAATATGGCGCACTCTTCCGGTCAATAAGTTCCGGAGAATCACTTCCGCCCAAGACATTTAAATAAATCAGCAAGTTTTATCTAATACAAAAAATACGCATAGAATAACGTTCAAAGCTATAGAAATCTAATACAAGGCTTTATCGATAATATATAACTGGTATTTAAACTTCCACGCAAAAGATACACTCGACTGCTCACACAGGTAAGTCTAACATGTGAACGCTTGCCAAGGTTATATTTAGTTCAATAAGAAGAATTACTAGTCAAATACACAAAAATACTGAATAAAACTGATAACATATACTTACCACGGCCTGCTATCCGTGCCCACTTATAACATGATTCATGCACAATGCATACTGCAATATCGCTCAGTACAGCAAACAAGAGCTGCCCTCAAAATCGTGTCTTGTCACACGGCAGCTAACCCGGGAATGACCAGAGGCCTGTTCAACAGAGCAGGTGCTCGCGAGCGCTCGCCAAAATTCCCTATACCCGCAACACAAATTTTGGCGAGCGCTTGCGGGCGCTCTCTCTGCTGAACACGCCTCTGGTGACAGCGGTTCTACCTGACCTATGGGTAACCCGTCTTACAAAATCAAAGGGCCACGAAGCTAGCCTGGTGCTAGTATACAAGTGATTGTTACACTTTTGTCCAAATTTCTTTTATCAATTTCCAAAATTGCACTCATTTTTGATCAAGTTTGATAAAAAAAAACGACTAATAGGAGCTCCAACTCAATGATTGCCTAAAACTGTTTTTGTTGTCTGTATCATGTTGACATTAACATTATATAAGGTTAATGATTAAAATTTCGAGATATTTTATCTTGAATCGATAAAATATCTAAAATGATATGAAAAAACATATAGAAACTAAACTTTTGCAATTACATTGCAACAGAAAGTTTTAAAGAGAAAAAAAGAAATGAAAAAATCAGTCCGAATTTCCTCTGTTTTAATATTAATAATTATACCTTTGTCGGAGTATATCTTCCTCAGTTAAACAAATCATGAATATCAATATCGATATTTGTTAATAACGTTGTTAAAGTTGTTTTTAAAACAACTTTGGACTTCAGATATTGAACTTTGTCCGTAAACGTAATCCTTAAGTCTGCTATGGAGGTAACTTAAGTTCTTTCTCAAATTAAGTAAAAGAAAAACCGCCAAGATTTTTTTGTGAAATGCAGAGATTTGAGTTTTCTCAAATTTGAGGAAAAAATCAAATATTTGAGAAAAAACTCAGACTTAAGTCTGATATTTGACTTAAGTTTTTTTTTTAGTGAAATCGGAGCCTGGACCTTAAAAACCGTTTCTAACCTGTAATAAATAAAACTCTATTCATTGTTGTTTTAAAGAAAGACTGTAGAAACGTATAGCAAATGAAAAATATGTTTATATATCTATTTATTTAAAAAATTCAAAGAGCGACTCGTTATTTTTAAACAACGCTGATAATTGTACATGTATTTTGTATATGATTCTTGGGTAAAATTAAGTGACTAGATGTTCCATATTTACTAAAAGCTAACTCTTTCTGAACACTTTAGCAATCTTAAACTCCTATAATGATCGGCATTGTCAAGAGTTCCCAAATGCCAACTTTTCGAATAGCAGTTATACATACTTAGCATTCATACATTGATTAAACATTTTGTTGTAACGTCTTGATTATTTTTTTTAAAGATGTATTTAAACAGATATTTATTTTAAACAAAATTAATACTATATGCTTAAAACTATTTCTATATTTATTACAGAAAAAATAGTTCTTTCTGCCATATATAATGCCTCGCAAAACAGCTTCACGTTTGAAAACAGATTTTTTAATAGCATTGAAAAGAAAGCTGTGTTATATAGTACTCCACAACCTCCTTCATCAGACTTCGGCTGTGTAACAATTTCTTACGCAGGAATGGGTGTCCGTTTACAACTATATGTAACTCAAGGAACATTATATACAAACAATATAAACGTTTTCAGAAGCGAACTTGATAACACAATTTTTACCACCACAAGCGTTCAGACACCGATGGATGTTCCATACATGGTTAAATTTATAATTGTGATAACTTTGATGTGATAAAACAAAAATAATTTGTTTATTTTAAAGTAACTTTAATTTTTATTTGTAATCATTTTATAATTTTCATGTCATTTTGGTTTAAAATTTCACACTATGCCAAAAATCATCATTTTCAGGTCATTTTAGTTGGGTTTTTTAGAAGATCTGGAAGAATACAAATCGGAAACATAAGTTATGGAAAGGGCATTTGTGCAGGTAGCTAACAAGATTTCATATTTGTGTTTAAAATATTTAAAAAAAATATGTGTGAACGGTATGTTTCACGACTGATTAATCATTTTGATAACAGGAGCTAGTATCAAGTTATGAAATGGTATACTATGGATATTTTTTTTAAGATAAAGACGACGGCCTGTGTAACATTTCACAGTTTAGATGTAAAGATGGAAGATGTATTTCAGTCGATGCATTATGTAATGGAATTACCAATTGTCCATTTGAAGAGGATGAGGGATGGGCGTGTAAGTTTATCAACAACACAGCGTGCTTAAAGGATACCGATGGCTGTCAAATACCTTGTCCTTCCCACTGCCGATGCCAAGGAGCCGCTTTCAAATGCAATTCACCGGAGAATCTAAGAAATGAAGTCAAAGTTCTTGATTTAAGCTTAAATTCTTTTGACACGAGTAATTTAAGAAATTTTCATGTCCTCGTACACTTGAACATATCAAGGTGTTCAATAGTTCAGTCATCACTTGCAGATATATCACAAAAGACCTTTCTTCAAAACTTGGACCTCTCATATAATGATATTACTGAACTAGATTCAGAAGCATTTTCTTTGATGCATAACTTGATGTACCTAAATATCTCAAATAATCAAATCAGACGTCTTCGAATGAATTTCGTTTTAAACACTCCAAAGTTGATACATTTGATAATAAATAATAATTGCATAGAGGATATAGTAGCAGATTTAGCCCCATACAATCAACCATTGCTAAATCTAAAAGTTTTAGATTTACGAAATAACAACTTAAAAACTATTGATCCAACTTCACTTTATTCGATAATAGATGGGTTGATAGAATTAGATGTAAGCTATAATGCAATCAAAATGATTCCTTATTATATGTTCCAGAGTTACCATAGATTAAAAATATTAAATTTACAACATAATTTGATATCAGATTTAAATAGATTTTCACTTTCAAAATTAAATACTTTGCTTGAATTAGATCTAAGTTACAATTCAATCCAGAATATCGGGGAATTCATGTTTAAGGGATTGAAGAAATTGAAAGTATTAAATTTACGAAATAATTCAATTTCAATGCTAAATGGGGCTACATTTTCAGATTTATCGATGCTGTTTGAATTAGATATAAGTTATAATTCAATATTTGAAATAACTCATAACATTTTCAAAGGTTTAGATGGATTAAGAATATTAAATTTACACAATAACAAGCTAACAATATTAAATGAATCAACTTTTTCAAATTTGAAGTCGTTGCATTCACTTGATCTTGCCTGTAATCGGATACATTTAATCCATGAAAAGGCATTTGAAGGTCTCTTGTCGCTTGAAAAATTAAATCTCACAGGAAACAGAATCAAAGCTCTTGCTTCATCGAGATTTGTTGCTTTAGTCAAACTTGAGATTTTAGACTTATCGGAAAACAATTTGGAAATTTTGGACCACTCAACATTTCAAGGACTGCATTCTGTAAAGTATTTATATATTCACAACAACAAATTGACAGTTTTCAGAACAATGTTCCATGGTCTTTCGAATCTAGAATGGTTGCGGACAGATTCCTACATTATTTGTTGCGCAAAACCCTCTACTGTATCTTCAAATAACTGCATAGCGCCACGAGATAGTATATCCTCTTGTGAACAACTGATAAGTGTTGGTTTTCTTTCACAGATGATATGGTACATGGCACTGTTTTCCGTGATTGGAAACGCATTTGTTATATACTATCGCAACTGTGCGGGAATTGAAGGAAGCAATTCGCATTGTGTGTTTATCTTGCATTTGAGCGTTTCTGATTTTCTTATGGGGCTATATTTGTTCATCATAGCAATTGCCAATCTAAAGTATCAAAACATCTATGGATTTAATGATAGTGAATGGCGATATAGCACGACTTGCACCATAGCAGGATTTTTAGCAACAACCTCTAGTGAGGCATCAGTGATGTTTATTTTTCTTATTACAATGGAAAGGTTTATCGTATTAAAATATCCATTTTCTGCGGGAGTTTTCAAAAACAGAATATCAGTCGTTTTAATTACAATAATAGTTTGGTTAATTGCCATTGCGTTTTCAGCTGTTCCTTTATTCGTCTACCAAGACTTTTATAGCAGGTCAACAGTTTGCATATCGCTACCTTTAACAACAGAGAGGGTATCCGGTTGGGAATATTCAACCCTTTTGTTTATTGGCTTCAATTTGCTAATATTTTTAGCTGTTGTGGTTGGACAACTCCTGATTTATATACATGTCAAAAGGATGGGGGAAAAGATTAACAACGACAATACAAAGCGGGAGATGAAAGTCTTAAGATCTTTGTCGTATGTTGTTGTATCAGACACTCTCTCCTGGATTCCTATTATCCTCATTGGTAAGAACAGTTTTTAATCCTTTGTTAATCAAACATAATTTGCTTATTTCGTACTTTAGTTACCAAAGACTGATAAGTAAATGTTACTTAATGTGAACAATAAAATCCATGATTTTATAAAAGAATAGTATTTTTGCGTACCTCGTTCTGCGCTGAGAAGCTAACTTCCATTTTTTGTTCCCATCCCAGCCTCTTGCCATCATGAATTCGGCGCATTCGTTGCCCTAATTATAACTAAAATGATAAATACATTATCGAAACGTGATTATAAATCTGATTTTTTTAAAATGTTATTTTAGGGCTTATGGCTTATGGAGGAGTTGGAGTTTCCCCGGACACCTACGCCTGGGTTATTGTGGTCGTCCTTCCAATAAACTCGGCACTCAATCCTTTTATATACACATTTAGCATGATATACAGACAGAAAACTAGAAGAAGAAAAATACCCAGATCTAGTTGCCCAACAAAATGAGATGTAACTTTATTGGTTGTTCCTAGTATAATGCTGATAAAACAATGTATGGAAAACAACATAGGCGTTTCCTAACTGATTAAGTAAACACTACCATAATTTTATACAGTTAGAAATATCTTCTACTCGCCTTTATTTTTGTCACATGTTCATGGCCGAAAATAGTTTTTTTATCTGCAACATTCTCAAACGATTACATGTATATTTATAAACAGTCTCAATTGCAGATGATCAGATAGTATATCAAATATTATTTTTTATAAGCATACATGTATATCAGAATTTATCAAATCAATTTACGTTTTAGCTCACCTGAGCTGAAAGCTTCAAGTTTGCTATTCTGATCTCATTTTGTCCGTCGTCCGTCTGTCTGTCCGTCCGTCCGTCTGTAAACTTTTTACATTTTGAACTTCTTCTCTAAAACCACTTATACAATTTCAACCAAATTTGGCACAAAGCATCCTTATGGGAGGGCAAATATAAATTGCAGAAATAAAAGTCCGATCTGTGTTCAAAGCGGAGAAAACCTTGAAACTGTAGAAAAAGGGGGGTGCATTTTTAAAAATCTTCTTCTCAAGAACTACCGAGTCCAATTCAACGTAGTTTAGCATAAATTATCCTTATGGGAAGGAAAATATAAATTGCAAAAATTAAAGGCTAATTCTGTTTCAAATCTGAGTTATTACGAAAGTAATAATAAAGGAAAGGCGTGTTTCAATCAGTTTAATAGCTTCGGCATCCGGTAAAATAGGTAGGCAAGACTTGGCCTGGGCAAAACAAAAGATTGGCAGTTATTAATCTGCCAATCTCATTAAAATTTCAGGATATTTGATGGACCAGTATATTTGTATTCGCTGTAAATATAACTGCAAAATAATGCGTATTTGGAATTGACGATTGCCGATCTGCCCCGGCTTTTATTTTGCCACGGCCCGGATTTGCATACCCATTTTACCAAGACTCGTATTCCATACTTCTAAAACGAGGTTCTTTGTTTAAAGCAGCCGTGACATTATACGTAAAAGGGTCGATCTGACTATGATGAATTTGCTTGTTGTACAACAGTTCGAGTATAAAGGGAAGATTTTGAAACATGCAAAATATATTGGTGCCGATTTTGTGAAGTAAATTGAGGCTAAATATTTCAATGCGTTGACAGTTTTCACACATGACGTGGGTGTTAGCTTGTTCTAATTTTCGTTTCGTTTTCATTATTTATGCTTTGTAACCTGGGAACTATCTCTGTATTTCGTGATTTTTACGTATCAAATCAAACAGAGACTTCGGTAAATCAAACACTTAACTGTTTACCTGCGCAAATTAAGCAAAATCTGATGTATCAAAAAAGTACTGAAATACAATTCATTCTATCGGTAATTCGGCATTATCCATACAGTAATTAACAGTTCGAAATTACACCAGATATACGGGAAGAAGAATATCTTTTGCGTAATGGTAGATTAATGCAATTGGTTTTGTTGAGATGCTCGGCATTTTCTCGAGTTTATTCAGTCTAAATAGAGTTTGATATCGCTGACGGAAATATGTAGGTATATACATGTATATATATGATTCATTTCGAAAAAATAAATTGTGTTCTTTATTTGTTATAGTGCATGTTTCTTGTGTTTAATTGTTTACAATTTCTATTTACTAACCATATTTAAGTGTTAAGCTTCGAATTATAAGCAAGATACAGAGATTTGCTCACAATTCTATGTTTGTACACAGATCTTAAAAACTAAAGATTAAAAAAGTTCAAAAAAATTGTCAATATTTATTAAGAAAATTTTCAAAGTCTGTTCTTCCAGAAACCAACTTTAACAACTTATTGTATTGTAAACTTAACCTTTTTTCGTCATTATTACTCCTACTGTACATGTGATCCTTGACTGTGTTTGTGTACATTTGTATACACTGATTTTGAACCTCAAGCACCAGTGAACTGGTCTTGAGTAAATAAAAGAATTGAAAATCTTAGGCCATTCTTTTTTTCCATTTTAAATGCAGAATAGGAAATACCAAGTTAAAAATCTTAAGCTGAATGTAATAAGCTCATGTGAACAAAATATGACTCAAACCTAGGCGAACTGTGAGCTCTGTATCTTGCTTATAATTCTACGATTGGCGCTGAAATTTTGGTTGAACATTAGAAATTATATATGAATTAGAATATATGTTAAATACTTGTACAAACAAAATAAAAAAATGATATTCTGTATATACCTACTCTCTGGGGCCCCCTCTTTATACAATAAATAATGTGAAATCTACATCAATTTTGATAGTTTTTCAGACACGAGTATATAAAAACAACATCTTTGAAACAGTTTCCATAGTCTGACACATTTCTATCACAGGGATAAAGTAATTATCGTAAATAAGTAAATATCACAGCAGAAAATTATCCTGGTTTGTACGTGAAGTGAATAACAGTCATTTAATTATAATGGAGAAGACAAATAAAAATTTTGAATGTTTTTAATTTGAGGAATTGAGCACATTGAGGTACAATTTTCTTCTTCACATCTATACATGTAGGATTTTTTAAATAAAAACCAATAACTATTATATTTTTTTTAAAAATACAATAACTAGTAAGTAGTTGATGAAAAAAAATGTTCCTATATGCTCTCATATATTTTGATCGCTTTATAAAGTGGGGGGGGGGGGGCAGAACGAAAATATAGGGAATTGGAAGTTAACATCTTAATAGTGTACCCCTACCAAATGTTTAGTTTTATATCTTGCGTATAATTTTCTTATTCTGGTAAAAAATAGTATTTCATGAAGGTACAATGTCAAAGATTACATGTATGCAAAAATAAGTGTAAAATTCGAATACTTTACAATATTTATTTTTTGTTATTGTACCGAGGGACCATATAGCACAATATCTTTTGAACGCCCATTGTTGCTCAGGTGAGCGATGTGGCCCCATGGGCCTCTTGTACCAAACATTATGGCCCATACATATATGAACATGTATTGCATCATTAGTAGCAAGAAAAACTATGTTTTATTAATCAAATACACAGAAGTTTACTTCAGAATGTTGGAAGCTTTAAAGCCCATCAAAGAAAAAAGGCGAGGGAAATAACCAGATCGCAATTTATTGCTGCAAAAGTAATCGCAGCTTCCAATGGAAGCTATGCTAAAATCTGGTCATCTGTATTTGTCTTCAAAAAAGAATCTTTCGTTTGTAAATGCTTAAGACCAGGTGATTATTGCGATTACAAAGTTGGTGTTTCAACCGCCTCAAGCAAAACGTGTGAACTTTGGGGCCGTGTATAGACATCGGCTAATGACGACGACCCATTTCTAATAAGAGACAAAGACTGTACTTAGAAACAGGACGGCTGCAAAGAATAAATATTTGGAATAATGTTAGAGTTAAATGAGGATCGTGATATGACCAGTCTTTATTTTTGAATTTAACAAAATACTTTTCATTGTTGTTGTTACTATCATTATCATCACGATATGCTTACCTGAGCCGAAGGCTTATGTGCGCTTTTCTATTTATTTGTCCTCTTTAAAGATGTTTTCGTCGTTGTCGTTGTAATACAAAAAAATGTCGTTACAATATTTCCTTCTTCTCCTCCAGAACCACTGAGCCAATTTTAACCAAACGTGAAAAAAGTAGCCTAACGAGAAGTCAGGTCCTTGAGAAATAATAATACAATAACATAATTGAGAAAAGAGTGAAAATAATTTGGAGCAGTTTAGAAATATTCTTTCAGAACAATTAAACCTGTCATATCCAAACTTTATTTTTAGCTTTCAGATATATGGTAGATACACATCATGTCGCTTCTGTTCGTTCGCAAATTGTAAAAGGGTCTTTCTGTAACTGTATTACGGTGACATTTTACTGTCAGTGTTCAGCTTTAAAGTGTACGGTGAGCCCAAAAGAATATTTTGTTTTAACAAGTTGGATTTAATGATGTTGTAATTATTTTTTTCTCAAATGAATACAATATAGATTGTTCATTACAAGTTTAGAGCGCAATTTGGATCTGTATAAAGTAAAGACTACATTCAATAAAGTCGAAAGATAGTACAGTTTGTTATTCAGAACTATCATTAAAACATGAAGTCTTGTATACAAATATTTGTTTAGATATCAAGTAACACGTATTTTCATTAGGAATACTGTCCAATAGTTTTAAGTGCTTATGTGATAAGCATATTTTTTGAAAGATGATCCATACTAGATGTGTTTGAAGGTTCTTTGATGTTAAATGCGAAATCCTTAAAATTAAGTCAATAAATTTCAGACACAGCGAACTGGTCTGTTTAAATAATATGTGTGACTTTGACCAAGAATTTAGTACGAACTTGAATTATTTTTTCCAACCGTTAAATATGTAGCATAGACTTACTCTATAAAAAAGGCCTTGAAGTTCTAAAAAATGACACTACATGTATTTGGAAGTTTTAATACGTATACGTCTGTTTGAGTCAACATATTCCAAGTATTGCACATATTTAAAGGTTAAACATTGATGATATGTTAAATAAATGTTGTTTTGTAAAGATTTCAGATTCATTGATATTTACATTTTTTAGTATCTTATCCGTCCGTGTATAGACATTTTACACGCTTTACATGTATCCACCCATCTTGTTTATTATCTAATGTTCAGCGATTTTAAAAGTGATCTGGGCGGTTTTAACTTATAATATAATTCTTTTTCTTTTTGTCCAGGTATATTTACTTAAGTGTTACTTCAATCATGGTGTTTTATTATTACCTTTGATATTGTCATTTTTTTCTTAAGGTATTCCATCCATAACTATCATATTTCATATCTAAAAGATTGCAAGTTTGATCACTAAAATCTTAATGTGATTTTAAGGAGATTATTAAATAATAAAGTTTCACCTTTGAAATCTATAATAAAAATTAGTTTTAATAAATTTATTATATGTTGAAGATAACATTAAAGTCTATGGGGAAAATGCATTTTTAAATATATTTCTTAAGTACAAGTAATTTTCTCACATTTCTCTTGGTGAAAAGTTGCAAAAGCTTTCTCCGTCTTCGAATATGCTTAAATAATTCAAAGTTTACCATGCACATTTTCAGAAAATGATTTTTTAAATTTTCCTAACGGGCAGACAACTCTTTTAAAAGGTTTTAAATGCAAAAAGTTCATTTAATTGGCTACATACATACACCCTAGTTTGGTTTATGTCAGCCTCATAATAGCTTTAAAATATGTATTTGATGTCGTATATATCAATCAAAATTGTTCAATTTACCTTCGTTATGGATGGATTACCTTAATAGTGTAAATTTCACAGGAGAGGGTTTAAGTTTACAAAACTTGTGCCCGATCCTATTTTTTATACCATCTTAACAATAAAATATGTTCAATTCAAACCATGTTCTGATTTTTTTGGCTATTAAATGCAGTATAAAACAGGCACTTAGCATCAAGGGGGAGGGGGCCACATTTTCTCGCAGCAACTAATTTTGTTAAATTTACATATAAATTATCATGGAGTTGCCCCCCCCCCCCCCCTTGGGGAGTATGTAAAAAATCGGAATGAAAATAAGGAAATTAGGAGATTGAAGTTATAGATATACATGTACTACGACAGCCCCACTTTGTATCAACAGTTTACTTTGCATAAACAAAAACAGTTAAAAAATATATTCAACTCGGGTGTGTGGTAACTAAGCCCTGATTTATTTTGGTATGGTCATTGTATACACACGTAATTCCATAATCACCCCAAATTACTAAAAGAGGTTGGAATGCAGCAATTATGTCTACATTGGATAAATTTTGTTTTAAAAAAAACCTTCACAATTCTTTAAAGTTTATAACATTTCCGATATATTAACTTACAATTTGTCGATTTTCTATAATTATTAAAAAAGCTACAGCATAATTGAAGATGACTATTGATTAGTTTCATTTGGTGATGATTTGTACATTGTAAAGCGATATTTGAAATTTCAAAAAAAAACCACAAAACGCAGGGTGATTCGAATTACCCCATATAATTGTATTCATTTGTCCTTGAGAAAAATTCAGATTATTCAAATATAAATAAAAGATTAAAAATAGAGAAAATAAATGTCATTGGGATGGGCTTTATTTATATCACCGGTGGACTTTCAAAAAATGTCCCTGCTGTCTCACTGGTTTTAAGTTTGAAGGTTACATGCACATGTATATGTATTTTAAACAATGTCTATCAGATCATATTTTATGATTTATATTTATGTATTTACACCCATTAAGTTTTTCTTACAATAATTATACTACAATTGTAATAGTAACTGAAAAGACTGGAGTCTAACAAGATCCAATTCCAATCAGTTTATTGATCGGTCGAAACGTTCAGCAATTAAAGAAAAGTCACGGACGAAATAATCATATTATCTCCAAAACGTGTGACAAAAGCATAGGTTTAATAAGATAATTTTTTGATAAATACTAGTATTTAAATCGATATTGCGTTCACGGCTATAACTATGAATTACAGGTACAAATCAAATATCATGTCAAATTAAATGTATCAACATGGGTAATGGGCCGCAAAATAAAGAGCATGCCCAAAAATATATGCATATACAACAATACAGCTATGCATACAAAAATGTAGCCCAAATTCAAAGGTAAAACTTAAAGCAACATACAAGTTCACAGTTCACGTTTTGCACACAACAAAATGAAGTTCAACATGTAAATAGCTTTGATCCTTGGAGATGCAGAAGTCAAAGCTTTATAATATATACTGTACAAGCGGATTCCCGCTTTTATACCAGTATTCTATATCAGAGAGAAGCATAACATCCGTACCGTCTATGTTAAGCATACAACGGATTAAAGCTCAACCTGTAGGAAGCACTGACCCTGGAGGGTGCAAAGGTCAAAGCTTGGTAATTTGGTAATTTGCCGATTTTATGCCAGTATGCTACATCAGCGTGGAAAGCATCACAGCCATACCTTATGAGAATGTTGGTACCTAGAACAACAGCTGAAATAAAGAAAAACACAAACAGGCCGAAAAATCCATAGTTATCTTGTTAATAGTCAATTATTTAAAACGAATTTATTAAACATTCAAGAGGTACATGTACATATATGCATTCATAATGTCTTTTCGGCCTTCATGTTGCTAACAGTGTTGCTTCATGTATCATTTAATTAAGCACCATCTTCATATAAAAAAGCACCATCTTCATATGATGAAGCACCATCTTCATATTATAAAGCACCATCATCATATAATAGAGCACCATCTTCATATGATAAAGCACCATCTTCATATAATAAAGCACCATCTTCATATAATAAAGCACCATCTTCATATGATAAAGCATCATCTTAATTTTATAAAGCACCAACTTCACATGAAATTACAAGAGCATAATATGATAAAGCACGATCTTCTCATGAAATGACCACATAAGGCAGCTACGGCGTTCCATTTATACCGGTGTCTCATAATATTGTGCTGCTACATGTATTATCATTACCTGTATTGGGCAACATCATAATGATAATCCAATTAGAGCACACTATGCATTCCTTTAGCTGATCACCAGAAAAAAAAAGTTTATGCATGTTAATTAATCCTATTCTGTATATCGAAAACGCATATGTACACCACGTGAAACCCATCTATATCAGCCTAAGAGCTGGGTAGATCTAGTACCCGATGATGTTGATGTTCAAAAGCAAATCTAGCGCCGAGTTTGTAATAACTACAATTATATAGCAGACACGTAGCATCAGGGGAGGAGGGCCTGCCCCACCCCCTCCCCCCCACTTTTTCTCGCAGCAACAACTTTTTTTCAAATTTACATAAATAAAATTAAATTATCATGGAGTTGCCCCCCCCCCCTCCTACTTTTTGGGGAGTATGTAAAAAATGGATACGAAAATGATGAAATTAGGGGTGAAATTGAAGTTATAGTAGAAAATAATACGCCAGCATGTCGATAATTAATGGTCGTTGTGAAATGTGACTTGAAAGACATGTTTTAGTATGAAATGTGTATGCAGTTGTATTATAGTCAGTTTTTACACATATTGTTACGTAGCATACGTTAAAAAATATTGTATGTTTTTCCTAGAATATTGAGTTTGTGTCAATCATGCTTTCAGTCATTTCCATACAGAATGTCCTCGACACGTACAAGTACAATGTACACTGTACATGTGGTTTTGATATCTGTATCTCATTCAAACTGTAAACTTTAATGTCTTATTTATCTATTAACGATGAGAGTGTTTATGAATCAAGGGTCTGCATTTGTTATGTAAATATAACATTATACGATTGAGAGTATGAGAGAGAGATAGACTCAGAGAGAGAGAGAGAGAGAGAGAGAGAGAGAGAGAGAGTGTGTGTGTGTGTAATTACAATGTACATGTACATGTAATTGTTATTGATTGCCTTGCTTCCATGAACCATATATATATTTCAATAATGCCACATTGCACTAGAAATATTGCTGACAAAGCTGTTGAAAGAGATCATGGAGAGAGAGAGAGAGAGAGAGAGAGAGAGAGAGAGAGAGAGAGAGAGAGAGAGAGAGAGAGAGAGAGAGAGAGAGCAATGTTTGCTGTACCAGCCTATATTTGATAAATAAATGTACTTCTTTCATGCCTTTTTCATGCTTTTTACTCATTGTTATATGTATTATTTATAATTAAAATACTTTGAAAACTTTTCTCAATTTATTTATTTTAATAAGATTAAGAAACGGACTATAGTTAATGCACGTTTTCAAGAGTTGTCTCTCTTGGGGACAATAATGAATGCTCCCCAGGGTTCATGACCCTGAATATTGAGTAGGCTGTGAGGTGTGTCTGTAATGGGTGCCCCACATCATCCGGTACTAGTACAGATGCGATCATCTCTAGAAAAGTTTTGAAAAGTTTGGCATTTTCATAATGGTTTACATATAAACCTTTTACAAGGTATTTTTGTATCAGAATTTCCGATTCTTGGAAACAAAACCAAAAAGGCTTTCTTTTGTGTTTCATGTGTTTATGAAGGTAGCTAGCGTTCCAGAAAAATAGCATAACCTGCATAAGCGGGACATGTAACTTTCTTTGTATTTTTTGTATGAAACGAAGTAAAAACCAATATTATAATTACTTTAGTTAATTAACTAAACAATACATTTGAAAGCGGTTTTTTTTAGTAAAACGAATGCGTGTATACTCGTACTTGAACGTCGTTTTACTCGATGGCTTGTCAGTTCAAAACTGTATGAACTATAATCAATTCTTTGAAAAAAGAAATAGAGTAGAAAATACATTGTAGATGTTATTATAAATCTGTGTTTTTAGCGATACTGCTTAATTTTATGTATTTTTTCTTTTAATTTTCCACATGTTTACTCAGTGTAGTAAACACCGGATGCTGAAGGGGAGTACAATGTACTTTATTTCGATAAAAAATCGATAGGGTTTTTTCATATAAGAACAAAATTATGGGACGCAGTATACGAAATTCTTTAAATAAGCAATTTTAAAAGCATTTATTTGAGATAATTACAGTATTTATATTATAAATTGGAAAAACTGGCTGTAAATAGGCATTAAACGTTTTAAAAAAAATTCATATGTCCCAGAGAAAGGAGGCGTTTCGACCCCCCGGAAACCCCCCCCCCCTTTTTGGATCCGCCAAAGACTATGACATAAATGTGAAGATTATTGATACATTTAAAATTCACATGCAAACGGTTCAACTCCAGATAGTACATAAAAGTCTGTTAATGTGTGGGCCATCCTTTATGAAAATCAAAATTTAAACCACCAGAAATAGCATGTGACCTTCTTTTTGACTAAAATTGTTATAAGATAATTTTTATTAGGGGAAACACTTGATGCGGGTATCGCTGTCAATAATGACAACATATAGTTTTATAATCATTTTCGACAAGGATACAGTGCATTTTAAATCATGGTCATTTGATGTATTGGTCTAAATCTAAAAACTTCAATATCACAGAGAGAGAGAGAGAGGGGGGGAGAGAGAGAGACGGACAGACAGACAGACAGACAGACAGACAGACAGAGAGAGTCTCTGATTGTATATGTCGTCCTATTTACTGTGGCATTTTAGGACACTTTGGTAAAAGTACATAAATAAATTAGGAATTATTTCGACGTCGCTTATCTTAATCAAGGCGATATCATAGGTCTATCAAATGGTCGGTGAGGCCTTTCTCAGCTTGCTACAAATATTCCTTGTGGAAAGTATAACAATTATCAGAATCAACTAGTAATTGGCCTAGCATTGCCATTCTCCAAGAAGCAAACCTGCTTGAAGTTGATGCCGTAAAAAATATTATTTGAAAGGGAACAAGTATGGTGTTGCAATATACCATAATTCAATTGTAATTGCGAAATATCTATTTGTTGCTGTTTAAAGTTACCTAAAAACATTGAAGAAATAAATGAATGATAACATATCTAGTAATTATAGATTTTATAGATTGCAATTAAGAGTTATTTTGTTAATACATTTTTTATTGAATTTTTCACTTTCACAACATATGTATATACATGACATATCTTGTATATAAGTTTATATAATTATCTTAAAAAGCTTCTAAGTGTATGAGTATTCTATATTATACAGTTCTTATGTAGTGAAAGTAAATTTTGGGAGAGAGAGAGTAAATAAAGGGGGGAGAGTGAGGGAAAGGATTGGGGCATTGTTCACATATGGATATAAAATGTAAACCATAATAATGTGATATATCCCTGTTTTTGTAAATACATTATAATGCCATGTAAGCATCTCTTTTCAAAGACGATGTACATATTTGTGTAAAATGTACATGTACGCACAGTTTGCACCCGAGAGTATGAATAGCTAAAACGAACGGGACATATACGACATTTCTAAATAACTCTTTTTAACTCAAATGAAAATTATACCTCGACTTTGTGAAAATTCACATTCACATATACATGTGATGTAAATAGATAAGATAACTGTTTTTAATTATAATATACATACCAAGAAATCCATTTTTTTTCTTTTTCTAAGTCATTTACTTTAGAAAAAAATTCTACAAGATGAAAATTGTTTCTTAGCTTTACCAATGATTTACCAGAATTTATACACATAAACGCATTGCAAAATAAAATATATTAAAGAGAAACAGTTAAATATATGTTTAATTTATTTTCGTGAGTAAATGGTGACATTGATAACACTAACGACAATTGCATCATTATCTGACTTTATTAGCTTGGATTTCTCATTGATTTAGACGTTTTGCCGTGGACGTATCATCATTTTCGCTGATTTCAGAGACTTCCACGTATTACCCCAGGTCTTCCAAGACACTTCCGTAGCATCCTTCTTCGAGGCTTTACGGTAAACACCATTCAAATTGGCGTCCATGCATGTATTGAACCACCACCCTGCTTTGTACATATCTGCACAATCTCCTCTGTTATTGTCATTATCTACATCTACAGTACTGAAGTACATCCTGTTGGAAACGGCAAAACTATCTCCTGAATGGAAAGAAAAAACAGTGTGCATCACCTGAATCTGATAGAAGTTGTTCCTCTACCTCTTTATTTTTTCAGTATTACCAAACGACTCATATTTTCAGAACCATTGGTTTTTGTACACTTTTGTATGAAAACGTTATCTCGATGTTTCAATTTTTTTTAACGAGGCCGAGTACAGAACGAGTACGCACGAAATTTTATGTTATTTGAAAGACAAAACAGCCTTAAAAATATGACATTTTTTAAGCATTATGATTCCAATAAATATGAACAAAAGTTGCTGAATTCCGAGACAAACATTATTTACCTGGTACTCTTCGAATATTTTCTTTAAAATTTCAAGACCACCGATGCTCTTGGATTTTAGTTTTTAGCTTTTAGATATACAGGCTTTTGATGGTGAGATATTGTCTCAAAATGGTACAATTTTACACACTGTATGTGTAAGGGAAATGTTGAATCTTAAAAGAATGTGTATTTATATTTGAAACACTGATACCCCAGCGGAACCCAACTGCATATGACTAAAGATAATAGGCGTTTTGAAACAGGTCTATTATTCAAACCGTAACATACTTACCTAGATGACAAATTTTTGATCAAGTTTATCACAATGTATTGTGACTTTGTCAAAATTTTAATCACCCGACCGCCGACTTTAAATTACATGTAAGTATAGACTGACAAAATACAATTAGGGACAAACACTCAAAACTTGATGTGTTTTCAGATTTTAGTATGAATATTTAAACTTGAAAGAAGTTAAAAGTTGTTCATCTCATTTTAATAAGTTTATTGTAGATCATTCTTTAAGCCAATAACATGAAAGTCAAAGGCATAGCTCGTCCATATTAATTTCTGATTCAAGGAACTTCGAATTAATTTTAATGTAAAGTATGGAATGACGGTATGTTCCGGAATCGTAGTAATTGTATGGTTTACGATGAGAACTGAATACTAAATATGCAGATTATAATTCAGTGGAGTCTCAATACGATTTGTTTACGTGCAAACAATAGGAAACTCAAATCATAAGACCTATGCTTTGCCAAATTTTGTGTATTCATTTGCGTTTTTGCGTTAAGGACGCTACGCCACTGAATGACCCTTAATATGTGATGGTATATATTTATTTATTACTTAAATATGTCTGAATGTTTAAATAATACAATAAAGATCACCATTTCCGCGTTTGTCAAATATAAAATAGCCATAATCTGACAAAACTGGGAAATTGGGCATACAAAAATCAACTTTGATAAGACCCCTGGAACAAACCAGGAGGTAAAAGGTTTTTTTTTATTTGACCATTTGATGCCTTTTAGCAATAACTTTAATATGTAGAACAGAAAAAGAAATCCCTAGAGCAGAAGTTTAAAAAAAAATGTAAAAAAAAAAAATGTGCAAAATTGATACATTTCAAGCTAAATCCCATAGGGTCCTGTGTTAAAAATTAACAAACTTTGAGATGGCCCCTTAAACTAACGGTGTGGTAAATGTCTTATTTTTCTATCTTAGAATGATAAATATATCAGTAGAAATTCATGTAAAAAAAATTTCATTCAAAAATCTAGGGCAGAACAAATTAGACCCGGCCTCGTCAATGTTTCTTCACAAATCACAGTAATACCCTCTGGGCGTTTTGACGGTGGTTCATGTTTATTATGATTCTCATCATTACTTAGTATGCTCGAGGTATTCCTTAGATATTTTCTGAAACAAAGCAATAACACTATGTTTGAAATCCTACATACCTAGACCTTTTGTTCCATTAAACCCCCGAGCGACAGTCTGTATTTGTTAGCCTCATTATCCACAAAAAATGAAGAATACGTCGCATGACCTTTCTCCCTCGAAAATTTCATCAAGTCAATCCTAAGAACCTGTTTTTTATCTTTCGTCTATGCATGAATGGCATCGTTTCCTGACGAAGAAAAAAAAATAGTTAAACAATATATATTTAGATACTCAGTAGTCTTTCCTTGCGTGAAATCGAGCTACATTAGCTTAGCGAGCCAATATTCTACAGTAACTTACCGAGCCAGTATTCATCTTCAGCGTGGCCAAACCCGTTTTTGTAATCCTTCCACTTCCGTAGAAAGTCTGTGTCTCCATCTTGTCTTCTTTGGATTACCTAACATTCGAAAATATTGTGTCCAAAGGAAAGGAACGAAAACAAACATTGCAATTAAAAATGTTAATTATATCAAATAACTGTAGATTATTTATAAATGGCGTGATCCTTTTAATTTTAAACGATTCCTTTGTCCCAAGGCCTCGCCGTCACCAACTTTTCTCAAGTAAATACTCAGCATGCTCTCAATTCAATTCAATTCTTTATTCACTCAAGACCAGTTCACTGGTATTTGAGGTTCAAAATCAGTATATACAAATGTACACGAATACAGTCAAGGATCACATGTACAGTAGGAGTAATGACAAAAAAAGGTTAAAATCACAATACAATAGGTTGTTTAAGTTGGTTTCTGGAAGAACAGACTTTGAAAATTTTCTTAATAAATATTGCCAAGTTTTTTAGTTTTTCTACATTGAAAGTATTCATGAGCTCGTTAAATTTTATAATATTTGGGTTTTCATAATATCTCTTGGGTAAGAACATTTTTCTGTCGTTTACAAAATGTGTACATTCTAAAACATAATGAAATTCATCCCCAATACTATTAGAATCACACGTTGTACATTTTCTTAAATGTTTTTCAATATTATGCCATCTACCTGTTTTAATGGGGAATGTTCATGATTACATGTTCGTAATTTTGTAAACGTGATCCGTAGATCTGTAGGTAAAATCAACAAGTACTTTTCTAAATTGAGATTTGTTTTAAAAATTCTATAATTAATACCTTTGTACATGTTAATAATAAATCTCAAACATTTTCCATTTATCCCACTTTTAAGAACTTTCGTCCATAGTCCATCTCGCCAAACTGTATCAAAAGCTTGCTTGAAATCAATGAAAGCACAGAATAGAATAGCTCTCAAATATATGCACTTTCCTGTAAAGGTTTTGAGTTGAGTAATGAGTTGAGGGAATTAAAATGTTGGTGACGGTCGAGCCAAGACTCTGTCATAATCTACTCACGGTCCATCCCCCTCCATCAGTGGTCATGTCACAGAACACGGTCTTGTTTGTCCCCGGGGCTGGGTAAATGGTGAACACTTCGTCTCTACTCAGCGGGCGGTGCATCTTAATGTCTGCACAGTCTTTATGTCTGCCATGGACTCCTTTATTAAAGTAGATCAAAATGATTCGATTAACTGTTTACACATCTTACTTATATTATGAATAAATAAATACCCTTTCTTGAACTTACTTGATTTTAGGAAAACCTGTCCCTTCTTCAGTCTAAAACTTGACTGCACGTCCAGGGTCATTGGACCGTGCATGGACAAGGCGGTGTTCTGGTGGTCCCAGTTAGACTTCCGTAGCATGTCCTTCATCTCATCTGAAGCCAAATAAAAGTGTGTTATATTATAACATTTTAAAAAGACCTTAGTTTACGTAAACCATAGAATATTAATGAAATTTCTTTATAATAGCGCTTTTATAAAAAATGATGAATACACTAAAACCTTCCTTCATTCTTACCGCGTTTCTTGCTCATTTGCTAGTATTCATTATTTTCAGTTTTAGTGGAAACAGTAAATTCTTCTACGTTTTCGTTTTGGTTCAACAAATAAACTAATTTCCGTGTTTGCATACATCATTTAGAAACTAGTAAAAAGACCGAATACACCGCAGTAACATCTACCTGATAGGTGAAGTCTGATTCCCTTGGCATCAACACTCCAGACGGCCATCGTGAAAACAACAAAAGTCCACATCGTGACTTGTTGACAAACATGCACCCCCAGAAAACTGTTGGTTTTATATACTCTCTAGATATTGATGTTTTTGTGAACAATGTTATTAAAATGAAACCAAATATCTTGGAAAACGTGATACCAAATCATAAACTGTTCACACCCCCTTAATATCTCTTTTTCGTTCATGTCAAACGTTGAAATATAATCCGAAGAAACCTTTTTTTTCATGAGGAAATTCATTTGTAGAATAACAGTCATAAAATGTTACAAAATTCAATAAAACCAAAGTCTTGAAAATGATAGCCATGATTACAGTACTATTGGTTGTTATATGAGTAATACTATTGCTGTTTCAGATAATTATTGATTCCTTATCCCCTCCTTTCTTCTTTTTAGCTTTTTTTTATTATTATTATTACACCACTGATTCTTTGCACTGTTGCATTACACTCATATTTCTTTGAGGCCAATACAAGTCTCCTATATATCTTGAATTATTGGTAGTAATGAATTTAACAGAAGCATAACCCGTAAATAATAAAGATATGATTCATAAACACAAAAATAAACTAATAAGATATCAACGCCATATCATATACTCAAAACTATTACCCCTGCTTCTTTTTTACACAATTTTATTACAAAATATTACAAATATTACATATATGCAACTTATAAACGAAAATTTATATAATATATATGCATATACAATAAAGTTATTGTAAATGCGACCTCATATCTACTTTGTAGTATTACAGTGTTGAAATTGTATAAGTGTTGAAATTGGCACATAAATTGTTTGATACTGTCTCACAGTATACAGTATACACTGACAAGCTGTGGAGCTACTTTTTGTGAGTTTCTCCCTCATTGTCCTTAGGTTCATGGTGAGTGATTGACCTTCTAAGTGGAGTCAAAGGGCGACCTTGATATTTGTACAGCGGCTTCTTGTCAGCTGGTTTAAAATCTACAACATGTTCACAAATTAAGAAAAATAAATTCACCAAGGTTAACGTTCCTTCAAAATGTACGAGTTGTCTTTCGTTGCGTGTGAAAAAAAATTGCTTAATGAGAATGATCACCCCACCTGAAACGAGCACATGAGAGATTCATCCACAGACATCATGGCCGCCGCATTATCGAATTCATTGCAGTAATTTGGGGCTGAAAATATTGTTACCAGCTGTTTCTTGGCAAAAAACTCATATCCATCTTCTACTACCTATCAAATTTAGAGAAAACACAAAAAGATCATTAAGTTTCTAATGTTATCACTGATCTATTATTATAATTACTTCATTGTTTTATGTGCCTTGTCAAATGTTAATAAGAAAACACAAATAAGTTAATCTAACTTCAGAATCTAATATTATTACTAATCTATTAGTACTTATACATGTTCTTAGTAGTAAATATTTTTATATATATGCCAAATATATAATTGCCGAACTTGGAATTTCATTTCTTTGTAATAGCAAATTCATAAAGTGTCTTTTTAATGCATGTACGTAAAATTCTTACTTGATGTCCACGACAGACTAGATCGAGATCGTGACGATTCAGGAACTTGCTGACGACATCTCCGCCAAAGGTGAAGGACACGCCCCTGTCGTTCTCTCCCCACCCTTTGACCTCTTTGTCGGGGTCAGACCACAACAGATCACACAACAGCCCTAAAAAAGAAAATTCAAGATGTGAAGTCATATAAAATTTTATTGGAGCTTTGAAATAATACAGTTCAGCATGATGTCAAGAGTTGCGATTTTCCAAATTAAAGAAAGAATATAATTGTAAAACACATCCTTAAGACCTGTTTTACAAACAAAATTAAATAATATATCCCGTCATTATTGAAGAAAATGGAACGATTGATGAACGTCTCTGCGGGAATATTGAACTTGTAACAAAATGAGCGTAATTTGTACTAAGGAAGTTGTTCTGTTTGATATCATCGCCCTATACCTGTATCCGGTACATCGGTGGGTCTAATGATTCTTCGGATCTGTTCCATAGACTGCAAGTCCGGAGACAAACCTGAACAAATCAAAAATTTTATAAGGCTCTCAATTCATGTATGATAAATGGGATTAATTCATTCAAAACAGTTTTATATTCAGATTTAAAAACCAAGCGTGGGTACAAAAGTAAATACATCGATGGAATCATTGATGAATGCAAAGATGTATTACGTGTTCAAAATTGTTTAAGTAATTGATATTTTATTCAAACAAACTAACATTTTAAGATAATGAAATTATGAATTTTACCCAGTCCATTTTTTTTAACATTCAATGGTTCGGGGTTTTTTTTAAAATATACATATTAACCTTTAAACTAACCTCCATGACAAAAAATATCTTTTCTTCAATGATAACAGCGATCGGTAAACAATTAAAGCAGTCAGTGAATGTCTTCCAAAGTTTGAAGCTGAATCTTCTCTTACCTATAGTAAAAAATAACCATTTTATATATATATATATATACATATATATCAAAACCTGTAAAATTCTCTACATACTGGTGTTTATGAGATTTTGACCCTTTCATATTTTGCTAATTTTTCATGATTTTTCGGCTTTTTAGACCTCCCCCAGCTAATTCCCTGCAGAGGGTTGACCTTCCGTAACGCGTGCATGTTGCACTATCACATGTCAAAAACTTACCGGTATATAGTTTACTTCTGATTCTCATGTACCTATCATATAGGAAATTTTGCATATCAATTTCAACAAGAGACACCCCTCTAACTACTGATAATCATTAAAAATCATTTCTTGAATTTTAGCAATACTCATAAGCGTTCAAGTTTACAAAAAATATTGACGGGTACTTTATCCGAAACTGTCCCTTGCTACCAAAGAACATTGACGCTTGCGCATTCGTAATTCTTGCGTAAAGAAAGAAGTTTTCCGGATATTTGATCCTCTAAACCAAAAGGAGACAAATGGTTACTAAAGACTGCTTTCCCCTGTCCACATAGTCTCAGAGGAAAAGGTAATTAGATTCCGGGGGGAATCCCCCGCACTCAAACAGACGAAGAAGGTCCGTGCACTGCCCGTGGATGTCCCCTGAAAGCGAAAGGAACTCATTCAAAATATGCAAAATTTTCAAAATTAAAATTAACAAAATTTGAAGAGAATAATTGAAAAATCGCATTATTGTTTTCCAAATGTTCTACCAACCACACAGGGGTCTCTAACTCTAGTAAGTATGGCTGACTGAGGAAAATATCTCTCGCTTTCAGAAAGAGGGATCTAATTTCACCCTCCTCCATTTTCAAAATTGTGTCATGTTTAGACTTTCTGACAGAGAATTTGACATAATTTTTTTTTTTTTTTTTTTTTACATTTCAAATATTTGTGGAGAAACAATTCTAATTCTTTTTCTGTTTCGAAAAATTCATTCCAATATTTTTCATTTCCCAAATCGAATTATAACATTATTTATATTTTGAAAAGAATAGAATAGAAAGAATGCTTACCTTCAAGGGGCGGGCAATCAAGCTGTCGAACATATAGGGAGATTCTAAATTGTAAAAATCGTGACTCTCAGACAAAAACTGGGGTCTCAGGCGGAGTTCAAATTTTTACATATATAGTACAGGAAACATGTTTTAGAATATTCATCTCACGAAATACAATGCAACATTTTGCAATTGGGATATTTCTATGCAAACATTCTTGGCTATTGCAAATTCTAAATTGTTAAAGTTGTGATCCCCAGACCAACACTGGGGCCCAGAATCAAGGTTGACATAGAAAAAAAGAAGAACTACAATGCTACAGTTTTTAGCGCACCTGAGCTGAAAGCTCAAGTGAGCTATTCTGATCACATTTTGTCCGTCGTCCGTCCGTCTGTCTGTCCGTCTGTAAACTTTTTACATTTTGAACTTCTTCTCTAAAACCGCTTATCCAATTTCAACAAAATTTTGCACAAAGCATCCTAATGGGAGGGCAAATATAAATTGCAGAAATAAAAGACCGATCTGTATTCAACGCGGAGAAAACCTTGAAACTGTAGAAAAAAGAGGGGTGCATTTTTAAAAGCATACATGTAGATTATCCTTACGGAAAGGAAAATATAAATTGCAAAAAATAAGGGCTAATTCTGTTTTAAATTTGAGTAATTTACGGAAATGATAATAAGACAGAGAGAATAAGGGTCAATCAGTTTAACTTCGGGTTCGCTATTCCATATCTCAAAACCCTCTTTGAAACAAAGAAGCGGCCATTTTGAACGTATAAGAAATGGTCAATCTGACAAAGATGAATTTGGTTGTTGTGGAACAGTTTGCGTGCGAAAGGAATATTTGAAACGTGCAAGATACGTTAATGCCGATTTTGTGAAGTAAATTGAGATTAAATATTCCAATGCGTTGACATTTTCACCTTTGACGGTGGTTTTAGCTTGTTTTGATTTTCGTTTCGTTTTCATGAATTACGGTTTGTAACTTAGGGGAACTATCGCCTGTATTTTGTAATTTTTACGTACCAATCAAATATAGACATCGCAAAGTAAGACAGCTGACTGTTACTTGCGGAGAGTAAGATACGTTAACAGGTACGGTACTTTAACAATTAAAATACAAATTTCTAATGGTAATACGGTATGGTTTTTGCGTAATAGTTGATTACTGCAATGTGTTTTAGGCTAGTTGTAAGTATTTTCTCGTCTATTCAGTCTAAACGGAGATTAATTTTGCTGATGGAAATACGAAGTGCGTGTACATGTAGTAGAGACATAAATAATTGTTAGCTCACCTGAGGTGAAATATACAGAGAAATATCTTGTAAAATATTCTTCTCAAAAATCAATCGGCCAAAAAAGCTGTAACTTGTGTGGAAGCATCCTCAAGTAGTGTAGATTCAAGCTTGTCCAAACCATGATCCCCGGGGGTACGGTGGGGCCCCAATGGGGGATCAAATTTTTAGATACAAATTTATGGAGAAAAATCATTAAAATCTTCTTTCCAAAAACCAGTTAGCCAGAAAAGCTGGAACTGTGGAAGCATCTTCAGGTAGTGTAGATTCAATTTTTTTTTTCAAATCACGATCCCCGGGGGGTAAGGTGGGGCCACAATGGGGGGGGGGGAGGTCGAAATTTTTACATAGGAATACATAGAGAAAAATCTTCTCAACAAAAACCAGTAGGCCAGAAAAGCTGTAACTTGTTTGGAAGCATCCTCAGGTAGTTTAGATTCAAATTTGTTCAAACCATGATCCCGGGGTTAGGGTGCGGCCACAATGGGTGGGTCGAATTTTACATAGGAATACATAGCGAAAAATCTTTTTAAAAACTTCTTCTCAAAAATCAATTGGCCAGAAAAGCTGTAACTCGTGTGGAAGCATCCCCAGGTAGTGTTGATTAATTCTAGTTTATTCAAACCATGATTTCAAGGGATAGGGTGGGGCCACCATAGGGGTCAAATTATGGTGGTGCGTGTAATTCGGTATTATCTCTACGTAATAGTTGATTAATGCAACATGTTCTATTAAGATGTTCAGCAATTTCAATCTAAACGGAGATTATTCTCGCTGCTAGAAATATGTAACTAAAGTATATATATGATGAAAAATAAATTGAGTTTTCTCTTTGTTTGAGTGCAGTTTTCTCTTGTTTTAATTGTTTATAAATTCCTATAATTTTATTAACCTGATAGTCAAGCTTCGAGTTATAAGCAAGATACAGAGCTTTGGGCACAATACTACTATATGTTTGTACACAAAGCTGAGGTCATCCTTTAGTTTGTTTATATTTTAAATACAGCTATGCTGAATAGGAAATACCAAGTTTAAAATTCTTAAGTTGAATGTAATAAACTCATGTGAACAAAAACATAACTCAAACCAAGCTATGTATCTTGCTTATGATTCTACGATTGACACTGAAATTTTGGTTGATCAATAGAAATGTCTTGCTAAAAGGATGATATGCTGTAATTACTTTCTGGTGCCCCTTCTTCAACGATGAATTGCATAAAATCTACACAAATTTTTGATAGTTTTTCGAACACAAGTAAATGAAAACAATGCCTTTTAAACCGTTTCCATAGGCCTGACACATTATTATTATGAGGATAAAAGCATTATCGGTGCTCTTAAAAAATTATTGCAATGGAAAACCATCTTTGTTTGAACACATTTGTTGTTTTTTAATAAAGATGAAAATAATGGATGGGCCTTGGTACAATAGAGCGACATGCCTGCCAATACATTAGTTTGAATTATAGCCCTTTAACATGTGACAACATTTTCAGTTAAGGAAGGAGTCTTTTCATTATCAAACATACTTCTTATAATAAGAAATGCATGAAATTTTGACACAGTCAAACGGATCATATTACTTAATGATTCTATCAGTTTAATTAAATTTGACCTTTTTGTTTTCGGATAAAGGTCAGGTCAAGGTCACTACCTTTTTCCTCAACGTAAAGAGTGATAAAAATAAGTGTAGCTCTTTATAGGTCTGTAGACATTTGTTTAAGATTTGAAGATTCAAATCTTCATTGAAATCATAGACCATGAGAGTGTCTATCAGCTTATACTACTGAATTGGAATAAATATTTATACTAAAATTGATATTGCTTAGCCCGCATTTCCTCTAATTTTCTTAAATTTTGAAGAAATTTTGATTATTTTTTTATGCTTCCAATAATAAAATATTTCTAATTTTTATGTATTATGAAGACTTTATATAAAGATATAAATTGACAGAAAAGCTAATATATTGACCGTTTCATAAGAGAGAAAAACTGATTTTAGTGATTTTTTCAGAATGGGCGCTTTAAAAAGCTTATAAAAATGTTATTTGATAGGCAAATCATATTTTAGAAACATATTCTGAAACCCAAGTATCATATTATTAGTTCACATTAGTAAAAAAAAATCCAACATTATTGTTATTGTTTTTAAAATGCTAAAACAGACTCATTATATATACATTTTTGTATATAATCTGCAGCAATTCTGAATTGCGCAACATGTGATATTTTCCTACGCCAAAAATATAGTCCTTGTTCCATTCTAAACATTGATTACATTTTTCTATGCCAAGTTGTATGATAGTAAAAAAGAAAGAAAAATATACTATTTTAATTTCCTTTCATCTTGATTTAATGAACAATTAATCAAATTTACGTTTGACAAGTCGAAAACCAGAAAAGACTCCTTCCTTAAGTTTAATTCTTCAATCAAGTGAGTAAGGATATGAAAGGTCATACGAAATGAAATAATGCCTGTTAAATGACAATCGTCTATAATGGAGAAGGCCAATTAACTTTTTTTATGTTTTTAATTTGAGGAATTGAGCGCATTCATTCTGGTGCATTGAGGTACACTTTTCTTCTTTCACATATAGAATTTTTAAAAATACAATAAGTAGCAAGTAGTGGAGGGAGAAAATGTACCTTTATGCTTTCATGTATTTTAATCATTTTATAAAGTGATTGGGGGGGGGGGGCTAAAATAAAGGGAACTGGAAGTTAACCGTGAACACCAACTGAAAATTTAGTTATTTATATTGCATATGATCTTATTTTCGGTAAAAATGGTATTCCATGAAGGTAAATATGTCAAAGATTAAGTATATGCAAAAATAAGTGAAAATTCGGATATTCATTTTTGGTTAATCTTCTGAGGGGCCACATGGCACAATATCCTTTGAACGCCCATATAAAGCCAGTGTTGCTCAGGTGAGCGATGTGGCCCATTGGGCCTCTTGTTGAGTTCATTATTCAAGCATCCTCAAACTGTGAAGATTCTAAATTGTGGAAGCCGTGACCCCCAGTCTAATACTGGGGGCCCAGGCGGGGTTCAAAGTTAACATGGAAATATATAAGGAACATGTTTTAAAATATTCTTCTGAATATTTTTTCTCAAAGTGCTTTGACACGGTCCCAAAATTAACGCACCTGGAAATTTTTTTTTCAAAAAGCGTTATTTTTCAAAGTGCGTTGTAAAAACCCATGGCTACTATATATTCAAAATTGGTAAAATTATGACCCCCGGATTAATACTGGGGCCTCAAGAGGACTTCAAAACTTAACATGGAAATAAAGGGGAAAATGTTTTAAAATCTTCTCGAAAATCACAACGTTAAAAATTTTTTCGAATAGTGAAATTTCATAGCCTCGTCTTTAACCGTGAAGCTGACGTTCTTTTTAGATTATTTTCAACAAGGCGACAATACATTTTAATTGTCCAAATCCTAGAACTTCAATATCACCATGAAAACCATGAGAGAGAGAGAGAGAGAGAGAGAGAGAGAGAGAGAGAGAGAGAGAGAGAGAGAGAGAGAGAGAGAGAGAGTCCCTGATTGAATATGTCACCCCATTTACTGTCTCCGTTTTAGGACACTTTGGTTAAGATACATACATAAATTGGGGTCATTTTAAAGTCTTTTTACCCCTAATCAAGTGGATATCACACGTCTATCTAATGGTTGAAGAAGCCTTTCTCAGCTTGCTACAAATATTCCTTGTGTGAACGTATAAGAATTATAAGGAACAAATAGTAAATGACCTAGCATTGCCCTACTTTAAAAAGCAAACCTGCTTTCTGTGGGTGCCATAATTTCAAAGGGAACAAATGCCGTGTCATAGTACACGATAGTTCAGTTGTTATTCCGAAATGTCGGTTTGTTGCAGTTTTAAGTAACCTAAAAATCATTGATGAAGTAAATGAACGATAAGATATCTAGTAATTATAAATTTATTAAAAATTATTTTGTAAATATATTATATAACCATGTAAGCAGCCTTTTTAGAAACTCTGTACATTGTTCTGTTACTTGTTCGCATAGTTTGAGAGTATGAATCGCTAAAACGAACAAGAGATTTCTACATAAGTATTTTTAATTCAAATAAAAATGAACTAAGTCGGAAACTTTCTCCAAATTAACATTAACATATATTTCAAATATAATTCATCAAAAATTCTTTTTTTTTTCTTTTTCAAAGTAATTTCCTTTACAAAATAATTCCATAAGATGAAAATTTATTATAGGCTTGTACAATGATTTACCACAATTTCATGTACACATGAACGCATTACAAAATAAAATAAAGTGTGCATAATTTATATTCGTGAGAAAATGTGTAACAATGATAACACTAACGATAATTGCATCATTATCTCATTTTATTAGCTTCGATTTCTATTTGTTTTAGGCGTTTTGTCGAGGCCTTATCATAATTTTCGAAGATTTCAGCGACTCCCACGTGCTTCCCCAGTCGTACCACGACAGTTCCGTAGCATCCTTCTTCGAGGCTTTCCGGAAAACACCATTCAAATTGTTGCGCGCGCAGCTATTGAACCACCACCCTGCTTTGTGGTGCCCTGCACAGTCTCCTTTGTACTTGTCATTATCTACATCTACGGTACTGAAGTATGCGTTGTTGGAAAAGGCAAAACTATCCCCTGAATGGAACGAAAAACAGTGTGCATCACCTGAATCTGATAGAAGTTGTTCCTATACCTCTTTATTTTTTCATTATTACCAAACGACCCATATTTTCAGAACCATTGGTTTTTGTAAACTTTTGTATGTAAACGTTATCTCAATGTTTAAAAATTTCTTAATGTTTCTTCACAAATCATGCTATTACAGTAATACTCTCTGGGCGTTTTAACGGTGGTTCATGTTTATTATGATGCTCACCATTACTTAGTATACTCGAGGGACTCCATAGATATTTTCTTTTACAAAACTATAACACTATGTTTGAAATCCTATATACATACCTAAATCTTTTGTTCCATTAAACCCCCCAAGCGACAGTTTGTATTTGTGAGCCTCATTATCCACAAAAAATGAGGAATACGTCGCATGACCTTTCTCCCTCGAAAATTTCATCAAGTCAACCCTAAGAACCTGTTTTTTATCTTTCGTCAACGCATGAATGGCATCATTTCCTGACGAAGAAAAAAATAGTTAAACAGTGTATACGTAGATACTCAGTAGTCTTTCCTTTCGTGAAGTGCAGCTTCATTAACTTACCGAGCCAATACTCATCTTCAGCGTGACCAAACCCGTTTTTGTAGTCCTTCCACTTCCGGAGAAAAACTGTGTCTCCATCTTGTCTTCTTTGGAGTACCTAACATTCGAAAATATTACGTCCAAAGGAATGGAAGCAAACATTGCAATTAAAATGTTTAATATATCAAATAATTGGAGATGTTTTATAAATGATGTATAATCCTTTAAATTTTCATCAATTAATTGTCCTTAGATCCCGCTGTCACCACTTTTCTTAAGTCATTACTCAGTCTGATCTCAAATGTATGCCCTTTCCTTTAAAGATTTTAAGTTGAGGAATGAGTTGAGGGATTTAAACATGTTCGTGACGGTGGAGCCAGGGCTCTGTTGTAATCTACTCACGGTCCATCCCCCTCCATCAGTGGTCATGTCACAGAACACGGTATTGTTTGTTCCCGGGGTTGGGTAAATGGTGTACACCCCGTCTCTACTCAACGGACGATGCATCTTAATGTCTGCACAGTCTTTATGTTTATCATGGACCCCTTTATTAAAGTAGATCAAAATGATTTAATTATCTGTTTACACTTCTTACTTATATTATAAATAAATACATACCTTTTCTTGAACTTACTTGATTTTAGAAACACCTGTCCCTTCTTCAGTTTAAAACTTGACTGGACGTCCAGGGTCATTGGACCGTGAATGGACAAGGCAGTGTTCTTGTGGTCCCAGTTAGACTTCCGTAGCATGTCCTTTATCTCATCTGGGGCCAAATGAAAGTGTGTTATAAGATAACATTTTAAAAAGACCTTAGTTTACGTAAACCATAGAATGTTAATGAAATTTCTTTATTATAGCGCTTTTATAAAAATGATGATTACACTAAAACATTCCTTTATTCTTACAACTTTTCTTGGTCATTTGCGTTTTTGTGGAAACGGTATATTTTTCTTCGTTTTCGTTATATTGGTTCAACAAATAAACTAATTTCCGTGTTTGCATACATCATTTAGAAACTAGTATTAAAAACCATCTCAGTAAGATCTACCTGATAGGTGAAGTCTGATTCCCTTGGCATCAACACTCCAGACGGCCATCGTGAAAACAACAAAAGTCCACATCGTGACTTGTTGACAAACATGCACCCCCAGAAAACTGTTAGTTTTATATACTCTCCGATATTGATGTTTTCGTTAACAATGTAATTAAAATGAAACCAAATATATTAAAAAACGTGATACCAAATCATCAACTGTTCACACCCCTTCATTTCTCTTTTTCGTTCATTTCAAGCGTTTAATTATAATCAGAAGAAACCTTTTTCATGAGAAAATTTATTTGTAGAATTACTGTCATTAAATTTTACAAAATTCAACGAAACCAAAGTTTTGAAAATGATAGCCAAGATTACTGTACTATTGGCTGTTATATCAGTTACATATATATAACATACATTGCTGTTGACATATGGGTACTGATTCCTTACCACCTCCCTTTTTTTTCTTTGTTTTATTATTACACCACTGATTCTTTGCACTGTTGCATTACACTCATATTTCTTTGCATTTAGGCCCATACAGGTCTCCTGTTTATCTTGAATTATTGGTAGTAATGAATTTAACAGAAGCATAACCAGTAAATAATTTTAATATAATTCATAAACACAAAAATAAACTAATAAGATATGAACGCCATATCATATACGGATTAAATCAAAACTATTAACCCCCTTTTCTATACAATTTTAATACAAAATATTACAAATATCACATACATGAATATGCTACTTATAAACGAAAAATTATATAATATATATGCATGTACGATAAATTAATTGTAAATGCCACCTCATATCTACTTTGTAGTATTACGGTGTTGAAATTGGCACATAAATTGTTTGATACTGTCTCGCACGTTCTGGCAAACTGTGGAGCTACTTTTTTGTGAGTTTCTCCCTCCTTGTCCTTAGGTTCATGGTAAGTGATTGACCTTCTAACTGTGGTCAAAGGGCGACCTTGATATTTGTACAGCGGCTTCTTGTCAGCTGGCTTTAAAATCTACAACATGTTCACAAATTAAGAAAAAATAAATTCACCAAGGTTAACGTTACATCATGATGTACGATTTGTCTTTCGTTGCGTGTGATAAAGGATCGCTTATTGAGAATGATCAGCACACCGAAACGAGCACATGAGAGATTCATCCACAGACATCATGGCCGCTGCATTATCGAATTCATTGCAGTAATTCGGGGCTGAAAATATTGTTACCAGCTGTTTCTTGGCAAAAAACTCATATCCATCTTCTACTACCTATCAAATGTAGAGAACACACAAAAAGATGTTTTAACTTCTAATGTTACCACTGATTTATTATTACTTCCTTGTTTTATGTGCCTAGTCAAATGTAAATTAAGAAAACACAAATAAGCTAATCTAACTTCTAATATTATTACTGATTTATTAGACATGAGTACTTATACATATTCTTAAATATGCCAAACAACTTGGAATTTCATGTTTTTTAAATAAATTCATAAATGTCTTTCTCATGCATGTACGTGAAATTCTTACTTGATGTCCACGACAGACTAGATCGAGATCGTGACGATTCAGGAACTTGCTGACGACATCTTCGCCAAAGGTGAAGGACAAGCCCCTGTTGCTCTCTCCCCACCCGTTGACCTCTTTGTCGGGGTCAGACCACAACAGATCAAACAACAACCCTAAAAAAGAAATATCAAGATGTTGTGAAATCATGTAAAATTTTATTGGAGCTATGATAAAATACAGTTCGGCACGATGTCAAGAGTTGCAATTTTCCAAATGACAGAAAAAATAATTGTAAAACACATCCTTGAGAACTGTTTTACAAACAAAATTAAATGATATATCCTGTCATCATTGAAGAACATGGAACGATTGATGAATATTGTAACTGGTAACAAAATTAGTGTTATTTGTTCTGTTAAACATCGTCCTATATACATGTAGCTGTATCTGGTACATCAGTGGGCTTAATGATTCTTCGGATCTGTTCCGTAGAATGCAAGTCCGGAGACAAACCTGTACAAATCAAAAATTTAATACGGCTCTCAATTCATGTATGCGTTATGGGATTGTTTCATTCAACACATTTTAATATTCAGATATGAAAAACCGAACGTGGGTATAAAATTAAATATATCGATGGAATCATCGATGTATGCAAAGATGTTTTACATGTTCAAAAGTGTATAAATAACTTATATTTAATTCAAACTAATATTTTATGATAATAAAATTATGAATATTACCCAGTCTAATATTAATATTTTCAGACATTCAATGGATTGCGTTTTTTAAGGTATGCAAATTATCTTTTAAACTAACCTCCATGACAACAAAATAACTTTTCTCCAATGATAGCACATATCGGTAAACAATTACAGCAGTCAATGAATGTCTTCCAAAGTTTGAAGCTGAATCTTCTCTTACCTATAGAAAAAAAAATATTCATTTCATTTATTTCTCGAGTCAATCTTCGCGTAAATACTAAAGCTTATAGCATTTGATAGTGTTCATTTCAGGAATCAGATACATGCGCGGATCCCGAAAATTGTTCCGGGTAGAGAGGGGGCAACGGTTATTGAGTTTGCCAGGGGGTATCTAAGGCATACTTTTGGTAGTTTTGTAATGTAACTTAAAGCAATTTTAATTTTACGGGGGGGGGGGGGGGCTGGACCACTGCAACTTCTCCCCCTGGATGCAAGCATGAGGTATCACCACAAGCTATTATTATATTATTATATTGTATCAATATAATATTAATCTTTCATGTATGATTCTCTTACAAAAGGTGTGTGGGATCATACTTACATTCATCGAGGAATTCGTACAGAACACTGACGCTTTCGTGATTCCCGCGTAAAAGAAAACGTTTTTTTCTGGATGTTTGGTTTTGTAGGCTAAACTTAAGGAGACAAATGATTTCTAAAGACTGCTTTCCCCTGTCCACATAGTCCACATAGTCTCCAAGAAAAAGGTAATTAGATTCCGGGGGGAATCCCATTCAAACAGACGAAGCAGGTCCGTGTACTGCCCGTGGATTTCCCCTGAAAGCGAAACCAACACATTCAAAATATGCAATATTTTCAAAATTAAAATTAACAAAATTTGAAGAGAATAATTGTAAAATCGCATCATTGTTATACAAAAGGTTCTACCAACCACATACTTTGATTGGGGCCTATAACGCTAGTAAGATTGACTGACTGAGGAAAATCGCTCTCGCTTTTAGACAGAGGAATCTGATTTTACCCTCATCCATTTTAACAATTGTGCCATGTTTAGACTTTCTGACAATCAGAAATGAAAAAGAGAATTTGATATAATTTTCTCTTATTTTTTTTTACAAATCAAATATTCTTTTTATGTTGCGAAAAATTCATTCCAATATTTTTCATCTCTTAAATCGAATTATAACATTATCTTATATTTTGAAAAGAATAGAATACAAAGAATCCTTCAAGCAGACGACCGATCAAGCTGTCGTACATATAGGGAGATTCTAAACTGTAAAAACCGTGACATCCACACAAAAACTGAGGTCCCAGGCGGGGTTCACATTTTTACATATATACAAATGTAGTACAGGAAACATGTTTAGAAATCTTCCTCTCACGAACTACAATGCAACAGTTTGCAAATGGGATATTTCTATGCATACATCCTTGGCTATTGTAAATTCTAAATTGTTAAAATGTTGATCCCCTGACCAACACTGCGGCCCCAGAATCAAAGTTTAACATAGAAAAAAAATCTTGTTCTCAAGAACTACAATGCTACAGTTTTTGAGATCATTATTCAAGCATCCTCAAACTGTGAAGATTCTAAATTGTGGAAGCCGTGACCCCCCAGACTAATACTTGGGGCCTAGAGGATTCAAAGTTAACATAGAAATATATAGAAACCATGTTTGAAAATATTCTACTTAAGAATTATAGTGCAACAGTTTGTGAGATTACTATATGCAATCACCCATTGGGGCAACGCACTTTAAAAAAAATTAACGCACCTTGAAAAAATGTTTCAAGGTGCGTTATTTTGCAAAGCGCTTTTTTACAACCCATGGCTATTATAGATTCTAAATTGGTAAAATTGTGACCCCCGGAATAATACTGGGGCCCCAAGAGGACTTCAAAGCTGAACATGGAAATAAAAGAAAAAATGTTTTAAAATCTTCTCGAGAATTACAACGCTGAAATTTATTTACAATAGTGAAATTTCATAGCATTGCCTTAATCCGACACTCTTTTTGATTAATTTAAACAAGGCGACAATACAATTCATTTGTCCAAAGCCTAGAACCTCAATATCACCATGAAAGCAATGAGAGAGAGAGAGAGAGGGAGAGAGAGAGAGAGAGTCCCTGATTGTATATGTCACTCCATTTATTTTCTTCTTTTTAGGACACTTTGGTTAAGGTACATACATGAATTGGAATTATTCTTAAGTCTTTTTACCCCTAATCAATATCAAGTGTCTATCTATAGCTTACTTCAAATATTCCTTGTGTGAAAGTATAAAAATTATCAGAAACAAAAAGTAAGTGGCCTAGCATTGTCTTTCTTTAAAATGCAAACCTGCATGCTGTAGATGACATAACTTCAAGGGAACAAATATCGTGTCATAGTACACGATGGTTCAGTTGTAATTGCGAAATATCGGTTTGTGGCAGTTTATTGTAACCTAAAAAAAACATTGATAAAGTTAATGAACGATAAGATATCTAGTAGTTATAAATTTTATAAAAAGCAATTATTTTGTAAATACATTATAATGCCATGTAGGCAGCCTTTTTAGAGACTATGTGCATTGTTGTGTTACTTGTTCGCATAGTTTGAAAGTATGAATAGCCAAAACGAATGGAACGTACAAGAGATTTCTACAGAAGTATTTTTAATTCAAATAAAAATGCGCCAAGTCGGAGACTTTGTCTACATTAACATTTACATATGATTTGCGAAAAGAGAGGCAGATATATTTCAAATATAATTCATTAAAAGATCCTTTTTTTCTTTTTCAAAGTAATTTCCTTTAAAAAATAATTCCAGAAGATGAAAATCGTTTATTAGCTTGTACAATGAATTACCACAATTTCTTGAACACAACACATTGCAATATAAAATAAACTGTATATAGTTTATATTCGTGAGAAAATGTGTGACAATGATAACACTAACAAAAATTGCATCATTATCTTATTTTATTAGCTTCGATTTTTCACTGTTTTAGGCGTTTTGCCGTGGACGTATCATCATTTTCGCAGATTTCAGAGACTTCCACGTGTTACCCCAAGTGTACCACGACAACTCCGTTGCATCGTTTTTAGAGGCTTTTCGATACTCGCCATTTAAATTGGTGTTCATGCATGCATTGAACCACCACCCTGCTTTGTACTTCCCTGCACAATCTCCTCCAGCTTTGTCATTATCTACATCTACAGTACTGAAGTATGCGTTGTTGGAATGACCGAAACCATCCCCTGAATGGAAAGAAAAACAGTGTGCATCACCTGAATCTGATAGTAGTTGATCTAGATCTTAGTGCTCCTCTACCTTTTAATTTTCTCATTATTACCAAGTGACCCATATTTTTAGAACCATTGGTTTTTGTAGAGTTTTGTATGAAAACTTAATATCAACGTTTCAAAATTTCTTAATGCATGTTTCTTCACAAATCATGCTAAAATTTCTTAATGCATGTTTCTTCACAAATCATGCTATTACAGTAATACAATGTACTCTCTGTGCGTTTTAACCGTGGTTCGTGTTGCTTATGATTCTCATCATTACTTAGTATACTCGAGGTATTCCATAGAAATTTTCTTTAACAAAGCAATAACACTATGTTTGAAATCATGCATACCTAGACCTTTTGTTCCATTAAATCCCCCAAGCGACAGTTTGTATTTGTTAGCCTCATTATCCACAAAAAATGAGGAATACGTCGCATGAGCTTTCTTCCTCGAAAATTTCATCAAGTCAATCCTAAGAACCTGTTTTTTATCTTTTGTCAATGCATGAATGGCATCGTTTCCTGGCGAAAAAATAGTTAAACAATGTATATGTAGATAGTCTTTCGTGAAAACGAGCTACAGTAACTTACCGAGCCAATATTCATCTTCAGTGTGACCAAACCCGTTTTTGTAATCCTTCCACTTTCCGTAGAAAGTTCGTGTCTCCATTTTGTCTTCTTTGAATTACCTAATATTCGAAATCATTGTGTCCAAAGGAAAGGAAACAAACATAGCAATTTAAATGTTGATTATATCAAACAATTGCAGATCATTTATAAATGGTGTGTTATAACGCACTTTGAAAAATTACGCACTTTGAACATTTTTTTCAATGTGCATTAATTTTGGGACCAAGTCAACGCACTTTGAAAAAAGATTTTTTAAAGTGTGTTGATATTGTCGATATTAACGCAATTTGAAAAAAAAAATGTCCAGGGTGTAGTCGAAATAATATATAATTTTAGATACAAGAAATAATTGTTTTAAATTTGTGTAGCTTAATGGGATATATTTTAGAAAGAACCCTATGCATTTTCAGCTAACTTGAAAAACAGTTGCTGGATTAGATTTTTTTCTTTTCTCATAAGCTTACGTAGTTTGACAATTTACATAAAGAACTTTCGGGAGATTTTAATCATCCAAATATGACATAAACTCCATCGCTTAGCAATTGTAATTTCCTTTTTTTGCATGCAACAAACTTACTAATTATCTAGGTCATTGTGCTGTGCTAGACACATAAATGAATTAATTTTTTATTGATAATGGAGATTTGTATAACATATTTCAACTGGCTTCAATTTCAAGTACTTGTAACAAATATAAAAAAAAAAGAATACGTTAGTTATGATTATCAAAAACAGTACGAGGAAAAAACCCACACCCAAATGTTTGTTTTTAAGCTTATGATAATTTAATGTTTGTCAATGTACATGTAATTTTTTATTAAAATGATTTATTTGATTGTAATTTGAAAAGAGGGTTGATGTTGAAACACCTATTCTATAATGTATTTTTTTAATATCACTGTACTTAGTTTACAACAAAGTGTGTTTCTTTTTCCGATTTTATACATTTACTATAAGTTGCTGAATATCATATATATTTTGGAAGAAAAAAAAGAGGTAGGGGATCTTCTTTCTGTAATCAACCAAATGATGTACTGGTAATTGACTTGTATCTTTGGTGAATCCCCACCCCTATCCCTGTTAGATTCTTTACTGTTATCAAAACATCATACTATCAACAAATTAGGAATTTAATTCCAGAATTTGTGTTTTATACACTTCGAAAAGCATTTCAAAGTGAGTTAACTTAGTCCCAAATTTTTCCAAAGTGTGTTGCTTTTGTCCCAAATTCAACGCACTTTCAAAAATGTTTTTCAAAGTGCGTACTTTTTCAAAGTGCGTTACCACAATGGTGTTATTCTTTTAATTTCAAACGATTCTTTTGTCCCAAGGCCCCGTCGTCACCAATTTTTCTCAAGTAAATACTCAACCTGATCTCAAATTTATACACATTCCTTGCAAGAATTTTAGTTGAGTAATGTGTTGAGTGACTTTAAATTGTTCGTGACGGTGGAGCCAGGGCTCTGTCATAATCTACTCACCGTCCATCCCCCTCCATCAGTGGTCATGTCACAGAACACGGTCTTGTTTGTTCCTGGGGCTGGGTAAATTGTGTACACCCCGTCTCTACTCAGCGGACGATGCATCTTAATGTCTGCACAGTCTTTATGTTTATCATGGACCCCTTTATCAAAGTAGATCAAAATGATTCAATTTATCTGTTTACACTGCTTATATTTATAAATAAATAAATACCTTTTCTTGAACTTACTTGATTTTAGGAACACCTGTCCCTTCTTCAGTTTAAAACTTGACTGGACGTCCAGGGTCATTGGACCGTGAATAGACAAGGCGGTGTTCTGGTGGTCCCAGTTAGACTTCCGTAGCATGTCCTTCATCTCATCTGAAGCCAAATAAAAGTGTGTTATAAGATAACATTTTAAAAAGACCTTAGTTTACGTAAACCATAGAATATTAATGAAATTTCTTTATAATAGCGCTTTTATAAAAAATGATGAATACACTAAAACATTCCTTCATTCCTACAACATTTCTTGGTCATTTGCTAATATTCATTATTTTCAGTTCTAGTGGAAACAGTAAATTTTTCTTCGTTTTCGTTTTATTGGTTCAACATATAAACTAATTTCCGTGTTTGCATACGTCATTTTGAAACTTATACACCGCAGTAACATCTACCTGATAGGTGAAGTCTAATTCCCTTAGCATCAACACTCCAAACGGCCATCGTGAAAACAACAAACGTCCACATCGTGACTTGTTGACAAACATGCACCCCCAGAAAACTGTTGGTTTTATATACTCTCTAGATATTGATGTTCTCGTAAACGATGTTATTAAAATGAAACCAAATATCTTGGTAAACGTGATACCAAATCATAAACTGTTCACACCCCCTTAATATCTCTTTTTCGTTCATTTCAAGCGTTGAATTATAATCCGAAGAAACCTTCTTTCATGAAGAAATTCATTTGTAGAATTACAGTCATAAAATGTTACAAAATTCAACAAAACCAAAGTCTTGAAAATGATAGCCCTGATTACTGTACTATTGGTTGTTGTATGAGTAATACTATTTCTGTTGACAGATGGGTATTGATTCCTTATCCCCTCCTTTCTTCTTTTTAGCTTTTTTTTTTCATTATTACACCACTGATTCTTTGCACAGTTGCATAACACTCATATGTCTTTGAGGCCAATACAAGTCTCCTATATATCTTGAATTATTGGTAGTAATGAATTTAACAGAAGCATAACCCGTAAATAATAAAAATATGATTCATAAACACAAAAATAAACTAATAAGATATCAACGCCATATCATATACGGAGTTATTCAAAACTATTACCCCTGCTTCTTTTTTACACAATTTTATTACAAAATATTACAAATATTACATATATGCAACTTATAAACGAAAATTTATATAATATATATGCATGTACAATATAGTTATTGTAAATAAGACCTCATATCTACTTTGTAGTATTACAGTGTTGAAATTGTATTCGTGTTGAAATTGGCACATAAATTGTTTGATACTGTCTCACAGTATACAGTATACACTGACAAACTGTGAAGCTACTTTTTGTGAGTTTCCCCCTCATTGTCCTTAGGTTCATGGTGAGTGATTGACCTTCTAAGTGGGGTCAAAGGGCGACCTTGATATTTGTACAGCGGCTTCTTGTCAGCTGGCTTTAAAATCTACAACACGTTCACAAATTAAGAAAAATAAATTCACCAAGGTTAACGTTACATCAAAATGTACGAGTTGTCTTTCGTTGCATGTGATAAAGAATTGCTTATTGAGAATGATCAGCACACCTGAAACGAGCACATGAGAGATTCATCCACAGACATCATGGCCGCCGCATTATCGAATTCATTGCAGTAATTCGGGGCTGAAAATATTGTTACCAGCTGTCTCTTGGCAAAAAACTCATATCCATCTTCTACTACCTATCAAATTTAGAGAAAACACAAAAAGATGATTTAGCTTCTAATGTCATCACTGGTCTATTATTACTACATTGTTTTATGTGCCTAGTCAAATGTAAGTTAAGAAAACACAGATAAGTTAATTTGACTTTAGAATCTAATATTAGTGCTGATTTTTTAGTACTTATACATATTCTTAGTTGTAAATATTTTTATATATGCCGAAGATCTTGGAATTTCATTTCTTTGTAATAATACATTCATAAAATGTCTTAAGTTTTTAATGCATATACGTAAAATTCTTACTTGATGTCCACGACAGACTAGATCGAGATCGTGACGATTCAGGAACTTGCTGACGACATCTCCGCCAAAGGTGAAGGACACGCCCCTGTCGTTCTCTCCCCACCCTTTGACTTCTTTGTCGGGGTCAGACCACAACAGATCACACAACAGCCCTAAAAAAGAAAATTCAAGAAGTGAAATCATGTAAAATTTTATTTGAGCTTTGAAATAATACAGTTCAGCATGATGTCAAGAGTTGCATTTTTCCAAATTAAAGACAGAATATAATTGTAAAACACATCCTTAAGACCTGTTTTACAAACAAAATTAAATAATATATCCCGTCATTATTGAAGAAAATGGAACGATTGATGAACGTCTCTGCGGGAATATTGAACTTGTAACAAAATGAGCGTAATTTGTACTAAGGAAGTTGTTCTGTTTAATATCATCGCCCTATACCTGTATCCGGTACATCTGTGGGTCTAATGATTCTTCGGATCTGTTCCATGGACTGCAAGTCCGGAGACAAACCTGTACAAATCAAAAATTTTATAAGGCTCTCAATTCATGTATGATATATGGGATTGATTCATTCAAGACACTTTTATATTAATAGATTTGGAAACCGAGCGTGGGTACAAAAGTAAATACATGTACATCCATGGAATCATCGATGAATACAAAGGTGGAATGCATGTTCAAAAGTGTCCAAGTAACTGAAATTTTATTCAAACAAACTAATATTTTAAGATAATGAAATTATGAATTTCACCCAGTCTATTTTTTTCAAACATTCAATGGTTCGGGTTTTTGTTTTAAAGGTATACATATTATCCTTTAAACTAACCTCCATGACAACAAAATATCTTTTCCTCAATGACAGCAGCGATCGGTAAACAATTAAAGCAGTCAGTGAATGTCTTCCAAAGTTTGAAGCTGAATCTTCTCTTACCTAAAGAAAAAAATAACCATTATATATATATATATATATATATATATATTATATATATATATATATATATATATATATATATATAGATATATATATATATATATATACACACACACACACACACACACACACACACACACACACACACACGTATATAAAGGGAATTTGAATTTTACGGGGGGGGGGGGGGGGGGGGTATCTGGACCCCCTGGCCCCACTTCTTTTGGATCCGCGCATAGTTACCACAACATACCTATTATTATGTTGTATTATAATCAATCTCTTATATTTATGCTTCTCTTACAAAAAGTGTTTGGGATCTTACTTACATTCATCGTGGAATCCGTAAAGAACATTGACGCTTGCGCATTCGTGATTCCCGCGTAAAAGAAAGGAGTTTTCCGGATATTTGATCTTGTAAGCCAAAAGGAGACAAATGGTTTCTAAAGACTGCTTCCCCCTGTCCACATAGTCTCCGAGAAAAAGGTAATTAGATTCCGGGGGGAATCCCCCGCACTCAAACAGACGAAGTAGGTCCGTGTACTGTCCGTGGATGTCCCCTGAAAGCGAAAGGAACACATTCAAAATACGCAAAATTTTCAAAATTATCAAAATTTGAAAAGAATAATTGAAAAATCGCATGATTGTTTAAATAAAGTTGTTTTAATCAAGTTCTACTTACCACACACTTTGATTGGGGCCTCTAACTCTAGTAAGTTTGGCTGACTAAGGAAAATCTCTCTCGCTTTGAGACAGAGAGATCTGATTTCTCCTTCCTCCATTTTAACAACTGTGCCATGTTTAGACTTTCTGACTTTTCATATGAAAGAGAGATTTTAACATATTTTTTTTACAAATCCACATATCAAATATTTGTAAAATAAAAAAAAATAAAAAAATTCTTTTTGTTATGCAAAATTCATTCATATATTTCTCATTTCGAATTCCCAAATCAAATTTAATGTAACTAGTATTTATAGATCTCTAAATTTTTTAAAAAGAATAGAATAGAAAGCATTCTTACCTTCCAGCAGACGACCGATCAAGTTGTCGATGTTTATTTCCACCATTGCCATATTTTCCGTATGAATTGATATTCCGTATTTTATACAAAACAATATATTGTAACTGAAACAATATGAAGGTATTGTTATCATATCGTGAATCTGTAATTTACATACCATACATGTATCTCGTATTCATCATTCGTGTTTAAATATTGTCTTTATTATCTTTTTCACCAGAGAACAGAGTATTATAGATAGAATATTAAATTGCATTCATGTATTAGATATATCTTTGTTATAATTATTCATGTATAATTATATGTTTTTATGTCATTTCATAAGTGTAAGAATATTATTTATATATAATTATGAAGACATTATTTGAATTAGTGTGTTGTGATTTGGTGGTGACTTGTAGATGAGTCATCAATGGCCGTTGTTTGTTGAGATTTTCTGTGTGCTTGTTTACATCAAACACGAGGTCCGTAAATCGTAGATTCGATAAATTTCGTTCACCAGAGGCCGTCTTTTCTCTTTTTAAAGGTATCATTTTCCACTTTTAAGGAAAATTATAGAAAGCACACAGAGAATCCCAATTATCCGGCCACTTAGCTACACACCTTGTTAAAAACTGACGAAATACTGAACGTAGTAAGAATGTCATGTGATCCATCAGGAATCATTTGATTGGACGTCCCTTTGAAGGTGCATGATGAAATATCTTAATTTAGAAATGACGGTGTTAAATGGATATTATTAGAGAATGAACGCAATATGTTTGTTTAGTCACGATTGTCAGATAGTTAAAACCAGGCCCTATAACTGTCATACGTGTAAATCTACGTATGCAATGATTATCATGATTATCGTTGTATTTATATAGATTTCCTCATTTAACTTTAACTATATAACTTCACAGCATATATATCATGTCGCATCTTTTTTTGCGAAAGGGAGGGGGGCATTCATACAAGTACCCTAAACAGGCACGTAGCCTCAGGGGGCATGCCCCCATCCCCCCCCCCCCCCCCCGGCAGCAGATTTTTTAAATATAAAATTTACATATGAAAAAGTAAATTTACATTGTGCCCCCCCCCCTACTTTTTGGGCGCAGTAAAAAAAATTAATTGGAAAGGGGGAATATTAACAGTGAAATGATGTATTTCTTAATGAAGTTATTTGATAAGCTATGCTCATTTTCGAAAAGTGACCCCAAAAAAAAAGAAAAAACACTTTTCGGAGGGCATAAAAAAAGTAAGGAAATCAACGGTATTGGTATACTACTACGCTACCCCCCCCCCCCCCCTCCTTATTAGGATTTCCATGAATTTGGAATTGGCAAGTTGTCTTTTTAAATGAGTACCCCCCCCCCCCCCCCCCCGTCTTCGCTAACCAAGGGTTTCTGATGCTACGGGGGGGGTAGTAGTTTGCTCATTTTCATTTCTTTTAAAATTGAATTTAGGGGGAAATATTACCGTGAATTCATATGATTTTAAATGATCAAACAACTATAATAGAAACCATCCGCAGATGACACCACTTCAATCAATTGTGGGTGATGCAAGATATCACACGTCAGATTAAGTTTGTCACAAATTTGCACAGCAGAGCCTGTGTATAACTTAATTAATCTAATCTATAAATTATTTATCTTGTTATACGTGTGACGTCAAAAGCATTTACATGTATATCAATTTTTAATCCTTTGTAATTAAGATTATTTCGATCGCTCATGACAAATCTTTTTGAAGGCGAGAAATACTTGCCAGATAATGTTCAAAGGACCTTCATTCATTCATTCATTCATCTTTTATTTCCTCTATAAAGAGACACAGAATTAAGATTTAAGTTAACACATTAATCTATATACAATTCAAATGATATTTTCAGATAAATCATACACATAAAGTGATCAAGTGATACAAATATTCCATTTGTTCTACACAAGTCATATGCGCGAGAGCGCTGCACATAGCCGTTGATATTGTGCGCATGCACGAACTAACAGTTTGGAGTTTAGAATTCTGAAGTTTCTTTCGTGAGATAAAGGTAAAACGGTTAGTGGTTCGCGCCCCAGGACAACCAGAAAAAGATCTGTCTCACAAAGGCCACACAGTTCTGCTCCAAGGTCAAAATGAAATGAATTAACAATTGTGTTCCACCATTCATTGTGGCAGTCAGAGAGAGCGCCACAGGACAACGTTACGTGACAGAAAATGTCCTCATATGTGGAATTGCACAGATGACACGTTGAAAGACATAGAGTTTTCGTTGATACAATTAATTTGCAAGTGAACTTGAAGTTTCGAATATCACTTGCGTTATCCACGAATGACCAGATGTTACAAGGTTTGTTATGTTGAAAGACGGAGTTGAAACGATGAAAGTCGGGATCCATGAGCATTCGTATTTGTCATAAATTGAATGTCAAATATCGAGTGCTAAGCGAGACATAGCGTTCAGAATTCTTAGTTTTGTAAAGTAAGATCGATTCTTGTTATTGTTTGCACACATGTATGCATTGTATTGGTGTAAGAATCAATTGTGTTGTGTTGTGTTGGTAATTGTGTTGGTAAATTTTGTATATTAATATCCAATGAAATCTTGCTTTCTATTGTTGATAATATTATTTAAGAACACATTGAATTATTTGATCTGGTTTGCCACAAGTGGTTAAAGATATGATTTTTTTTACACAGTACATTTTTAACGCAAAAACAAGACGAGCTTTGTTTACACTAAAAACACATGTATCCCGTCGTTAACTTGACTTCTAACATTCAAATTTTGATCAATCATTCAAAACGCCCAACCAAATCAATCTAAATAAAAAATGAAAAAAAGTTTGATCTTAAGTCATATCTGTGTCCCTTTGAAAATAACTTTTAATCATTATTTCCGTTTTATATTTAAGATTTCGGTTTATTAACCAAATGAAGGTATGTTTATTAATTAAGTTCTTTTGTATGATACAATACATAATAGAAAACATATACGACCTCATATTTCTACTTCCTTTTCTAAGACTAATTTAATTTCTAATTAAATTAAACGAAAAAATTGCATTTCCCAAATTATAATCATAAGTTATGCGTGTAAAATTATTGAAAATTTTTAAAATGGCAACTATATCATATGTAGAACTGAAATCTCCAAACTAAACCAAGGGAAAGATCGGAAATCAGTTCCTTTGAAACTTGTGAAATATCAGTCCGAAGGCTTCACACATCGGATCGAGGCAGCAATGGATACAGAGTCCGTAAAGTTTCTGCATGAACCCACAATTCAACTCCAAGACCTTGAAGCACGGAGTTATGTACCAGATGTGGACGAAGGCGATGTAGGAGAACTGACAGCCCCACTCCGCGGCCAGGCAGATTCCGCAGCACGTCGTCATGATGACGTAACAGATCGTTTTCCACAACGTGAAACATTTGTAGGAGAGCTTCCACACGCAGTCCAGACTTCGGACTCCCTCGGGCTCAGCCAAAACATCCTCAAATGCTACCTACAACAAATAAAGACACCGAGTAAAATTCCGAGAAATCTATTATAAAGCCAAGAACATTATTAGAAATTTACGCTAATGACGAGAAATCTACGGCATTAATCAAGGCAAAGTATTCGATATAATAAGCTTAATTAATGTTCATTTTTTTAAAAAAAAGAGAACTCTTTTCATTGCTTTCTATATTTGATTTTATAGAAAATAATTAATAAATTCTTTTTATCATGCGTCTAAAGCAAACTACAAACACCAGGTTTTTAGTCTTCCTTCCTAATTTCTGTTGCTGCTTTTCAAAAACATACCAAAGAAAATTTTACTCACCTTCAAATGGCTATTAAGGTTGTTTGGGTCCCTATTGACTAAATCAATTTCTGTCATTTTTCACGACTTACTTTATGTTTTGCTATTGACACCTGACTTTGATCAGTGATTTCCCAGTTATTTTTTATCAGAATAGAACGCAGTATTTATTACTGATGGTTATGATGTACAAAAAAATTTGGCGTTGGTTTGTTTGAAAAATAGCTTGACCAATGACAGCATCAAACGTGCATGTATTCAGTGGCCGTAAAATTAGCTAGTTTACTGGCTCATTGGCCACACACACCTTGTGAAAACCCAAAGCCGTACATATATACATGTAACTATAGGCACATGCGCAAATGTAACGGTCATCATTTACATGTATCACAGCGATGCATGTATATTGTTTTCAAATTCATATCTCTGCTTCCTAACCGAAAGACGGGCAAAAGAGCACGTAGGCCTACTTCAAGTAAAATTACTGACTTAACAATAAGGCACCTCCTATGTTCCTTCCTTTGCATTCATTAAAGTTTGAGGTGAACATTTCCAAATTTGAGTTACATATGTAATTTATATACATGTATCTTATACTTTAGAGTATTTGAAAACAACAGATTCGGCTGTTGAGCAAAAAAAAAAATGAGAAACCTTGGAAAGATATACAAATAGCTTGTAGGAATTGAATACCTTTTGTCATTGATGACTTTCACAATAATATATAGTTAGCAATCAACAGTTATTGACCGATGAAAATATAATTCAGTGCTATATTTGAAATATTACAAATGTATCATATCCAAGCAATTCATTAACATAGAAACTCAAAGTATCTCATCTTGAATACGATACTCAGTTGTCAAAATCCAAAAGCCCTTCATCGTTTTCACATAGAATAAATTTCACAGATTTGGGTGGATACAAGGATTAGTTGAAGTATTTAAGAATTGGAATTTAAGTGCACATAGGTCACATCCAGTGTCGCATGACAATAAAATTTCGATTAGTTTATCTAAGCATTTAAAAAGTGTTTCCGTTTCTCAAACGTTTCCGTCTCTTTATCAGAAAGAATCAATATCATCTTTTCGATTGCAAAAGGTGAGTAAATAAATCATTCAGACCTACATACCATTTCAATACATTTATTGGCTTAGAATTGCACATATCAATGTCATTTATAAACCATGAAACGAGAGGAAGAACACGTTTTGTAAACAGCATTATACAAATCCCCGACAAAACTAGGCGGGTTTACTGCATACTTCATTCTCAATGTGACTAAATAGTGAAATAGGTATACTTTGAAAGTAAGTTTATTCGGGGTCGATTTTAAAAAAAAATATAAGGTGTATAATGCGGCCCTTCAGCAGTTAACGTTATTTGTTTGGACTCCTTATCCCCAAATATTTAACATTATTCCGACAAGTTATGATCCTTTGTTTCAAATTACACAAACGTATTGCACTGCTATAAAAATCTGAGTTTCTTTGAAAACCATTTCATATCTTCGTACTTGAGCAACTACACAAATTATCTATGGCTAAATCTCAGCTTTTCTTTTTGGATTTGGTGGATTTTTTGTGAGCTTTCTGTTTTTGAGGCTTCACTGGACAGTCAACACAACTGAGGAAATCCTCCGAAAGCACCGTGACGTCATGAACCACCACGAATCGTTTCCGGCAAGATTTTAATTCGTCTATGATGCCAATTGCCTCTTCTAACACAGGAATTTCCTTAATTAAAATGTTAGCATACAAAATAAGTTCATTGTCCGAGATAAATAAAGCATTAACTGAGTTATATACAATACAATATTTAAATTTAACTATACACGATATGACGTTCTGCAAAGTATTAAATTGCGTTTTTCTCATTGGTCTGTCCAAATTTCATTGTTATATGTAAATCAAAAACAATTTCACAATGAACAAAAACTTCCAAAGATATGTTATTATGTTTGAATGTTCATGTATAATGTGTTACGTTTAGTTTTACCTTCAACTCAAGTGTGTCTATTGCACTTTCTGGGTTATCACGGATAGCAAGTAATATCGTCTTTGCTCCAAGCGTGGTCAGTGAATTCATATTCAGCTGAAATGATGATATTATCCCTGCATTTGAGTCCACAATTTCGTTTCTAATGAGTTACTTTATGTACGAGACTATTTTTGAGTAGTTTATTCAGAATTTAAACGTGTAAGTTTTAATAAACTTGCATATACACGTAAGCACAATCATTTTGAACTGCATTGTTGACATAAGTATCATGGTAACGAATGTATCTACTTTTAATCATCTGAGAGAGGAAAAAAAGTTGAGAGACAGAATAGGGTTAAAGAAAAAACAATTTAATTGTAAAAGTGAATCAGGGTCTACAAATACCATGAGATGCCTGAGTTTTGTGTTGAGCATGAGTCCCTTGGCGAGCCACTTGGCCCCCTCCAGTCCGACCCTATTGTTGCTGAGGTCCAGGAGCTCCAGTGTACTGTTGGTCTGTAGGGCAGTGCCTATCTCCCGACATCCACAGTTAGAGAAACCGTTCCATGCCAGATACAGGGCTTGAAGCGTGGAATTCGTCTAAAATGTATATGTTTACATTTTATACAAGACCAAACTTTGATAAACTGAAGCAGAGCTTTGACGTTTTGATTCCTTCACACAGATTATAGTAATTATTACCACAAGTATATACATTTCAAGATATAGTTATCTTTGATACATAATAGTAATTAAATCTTAATAGATTTATCTTAAAAATATTTCTATACTTTTTCCGTGTGACCCGGCCTCCGTTTGGTATCATCATGTAGTTTAGAATCATAAAAAAATTCGTTGTGGCTCAATTTTCGCGATTTCATTCATGAAGAATTACATTTTCAACGAATTAAGGAACACAGTATTTATTCACAATGAGTATTCATAAAATTCACGAATAAACGCCATCATGAACCTATGAACAATACGCAATCTACGAAAATTGGTCCCAAATTATTAAAAGTAGCATAACGATTCTTTAGATTTTTATACGTACGTTTAGAATACATAATTTGAACTTTTAATAAAACAGATATACAGAGACCTACCGACAAAGCCGCCCCCACTGCTATTGCTCCGTCCAGTCGTAAGTGGTTCCAGCTTAAGTTGAGCTCCTTTAGTGACATATTTTCCTCTTAAAAACAAGCAAACTTTTTATCAAAAGATCAACTAGAATTAAAATCAGGTGATTCACTGTCCTTTAATAATAATAATCATTCTACAGGGAATCGCCTTCTTATAAAATGAAATATTTTCAAAGCTAGGGTCCTGCGAAAATGGGGGAATACGTGCTTAATTTAAAAAAAGAGGGTGAACATAAAAATCGACCTAATTGAGCATAAAAATTGACCCAACAATTTTAAAAATATTTGTATTGAGTGCCTGAATACGATGAATATTAATTGGAAATACCGACCATGTGCAACTTGAAATATAAATGCATTGCAAATTGTACCCTTGATTGTTTTCCAAAAGTAATATTATATAAATTGGAAATCGGAAACATGCATACAATCGTGATCGGGAATATACAAACACTTTATAGGTGCTTCTCCCTTGGTAAGTACCCAGCTTGCTGAACATCCAATAAGTTAAAAAAGACAAATCACTTTGTCTAAGTGACATGGAAACATTAATTAATATATGATGTGGAGACGATGACAGTTATGTACATGTACATGTGGTTATACACGTAACTGGCCTTACCCAGAGCACCTGCTATGTCCTCTCCCCCTCGCTCCTGGAAGGCGTTCTGACTTAGATTCAATGACCTCAGGGTGTTGGTCTGTCTGATTCCATCAGCTATCTGCTCCGCATCTTTATCGTTAAAGTCGTTACCTTTTAAGAAATAGAGAAAATTACAATCTAAAGTAATAACGCATGTGGAAGTTCTAAACGCTTTTCAAGATAGTATTGAATGTCTTAATCAGATATCATTGTTAATTAAAGTACATCATCTTGGAAATATAATTATCGTTTTAAGATTTAAAAATTCTACAATATTTGACCATATAATTTTTAAATAACTTAAATAGTTAGGTGAAAAATGTAAAAGCTAATGTGGGTTTCGAACGCGTAACTTACAGATCGAATGCAGTCGCTTTAACCTATTACATTGTATATACGCTACGCACTTTGACATCAAAATTATAAAAGAAACAGTGAATAAATTCATAGTTATTTTCATTGTTGATTTCGAAAAACTACGTCAAAATATGAAGGTTCTCCATACCTTCTTAATCAGAATAAAAAGAGAGTTGATCTTGTGTTTGATTAAGTATTGGGTTGCGAAGGCAACATACGCATGCTTTTAAATTGTCAGACCGAGGACTCAGTTTTTGATTCACGAGGCACAGAACGGATGTCCGAAAGCCATTGATTCTCAAGATATGTCAACATCATGTGGACTCTTTTTTGGGGGCTCATTTCTTTTAAGTGATGGTGATTATCCAAATATAATCAATATTTAAATTGAAATGCACACAATTTTAGCAGTTTCATAACCGCACGATATTAATTTATTGCATAGATGAAATATAGCTTTTCCTAGTAGAGGAAAAATCGACGCAACCGTGTCTTAAATTTCTGAGTTAAAAAAAAGTCAAACTGTTATGTTGAATGTTTTGACCACCTGTTTACCAATCAATACCTATTTACTGGTTAGGTGTTGAACGATTCTCTTGAATAAAGGGGTCGATAAAAGATCAAAAGAATCTAAATAACGTAAGTCTACTGTGTCAGATTTGCATGGTTAAAGCAAAGAGTTCCGTTTAACAAAACAAAACATTTGATTTCCTCTGAATTTTCCTGGTATCTAAACGATATTGTTCCATTAGATACTATTCTTTATCATAAAAGTAATTTTCGAGGTTTAATCTATTAATTGGTTTATAAATGTAGGTGTGGTATAATCGTTGTCTAAATCACCCTCTTCCAAAAAGTCTTACCAGCAGCCTCCAGCGTTAAAATTTTCTTGGTACTAGAGATTAGATCACGAAGAATAAGCACAGCTTTGGAACCCAGCTTATTGTGTGAAATATTCTAGAAATTAAAAGGAAACCGCGATTAAAATTATGCTTAAGTCAAAATTAAAATAAGTTTTTTTAATTTTGGTCTTTGGTGGGTAAATTACATGGTTTTCAAACATTCAAAATATTTATATCGTCTTACGGACTGACATGACAGTGTTTTCGATTAAATGATCCAACTGAAAGAAGAGCAAATATTTAAGATAACAAAATTGGTCATGTATATGGTTTACTTTTTAGCTAAACAAACTTTCACACGTGACACCAAATTAAATGGGATTTAAACCCAAATACATAAGATCAATAGTCTGGCTTACAAGATATGTGATGCTGGTATTTTCATCAAGCATGCGCAGTACATCTAGGAGACCTTTATGGCCAATATTATTTCCGGATAAGTCTAAAGACGTTACGGAATTGTTTGTCTGTAAAAGAAAATAAGACCTCAATTATATCGAAAACCCACGGTTGATTACGCGTAATCAGCCGTGGGTTTCCGACGATGTCATATACACACGATTGGAACTTCGTTATTCTGATGCAAATAAATAAACATTACTTACATTCATTACTCTATAAATGCAATTGCTCAGGCACGTAGCAACGGGGGGGGGGGACTAGCTCCCCCACTTTTTCTCGCAGCAACTCATTTTTTAAAATTTACATATAAAAAATTGAATTACCATGGAGTCCCCCCCCCCTCCCCACTTTTTGGGGAGCATGTAAAAAATTGATATAAAGATAAGGAGAAAGGTATTGAAATTGAAGTTGTATAGTACGCCCCCCCCCCCCCCCCCCGGATTAGGATATTGAAGATTTTTGAAAATTCCTAATTCCTTTTTTCTTTTTCTTTTTTTGGATTAGTCTGCCCCCCCCCCCCCCCCTTTCAAAAGCGATGCTACGTGCCTGGTTGCTCATATCAAAACGACAATTAATTAGAGATTAATTATAATTCTAATTAAGTTTCTCACAATTCACGCTTCACTAATAAGTCCTCGATCTACGTGTACATACCGTAAGCGCATAAGCAATGGTTTCCACCTCCTTTGTATTTACGATCCGCTCCTTCGCTGACATCTGTGTAGAGCTTAGACTGCGCAGGATCTTTTTACCTGGTGCCACGTGGAGATGCTTACATGCATTCACGTACACCTGTTGGCTAATCTTACTACTTTCATCTTCATGTCCATCTGCAGGAAACGAATATGTAAACATTTTAAAAGCCAAAAAAAATCGCAACTTTGTCAGATTGCATTTGAAGACAATTCAGTCAATTTTATATAAAGAATCTTTGCTTGGAATATATGCTAAAATCAAAACATATTTTGGGATTGAGAAATTTTTGTCATTATGTACAATATAAATTTCGATTATGTGTCCGACTTACAAGGTCCTTTATTAAAGAATACCTATAGCAGTAGATGTAAATACATGTAACCTTAATTCCTCCCTCCAAAGTCCAAGTCAAAGCTTTGTATAGCTATTGAGAACCATTCAAAGAAACAGAATGAAAAGCAAGTACGGGGTTCCATTTCCATTTTACGTTCCCCGTCATTGTTTGCGTGTCGTTATTTCATCATTGTGTCGTGTAACGGTACACGAGAATGTAATCCAAAATGTAGGTTCGGTATGCATTTTTTAGCTTTAACGTGATAATCCGGGGTAGCCAAAATTCACACAGTAAAGTTCCCAAAAATAGGCCTTGGACTAACCCCCCCCAACCCCTATTGAAAATATGTCTGGATCCACGCAAGCACATGTACCTTCTTTCTCGCTGTCTGTGTCGGAGACCCGGAGCTCCAGGTCCAGCTGGTCCGAGTCTAAACGGTTCCTATGGAAGCCCGACACCCGGCGCTCGTTCTCCTTCTCCTCCCTGTCTCCCTCCCGGCTTTTGTTCTTGTTGGACACCCGTATAACCCGCTTCTTCTCCTGTGGACAGCTCAAGTGATGAATGGGCATGCGATCTCTGTAATGGGAGCGCACAGGCTATGATTACTGCAGTCACACTGACAGATTGTACAGTTTTAGGAGTAATGTCTATTTTACTTTTCTAATAAGAGAGATCTAAATTATATTAAAACCTATAAGGTGTGAATGCTAAAAGAGTAGACCCCATAAACGGAAAATTATATTCTATGTACTGCTATTCTACATCAGTTCGCGATCCCAGACGATGTTCTGCAAATTCTAATTAATATTTTTACAGATATTTATATTTTAACCAAAATATGGATATCTATAGGGGAAATAACTCTGTTGTGATTTACTTGATTGAGTATTACAGGCAATATTTTCTCTCCTGTGAGTTTTGTCAAATCAAATGTTTAACCAAAGAGTTATTGTATGGAGGCATTTACTCAAGAACTTGCAAGAATTTGTAATTGTCAGAGTAATCATGACTCAGTCAAAATTATTTTCAAGCAAGAATGGTTTTAAATATTGTTTCATTTCTGCCGTCGAGAGAGAGAGAGAAAGAGTTGAGACCGAGAAGATCTTATCAGAGTTTTATGTCGGGTCGACATTAATTAGAATTTGAGATGAGTAACTTTCCCCCTTCGAACAGTCGGTGTCAAATAATCCGGAATTGATATTAAATTCTTGCGATACCGCTCTCGTGGTGCCTTAAAATCAAAAGCAAATGATATGCTTCACTTATAAATTATGATTTTAAAGTCTATCAATTTGAATGTCTTGGCGACAGAAATATTCCAAGGTTAAGAAACTCTTTTTAAAAATATGTTTTGGGCCCAACATTTCCTTGTTGTCTCGGCGGTTGCTATTTCGGAGAACCTTTTTATTGACTTGTTATGTTAAAGTTTTAGAAATCAAAGAATTTAAAGCTAACTTTATCAATTTCGAATGATATGAAAATGTTAGAAGATATCGTGAAGATAATTTAATGTATATTCAAGTTAGTTTTTATACACTCATAATAATCGGCTGTGTGATGCGTACATGTTTACACAGAAAATAGTTGTATAGATACGTATACCTTCGGTGGTTGGTTCATGTTAGGCATGTTATAATAACACCTGTTTGTAAATATACTTTTATTTTATCATATTTGGGTTTTTTTTTCGTAAAAAAGAAGTTTTTGTGGAACTTTATAGAGAACAAAAATCTCTACAATTATACAAATATTGCTGTTCCTCACTGATTTTCAATATGAAGGTAATGGTATTACATTTACATTGCGTTTTCATCTGATAATTTTCTAACTTTATTTATTTTATAATTAATGAAAAACAGAACGTTTATATATATGAAATTTAATTTTTTGGTATATAAAAGAAGTCTTTTAAATACTTTTGTTAAACTTTTTCATAGATCATAATTGCTCAAATATACCTGATCGAGGTATTTCACCTTCACATCCTGCGATAATTAAATAAATGTGATCCCAAGTTAACAATACGCCATCACGAAACTAGAATAAGTCCAGTACTTATATACACAGCCATTGTGCTTTCTAATTAATCATCGCTAAGGCTATCAATACAAAACAAAATAAACAGAGGCATTATGTACGGAGAATTTAAATAATATATTAATAGGCAGCTTTAAATTAGACCATTTATATTAAACCTTCTGTTCATACAAAGACTCATCCACTTTGAAATTCAGACATTCAACCGGTTCATTGTGCAAAAGCATTAAGAACATTTATGATCGTATGAAAGAGAAAAAACTTTCATTTTACCTATCAAAAATTGTTTATACATAGCAAAATGGTCTGAAAGCAAACGCACTTCCGTTAAAGACTTGAATGAAAGGCCTTTGGATGGACTCTAAAAGTGGTCTTTATAATCTTATAATGATAAAGCATGTTTGCCTACCGAGTTTCATTGATTTAAACTGTGACAAAACGGTCGTAATATTAATAATATCTGAAAAGACTGCATTGTGCAGGCGTCTTATCTAAGATCTCCACAGTTGGAGTTTGGCTTTCAGAACGCAACGATTTCTTCGACGAGACTTAAGAAGAATTGAAATCACAGGACGTTGGTTTCAATTTTCAGAGCGTTTAAAAACGCTAACGATTGGACATTAATTATTCAAAAACAATCTCTGCTTCTCTAATGGGTGTGTTTCCTCTTAAATGTTAAATCGATTTCACAAGCTAGCTACTAAAGCGCTCAATTTGTAAATGAGAGATGTATTCCTGTTTGTACAAAGCTATTTTTGGTTTAAATTCTATTCGTCTGACTTCTCGTGCTTTGCTTGCATAGAAAATATTTTTATAAATACCATTTTTAATATGACTAAAGATTCCATATTATGACAAATCTGACTTTGCAAAGTGCTAAATATATACACTGTACATGTAATATATGTACATGTACGTAATGTAATCAAATTAATGTAATACAACAGTATTCAATTGTAAATTTTTGCCATCTTTAATTTTATAGAATAAAGATGCTATACAGCTACACATACGGCGTTCTGCAAAATTTAAATTCAAATAATTTAATCCATTAGCCCTGAAAAGTATATGACGTACTTACATATTGGGAATCGTTTGTTGCTTCTTGTAATAGAAAACCCAGCTTTCTTCGTTTGACATGGCTAGCACATTAACTCGAGATTTCTCCCGATATTTTGGTTTTGAGCATGTCTCCTATATAGACCAGGTATTAAAGCAAACGGAGTCGTTTCCTGTTAAACACCGAGGCATAAAAACAACATTTTAATTCACCTGCTTCGAACGATGGAACGGTTTTCTACCGCGAACGGAATTTAATTACCAGAACTTCGTGTGCATTCGTCTATTCAGCAGACACATCGGCTTAAGCCGACTAAGATTTAGACTAACAATAAACAAAGATAACTTTTCAATATAATTCCTTCAACTTGTCATATCTACGTGAAAGAATTTATGTCATTGTCACCCCACAAAACCATCATAGAGCCTCAGTTTATTTCGTTTATGTTTGCAGAATACTCAAAGAGTACGAAATAAACTCCGTATTATTTCACCCACAAAGCCGCCGTTAAATTGACATCTTTTTTTCAGGTGCACGTGCCTAACGTTCATATGAAGATCTGTAACATGCTTTTAAATCCCATCTAATGTCAATTTGTTTGAGTGTTCAACCGTGGAAAAGATAGGTAAAAAGATGTAAAACGAGACATAACGCCGAAGTCCTAAAAGAAATTTCAAATTGCGCGATAGATGTTAAGGTCTTGTACCCCAATAAATTTTGGTAATAAAATCAGGTGTTGTTACTTATAGACATGTATATAACTTTAATTATTGTGGAACGGTACGGATCTTGATAACATTTTTCTCAAAAGAAGGGTCCTTCCGATCGGGTTTTGAGTGTTTGGAAATGGGGATAAAAGACGTAGATTTTTATACCTATTGTTTCAACATTTATACGTTTTATTGACTGGAGGTATAGCTCCATGGAAAATTCGGGTTGACAGACCGCATAAATTACTGAGAACAACATCCTCTGATCATAGGTGCTTTCAAGAGGACAGGATTCCCCCTTCCCCGATTAGTTGAAGCTTTTTTGATAGAAATTCCTCTAAAGTGATGTACACAACATTTTTCATATCAAATATTTGAAAAATAATTGAAAAAAATCCCATTTTAAACAATCTCAACCTGCATATATATGCAATGGGGGAGGGGGTGTCGTTAATCATTTATTTTCCGTTCATTTTTAGATTATATTGAAATATTATTATTATTTTTAAAAAAGTCAACTACCCCGGGGGGGGGGGGTAAGTCGGGGAAGGGAGGGGGTATTGCTGTCCACGAGCACCTGTGCGTTTGATTTGCAATTGTAACGGGTGTACTTTAGAGAAAAGGGAAACGTCGATAATTATGTATGATTTACATCTGCTAAGTATACTTATGTTTCCTCTATTTCTTACGTTGATTGTACAGTAATTCACACATGCATGACTTGACATAAAATCTACGCAGTACGGTCTAGCTGTTGCTATAGAAATAAACGCATCCATCCTTCTAATTTTTAGATGTAGTTTAACTTTTAAAATGTCCACTCTTTTCATCTTCCATTAGTGCCTCCTTTGTATTTTTGATGTCGACTTGAAAACAGACTCAGCGCCATCCAGGAAGTTGCATCGTGCACATCTAAAAAAAAAATTGTTACATTGAAATTAGTGTGACAAAGTAATAATTCTCCTAGCCACTGAGTCCAAAATCAATATTGTAGGCCTAAAATAAGGTGCCAAAAAAGGGAGAAAGAAAATAAATTGTCTCTATATATGGAACTGCTATTTCCTTAAGTAAGACCTTTTTAAAGACAACTAAAAGTTCATGAAATTTAATGAAATTTGCAGAAAATATCTAGTAGTTATCGATCTCCTATATGCTAGTGTATGAAAATCTACATTTGACCCGAATGGATTAAAAAGTAGGAGATAACTCTTCTTAACAGATTGCATGGAATTGTATAAATCTTCGTTTGTTCCTACTGTTGTTGATGAATGGAATGCGCTTTCAACGGATGTCCGTGGAAGCGACTCTGTTCGCATTTTTAAGGAAAAAATGCATGTTTCTGTCAAAAATAAAAATGTACTTACATGTAGAACTAGACCTAATTTTTTTACATATGGGAATAGATTTTTTAATATCATTCATACTAAGCTTCGTCACATTTATGCACTAAATAATGATTTATTTCGATGTAATATTATCAACAGTCCACTCTGTTCGTGTGGTAAGCTCGAAGATACTTACCATTATTTTTTCACATGTAATAAATATAAAGATGCTAGAAATGTTCTATTTAATGACGTTTTTCAAATTGTAAATCTTAACATTGTCAATACTCATGTTTTACTTTGGGGTGACAGTTCAATAAGTGACAATGAAAACAAGCATTTATTTACACTAGTTTATAATTTTATCAAAAATACTGAAAGATTTAACTGATCTTATAACTACTAATACACCGTTGTTTGTTATATACATGTCAATTGCATTTATGTATACGTCCATTCTATCCACTGACCTTTATTTATGTTGTGTACACATATATTGTATTATATCTTTGTATTGGGAGAGGGCGGCCTAAGTTATAGAACGTGTGCCCTATCCCAATTGTATTTTGTACAATAAAAATATGTTCAAATCAAATCAACAGATTGCTAATTCTGGAGTAAATTTCTGTTATTTTAAAATTCATCTATAGTACATGATTTCAAAACTCAATAAAATTTAACCAGTGAGTTGTTGAGAAAAGAACTTGGAATGAAATGAAACCTGAATTGCTAGAGTTTATATGTACCGGTATGTGCTTTTAAAAAAAACAACTCTGATAAATAGACATTAATTAGCTAAGAAACAGCTAGCTAGGAAGTTGACTTAAATATTAGAATTAATTAGCAAAAAGTTGTTAATTTAATTCTAAGACAAAGACAGAGACTGGAAGAAATGGTGCCAGAAGAGTCTTCAATAATGTATCTCGATCGGAGCTTTGATAACGGTGGTCACTGATTAATGGCTAGTGATTAAGATAAGAGGTTCTTAAGCAATGGGGGGTGATGAGGCTTTTCCATCAGTCATCAAAGACGGGGTTCCTCTTAGAAGACATGGCAGCTCTAAAATAAATAAACAGTGTGAAAGTTTACAATACTTAAAACTTTGCACCACACACAACATCACATTCTTAGAAAAAATCTACAAGTGTACAGTTCAATATAAATCATGCCAAAGAAAGGACCAAAGTGGCTGCATCGACATCAGTACAAAAAAGGAAACATTCCTCACAACAAGGGCCAGAAAAGTACAGGGACCACCAGCCCAGTACAGTGTCCATGTCCTTTAAGAAGGTTGAGTAAAGAAGAGTTTCAGGACGTTGTACAGCAGCAAATGGATGGAATAGTCACAGTAAGCTATGCTGAGTGTTTTTAAAATTATTCTAAGAAGTTTTGCAAATTTCCATCATAAAAAGTAATTCACAAGCGCTATTTTACATCATATTTCACTATTTCAGAATGTTCTTTAAGTTACCAGTTGCATGTGCGGATCCAATTTTTTTCTCAGTGGGGGGGGGGGGGGGATATATTGGAGTTTGAAAGGGGTTGACATATATGTATTTCCAAGGCATATTTCCGCTAATTTTACTATGAAAATATTTATGAAAATTTGAATTTTTCAAGAAGGGAAACCCCGACCCCCACCCCCTCTTTATCCGTGCATGTTTTAAAATATATTTCATTGTCAGTTACTGTGGCTATTTCATTTTGGTACAATATGTAGGTTTAAGGCGATGTGGGCAAAATTTGCAATGTTAGATTTCTTTCGTATTCTAAATGTTGATAGATTTCAAATCGTAGGGAAAATTTTGGCTTTTCTGTTGTGTACTATCTAAAGACCAAATAATAATTATTGCGCCAAATAATTCGTCGGGGTCGGCATACAAAATATTTACAAAAGTTTGCGGGAAAGGGAGAAACAAAGACTTGAAAGAGAAAGTTATCTCGATTTTACGGAAGAATTCGTTACAGTAAAACAACAGAACCCTATAACGACAAATAAACCTTTTAAAGGTTAGGTACACTTCATAAATGAACGATCAAGAAAACGAACTGTGCAATATGTTATAAAAACGGCATATGTTTATTCAACAGTTCAATGATATTTCAATTGTTTAGTAGATCTGTAGTATATATGCATGTATTGTATCTTCAATTGTTGCATTTGATCAATCTGTAACAGAAGTAAGTAAAATTTATGAAACAGTTTCCAACTGGTCTGTACAGACCCCACATATGGCCACACAACTTCCTATTCATAGCTATCTTAATCTTGGCATATCCACTAATGTTTACTTAATTTTATATATGTGTATACTTATTTAACATTCAGTGTAACAGCATGATAAAATTGAAATCATCCTACTTAATTATGATTTTATTTTACGATACTGTAACCCACTTACATGATAAATCTATTTTCATCATAACACTGTAATTTTCTGGATGTTCTTGAAGGTTTGTCGTAATCGATCTGCGCATGCAGGTACATGCAAGGTCAAGGATAGAATTTGTTTTTAAAAAACAGATAAGATTAGAAAAGATATTTTTAAGACAAGCTTGGAACAAACATGGTGGATAAATCTGTTACCTTGAATTATGTCTTCAATAAATCTTGCTTACAGATGCCAAAGTCCAAAGAATTCATTTCTTCATCAGAATCTGACTCTGACAGTGATCAGGTAAACACAAATCTGAACTGTTTAAACTGCTCTTCAATGTGACCATGCAGCTACATGTATAAAATACAGCATTTAAAACAATAAAATGCTATCTTTGGTGATTCATACAGGATATGAAAGTACATGTAATGACTTTGCAGGAAAAAAAAATGCACTAAAGTGGGTTACATAATTTTTTTTCTGCAATGATTGCATTTTATTGTTAATATTTAGTTTTTTTACATATCTTTCTTTTAAGGACGTTGTTTACTCAGGGTTTGAGTTCTCAAATCCGAATTGTGAAAAGGTTCAATTTCATGGGTAAAAATTGTTTTAAATACAAAAAGTATTTATGAAATGAATTATTATTGACATAACAATAGATAGTTTTACTACATTATGGAATTAGGCTCTGACAAAGTTTGTGTTTTAGCGAAACAGAGGAAATTCGGACTAAATTTTTCAGATTTTGTTTTCCACTGAAACATCTTTGATAGTACTATAATAACTAAAGTTAAGAATTTATTTGTTAGTCAACATAATTTTGCATATTTTCTGTTGGTTTTACTTTGCCTTTTCGTTTAGATAAGCGCATGCACACACTACAAAAATATTGAAAAATGCTTAAAAATGATTAAAGACACCATATCTCAAAATTTTGATCATTGACCTCATAAATTTCATGCCAGCAGAGAAAAGTCAATATACTTGATTTAATACTATAAATGTTTTAGCATTATCATCATTCAGTTTTTTGTTATATTGAATCAAAAATGGGTAGTAATTTGAAAACTGATAGAGGAAATTCGGACTAGAATATCTATAAAAATTGTGAATGAAAACTTAATGCTTTGTATCTATTTAATGTCACTACCATTCATAAACTGTATTTCATTTGTTAAAGAGTTAAGCAATTTGTATTATTTTCACAATTAAGAAATTCTCAATCATAGTGTAAAATTTTTATGGATTTTTCTTAAATTTTCAAAAAATATTCAATGGCCATTTACTCAAAAATTAGGTCATTGACCTACTTTTTTGAAAGTGAAGAATGACACTACCATGTAAGGTCTATAACACACAATAGTTGGTTTTTCATTATCATCAGTGGAATTTTTTTTCATTCTGAGTAAACGTCATCCTTAACAAAGTAATGAATTGATCATAAAGAATAAGTAAGAGCATGTAACTTAATAATTGTGTATTGGAATTTGAGTTTGACATCATGATAATTTCGTGCAGTCTGTGATTTTTCTTAGGTTACAGAAAGTTTCGAGCAATCAATAAATTAGTTAGACTGAATCGTGTAGATTTCAGTTTATACAATCAATGTCCATAAGAAATAGAGGGAATCATACTTAGAGGACGTAAATATTTGTGTTGGAACGTTAGAATGTTGTTCAGAACGATACAATGTATATTTCTCACTGAGTTCTATGTTGAAGCATCAGAAAGGAGCAGATAGTATGATTATATGTTGAATATGATTATGTATTGAACGTTATCTTACAGCCAAAACAAAAAAAGAAGAAGGTTGAGAAAAAGGAGAAAAAGGAGAAAAAAGAAATAAAAAAAGAAGTAAAGAAGGCAGAGAAGTCATCTTCATCAACAAAAGGACCTGGAGGAGAACACATGTTTCAGGTCAGTGCATATGTACAAGTCTCAAGGAGGGGTGGATCAAGAAAGTAATATATCAGTGGCAGTACTCCATGTAGTTACTGTTAATTCCTTATTTTACGTGAGTACTTAATTCTTCGATTCCGCTGTTTTTTATCAAATCACAAGAATATAAAATCATGATCACCATTTTTTTGTTATAATTTCCTACAGCTAAAAACTATCTGAAAAACAAAAGCGAGATTCTAAATTCGGCAAGAATTGCCTCTCACAATTTTTCGTGGAAATTAATTCTTCGCATTTAATTTGGAATCTACAGTATATCAACGACTGTAAATATGGACATGTTTATGTTGTTGATATCTCCTTTTAAAAAAGCAAACTTTTTTCATAGTTGCCGATTAATGCAATAACAACTATCACTTTATTGGAAAGTTATATATTTTACTCCATTCTTTTAAGATTCAATAACAGCTCTTTAGCTGGAGATCATGTTTGCAGATGTAAATACTGTATACAGAAAAATATTTGTTCCCGATTCATTTTCACCCCTTTCACCCTTGTTGTCACTAGGCAAATTTCAGATTGGGCGAATTCCAAAGTCTCAAATTATCTCTCTTTAAACATTCTTTTTCTGGGCGAATTCAAGACCGGCAAAATGGTATCAAGTGGAGAAGGGCGAAAATAACCCTGTATACAATATTAAACTTTAAAGATAATTTAATAAAGTTAATCAAATTTACAGAATATCTATGGCTGTATAATGCCAGTGGTTTCAGCAGTCTCCGATTCATAATTTGAATTATACTTTCTGATTGATATTCAAGATGTTCTTGGTGTCTTTTCAGCTCTCCACGATGAGATTTGCGACTGTCAGTGAATTCCGTGGAAGAGTCATGGTGGGTATTAGAGAGTATTACGATGCAGGGGGAGAGTTAAAACCAGGGAAGAAAGGTAACAAGACAATTCTGACTTCTGTATCACCGGAACAGAAATTTACATCCATGAACAAATTTTAGCCTAACAGCTCCTTTTATTTTGATTGTCAAGAAGCAATCCTCATGAAAGTAGGTAGTAAGTGTTGGATTTTGATCAGACTTGCATTGTATAAGACTTCAAGTCTATTTGATAGTGTAATTTTTTTTGTTATCAGTTTTACACTTCATTTAATCATGCATATAACATCATAACCATATGGAGCAAAAACTCCCAATTACTATAATATAATGGATGTTTTGATGTCTCAAATTTATCAGTTCATAACATTTATCAATTATTATGGGCAGTGGAAAGGGTAAAAAAGACGTTAATGCAAAACGAACAGCTAATTTTTAAAGACATGCTAAAATATGAAACAGACCAGCTTAAAACAAAATCATCTCGGGCCTCCCCCCCCCCCCCCCCCTCCCCAATTCAGTGCATGACTGTTGGTTTTGCATCAGTGATCATTGGTTTTGCATTGCTGTCTGTTAATTGATTTAGTTTTAATATTAACTGGTCTGTTTCATATTTTAACGTGTTTAAAATTTACCCTTCCCATAAATTACCATTTTCTATGTATTTACAATCAGAAGTTTTAGAGAGGATTCAAATCAACCTTTATACTTCTTAAAGCAGTATGAGCTGTATTTTTTAGAATTTTATCTTGCTGCAAAAACCTGTTAGTATGATAAGTCTTCATATAACTTTTATGATAAATAAAGTTTAAAAAATCATTAATTTTTGTCAGAGGAAAGATTTCTCTTCTAAGGAACATATAACAAATCAATTTTGGTACAGGATAACAATAATTCAATTTTGCTCCAAATAAGGCTTTTTGCAGAAAAATGATCATTACTGGTATTTATTCAAAATGCATTTATGGTATACAGGGTTGAATATTTGTAGTACATGTACCGTGCATGGTCATGTTACTGGCAATGTTTAACTGTGGTTCTTTAACAAATTTACTGTTTTTAAAACTTATAATACCTGTACTGGGGTATAATGTGTATTAATTTTGATGGTATTCTCTGTAGAAAAGTGGATGTGCATATTAAGCTGTGTATGAAAAAGGTTTGTCTGTCCACTTCTCTAAAGAGATGTAGTATGTATGCCACTAAAAGCTTCATTTATTTGTTCTATATAGGAATTTCCCTCACATTGGAACAGTGGACAAGTCTAAAAGAACAGATGGATGAAATAGATGAAGCCGTCAAAGAACTCTCATAGAGCTCAGCTTTGCCCAGTGTTTCATGTGGTCTCAAACTTCACAAGTGGCAGTACTTTCATGGGGAAGATGTATTAACCCTGTACTAAAAGTAAACTTTTATTAGGTCTAAAACTCAAGACCTACATAAACCGGTTTGATAACTATCGGGCCACTTACTAGTCAAGTCTATCAAGACCAAACAGTAATTGTAATGCGTACTGTTTTAAATGACTTCAGTTTATAAATAGATATTAATGCTCCAAGAGTGATCTTGCCTTCTGGTTTGTCTTTTATAATTGAAGATAATGATGTACATACATGTATATTGGATATAGTGCCATCAAGTTTCTATAGTGCGATATTTCTGATAAATAAGAGTTCAACAAAGCATTTTAAAAATAAGAGTCAAACAATAGCATTGAACTTTATCACCAGGTTTTCTCTGTATTGAGCTATACATGTATGTATAAAGCAAGCTAGTTCTACTACATGAATATATTACATAAATCAAAGCTTGTAAAGAGTAATTTCTTTTTATTGTAGTAAATCTCTGTCAGAATTCTTCTTTAAATTGTACATCTTCCAAATTAAGATATTGTTTTTCTGTCCACCAATAATGTCCATGCTTTCTAATTAAACTGATGAATCCTCTGTTTTTATCTTTTGAATGTATTTTTTAATTATAAGAATATTGCCATCTCACAAACACATCCTTGCATTTACTGAATAAATCTTACTATAAAGAGGTATAACGCACTTAATATACGATTTGGCCTCAAATATAGCCTTTTGCAAACATCAGACATTTTTCAATATTATACAATATTTAGTTTAAATATATTCAAAGAAACGCAAAATACACAATCACCATGCTCTAAGAGTCTTGACTATCTTACACGACATCATTAAAATATTCAGGTTTTGTTAGGGAGATATAGGAAAGTGGTTAGAATATTGGATAAAATTGGATATTTGACTATTTGAACCACTCTAAATCAAAGACATCCGATTAGAATTATGTTCTACAGGTATTGTAGTACACGTTTACATTGAATTAGTTTTGGTTTAACGTGGTCTTCGTACTGAAAATTAGGCGAAATAATGGGAAAAGGCTCTATACCTCTTTATTATTTAATATTTCATGATCTAAAGTTACTGCTGAAACTGCATTTCATTTACTAGTATTTGGCTATTGGTGCTTTGAGAAATAAACTGAAACCAGTCTTTGTTGAGGCGCCTTTGTCTTTTTGGTCACTCCGAGATAAACCCATACAGGATGTTGTTAGATCAAAGTCAGCATATACCAAAAAGGAGCGACTTTACAAGTCAAATTTTAATTAGATTGGGTCCCATTAAACTATTTATTAATCTGTGTGGTGTCTGGCCAAGAATAAAAGCAACAAAGTACCAATTTATGTTTCCCTTGTACCAAAAACCCAATTTTTCAGGTAAATTATAAAAACACTGTTTCTGTATTTTACCTGGCATGTATGTACATGTATTTATTGAAAAACTTTTAAAATGAGTAATTCTGTTAATATAACAACTACAAATTTAAAAAAAAATTTAATTAAAAATTAACAAAATTGCCTGGTTCAAAAATCATTAACTGAGAAGAGCCTCTTCAAAAAAAGAAAAGAAAATTACACTTGTCACAAATTTTACATGGTTGCCCCATTGGTTGGGAGTATACAAGGAAAGGTGAAATTTCATATAATTTAAATTCTTAGTTTAAAATGATTTTGACATTTTGACAGTCTGTTCTCAATTATGGTTTTGAGACCCAGTCAGCACCTTAAAATAAACAACATTTAATTCCAACTTCTAGTTAATTTCGAAACTGTGGCCCCACTCAACTTTCTGCACTAGGAGATGCATTTCTCCAAATCACTTTTTAAAGGTTTTGTGAGTGAGAGAATAAGCGGCCATTGCTTTGGCATCCAGTAAGCCCCTGCCTCTTCCTTTAGGTGGTGCCGAATTTCTATGAGTCCCGTGATCCTCATACCCCCATCTTGGAGAAGGCAATGAATAATTCTTGGCATGATGCTTGGCATATCCTCTGTTAACTTCATCACCATAGTAACAGAAGTCTCCATAGTAACTGGCACTACAATAGTCTTCATATGAGAAGTTGTCTCCATAATAAGAAGTGTTTTGTGTTTGGTAATCCCCCACGCTGCCTCCCCTGCCCCTCCCTCTGCCAGGCAAACCTTTTTTTGGTGAGGGACCCAGTTGTCTGGAGATCTCGATTTCTTGTGGGGTAAGCTCGATACCTGCTTTCTTTTGATTGGAAATGTAAACACGACTAATATCATCCACCAGTTTATCAATATTTATGGATTTCTGCTTCCTGGGCCCAGATTTTCTTGGCTGCTTGTGTTCCGTTTTCTGCTTCCTGACTTTCTCCAAGTGTTTCTGGTAATCAAAGTCGGGAGGTTTTCTTTTCATGAGGTGTGATGGCACAATGATGTCTGGAAACATTTCTGGAAGCATGTAAGACTTTGTCCACAAGACATTGTCAGTTTGGCCAGAAATATAGGGTGATGACTTTTTGTAGAAGAGGACTCCATCTATCTAAAACAATCACAAAAAGATTACAGGTACATACAATCCTGATCAAGTTAATAATGCATATTGCTTACATGTACCTCTTTTTAATGAAATGTATAGCAGTGGATGTCAGATTACCAGTATTATTTATGATCAATTATCATAGATACACTAAGTGAATACAGAAATGCGAGTGAAAGTTAAAGCACCAAGTACCCAGTAATCAGTTTTTAAAAATGATTTGTTGCTGGTATTAAAGATTTAATAGAGAGTAATTGACAGCTGTTTGGTCATTTAGAAGTACAGAGCAAAATAAGTAGTTTACTTTGACCTAAAAAACAAATTTACGGTAGCAGAACTACTAGTATATGAAATAACAACAAGAGGCCCAATGGGCCACATCACTCACCTAAGCAACACAGGCTTTATATGGGCGTTCAATAAAAAAATAAACGGCAATTTAAAAAGTTCACCAGGATAACATCTTAACGTTGCTGTTTATTACTTATATTTACGTTTCAAAAAGACAAATCGCTCAGAAGTGTTAAAATTACTGAGATTTTAAGTTTACAATAATCCAAGCGATAAGAGCATGATTTGATCATCGTGACGTCACGAAAACGTTCATTTAAGAAATAAACAGCAATTTAAAAAGTTCACCGGGATATGAAGTTGGTTGGTCATGTGATCAAATCCTGTGAAGCCCATAGGGCTTCTAGGTAGATTTGATCACGTACCAACCAACTTCATATCCCAGTAAACTTTTTAACATTGCTGTTTATTACTTATGGTATATTTACATTTGAAAAAAGACAAATCGTTCAGAACTGTTAAAATTACCGAAAATTTAAATTTACAATAATCCAAGAGACAAGCTATTAGCGCATGCTATGATCATTGTGACGTCATGAAAAAATTCATACAGAATTGAACGTTTTCCCTATTCTATAGACTGGTTTTCGATATATGAAATATCGAGCCTGAAGTTAAACTGATTGACCCCTTTCTCTCTGACTTATCATTATTTTTTGTAATTTACTCAAATTTGAAACAGATTTAGCCCTTACCTTTTGCAAATTATATTTTCCTTCCAATAAGGATGAATTATGCTAAACTATGTTGAATTTGACTCAGTAGTTCTTGAGAAGAAGATTTTTAAAAATGCACCCCCCTTTTTCTACAGTTTCGAGGTTTTCTCCTCTTTGAATAAAGCTTGGGTAATTAGTTTTAACCTAGTTTTAAAGTTAGGTTTTTATTTCCCTATAAAAGGTGTAAACATGGGCACTACATATCCTCAATTTACTTACTCCATATTCCACTGTAGCTAGAGCTTCTGTCAAGGCCTGCGCATTGCATGGAATGGGTTTCAGCAGACAAAATGGAAACTGTAAACATTTAATGGAAACATATCACTGACATGTACTATGTACATCAGGCAAAAGCTTACCAGTGACTTATCTTGTACATTGTATTTGTAACTTAAACATATATTTATGTTTTAACAGCATGTGCATTTAAGGACTTTTGTACAGTACAACATGACAGGGTTAATTGCTACCAATCAGTGAATGGAACCAAATGAGTAAGTGTGCTTGGACAATAATCTAACAATAAATTGGTGTAAAAAGTTATTTCGTTCAATTTGCTTTGGAGAGTATGTACGTTCAAATTATGCAATAGTCAATAATATACATGTACGACTACATGTACTATGATATATTATTATATTCGATATTACCAAAACCTAAGTATATGCATATGCACTACTCTTTTTATAAGTATAACTCTATATAAACAGGAATATTAATTGATAGTTTCTGACCTGGTTATTGCGAAAAACCTTTCCAATGTTCCCGAGTTGTGGGAGATTTTCCTCTAGCCAGTACATTCTGAATTCTGCCTGAAAGCATACATTCACCAAATAATTACTGGTATATTAATATATCATAGTTTATAATATAAATTCGGAGGGTTTTTGTCTGGTACTGGTGTGTACCTATAGCTGGCATGTATCATACATATTTATGTATGCATGCATTTTTTAAAATGCAGGTTATATAAATATAATAGCTAAATCTTTAAAAACAAGTATAAATAAGCTATAAATCTTAAAGTTATCTTGGGGGAAAATTAGTCTCAACATAGACTTGAAGGCAACACTTCTGGCCTCAGGATCATGAAGCAATTTCAGACTAAGTCGAAATTTCAACCAGCCATAAAATATTAAATGGTTTATAATAAAATGACAATGGAAATTTGTAATTGACAACATTATATCAAGACACTTTTACATGTAATAGCATTTCAATTTTGTCAGTGTTTTCAATTGAAAGACGTACATCAAGACAGTTTACAATTTTTGACTTAAGTCTAAGTTTGCTTCATGATCCTGGGGCCTTGTGTACTAGCTGTGCCGGTTGAACTACTGAACTACGGCTATATATACCAGTATTTCAGTCATAATGAACAGATAGATTGATTGTACCTCACACTGTGTCAGATGCTGGTTGTTCCATGCTATACAGTCCAGGATGTAGAACTTCTCCATCTGTTTACTGTAGAATGTGTCCAATATACACCTCTCTGTCACATGGATAACACAATTTATGATTCAAATGACCAAGTCAAAACCTATGTCACCGATATAATATCGCTTTATACAATTGTTTAATTAATCTCAACTGTACCAGGTACCTTAATACATGTATTGGTTTAATTGTGCTCTTTGAATCTTTGGAGAGAGTGAATCACAGAGAGAAAGTTACGTTACATATCCGTGTATATACCTCGGTGTGCTGTCTCATAAGGAAAACCCCCTGGTAGAAGTGACGGGAAAGGTTTGACTAGGATACCACTCTTGCTTTGACAGACTGTTTCTCCCTAAAGTAAAAAATAACTCCCATTAAAGTTGCCTATATAATTTGAGATTTTGAGGCCTACATGAATTAGTATGTTTGGTGTGCAAGTCACATAAAGGCGACATTTTCGAGTTATTGTTTGAAGGTACCCATTAATTGACCATCCCGTGCATGCAGTTGTGAATGTTTCTTTTTTCTAAAAAAAAATTTTCAACATTCAACACACAATATATATTGACTAACAAGGATATTGTTGAGATTGTATGTTACAGATTTTCATTGTATTGGCATATACTGAATAAATCTGTATCAACAATAACAAATACTTCATGTATGTACCTCACAAGACAACACTAGATGGCGCTTTCCTGAAGGACAGATGATGGCATACCACTCAGTCTCAAAATTCTCAGGGACTTCAATTAGCCACTCCGAAAACATCAGCTAAATGTTCAAATGGGAGAGAATGCACGATACAACATATACATTTATACTTTGTAAAACCTTATAATTATTACAGAAGCACAAAGATAGATACATTGTGATGTCTGTTCCCTGATACACATTATAATTACTGTAACCTAGCAGCTTTCAACCAAAATTGATAAAGAAAAACAAATTTAAACCAGTACTTGAATTTTAATAACTTGCATTTGTAAGGTGAAGGATTACAAGCAGGTAATGAACATATGAGCACCGTGACTGACCTCATTAAAAACGAGGGGAAAAAATACAACAGAGTTATCTCCCTGAGGTCTTGGGTAGATGCTCATATTTTAGCTAAGTTGTTGATTTGATCTTGCAATAGATTTTATTCATATGAATGTTCTTAATTAAAATACATGTATAACCAAATTAATAAATTTTAAAATAAAAAGTCAGGACTAAATCTGTGTTTTAATTTTCTAAAAATGTCAGAAAGGTATTAATAGATTTTGGTTTATTTTTCTACTGCAGTTTCAAATTCAACCTTTAGCTTCACAATGAAACAAACTTAACAAAACATGGACAGTAAAATATTTTTTAATCGTTTATGATTCTCAAGACATTTTACTGACAACCATGGTAACATACTGCAAGATCCATCTACAACCTACTATCATTACAATTTTTATCTGCATGAAGTATTCTGAAATGAACTCCATTAACATACATGTATTTCTTGTTTGTTTTTTTCATTTTCTGACCTTCAACCTTTCAACCTCAGCTGTAAAAAGCAGGTTAGGTTTGACCTTGAATTCTCTGACCTCATATTTGGTCGAAAGAAAAGCACCTATGCATTGATTTCTTGAAGAATTCAAGTAGAAATCACAACTCATTCAGGAATAGCGGCCATAGTATCACATGTTTCAATATCATCCTCATCAACATCAACACTCACATCCATCTTGAAATCTTGTCCATAAGTTCTCTTTGAGTATGGCTCTCTCTCAGGTTGGTTGTTCTCACAGTACTCCATTCCCTGTTGGGGTCCCCCTGGGGATTTTCCTCCTTTCTTTTTCCTGGGTTCCTTGACTTCCTTCCAATCACCCCCACCAGCACCCCTTCCTTTTGGAGGTGTTTTTCCTTTTTTCTTTCTCTCCTCTTCTTGTTTTTTCTTCATCTCAGCTACATGCTCAAGATGGGCAGCATAGTTTGAGTAATTATCTGGGCGTTCAGCCAAAAGTTTTTCTGGGACTTCAATTTCAAGAATTTCTGGTAACATATATGGCTTTAACCAGACCACAAGGGGGGTAGAACCAAATGTGTAGTGTGTCCTTTTATGATAAAACAAAAGTCCATCAATCTGTAAAATAAATATACAAAATCATATCTCTAAACAAAAAGTTTTAATGCTTAACGGTATGCTTGTTATTTTACTCTGAGCAGTGTCCCTGTTGAAAAATATATAGGATGAAAATTATATTACGTAGTACATTTTTTGTTTAAGGTGGTATGGGACACTTCCAAATAATCGATAAAATCAAGAACCGGTATAATTCTATATATGTCCTAAAATTGTTACCAAATAATGTAGCAAAATGAGAAAGAGCGTTCACTATGAATCTGTAAGTCATGAGTTCGAATCCCACTTGTGCTTTTCGGGAAAAGCATTTTGAATATAATGTACTTTTATCCACATTAATATCAACAGATGTCCCACACAACCTTAATCATTGATATTTTACTTTACTTACATCAAATGTTGCAGAGTTGACTGCATTTGAAATAGCTTCTTTAGTACAAGGGAAATTTGGCAGAGGAATGAATTTGTACTGAAACAGAGAAGAAAAGCTTTCTTTGGAAATCAAATTTTAAAATTAATTATGTTTTTAATACATGTAGTAAAGCAAATTACAAATGTATACTAGTTAATAAATGAATGATGTGTACAAACACACATATATATGTCAATATACCGGATTATTTGGGGACTTCTCCATAATTTGTGGGATCTCCTGGAACTTGCTAGCCAACCAGAAAAATCGGAAATCAGTCTATATAAACAGAAGCATAATGTATTATAATGTGTATATACCCATGAAATATATATATATATTATCTAAATTGTATGAAACTCATGAAAATCCATGAACTGTTTTCATATTTTACCTCACTATCATACACAGGATGGTTGCTCCAGCACATGATATCCAAAACGTAATATATCCCTTCCTTTTCATCAAAGAGGCAATCCAAAATCACATTTTCTAAAACAAGATTTTCTATCATAATAAGTTCATAACTCTACAAAATCAAATCATATATATATTTTAAAAGATGTAAAAAGAAATTTGTCGGATGTCAATCAAAAAAAGGGAGCCAGGTTTCTTCAGTGTACCAGTATACCTGATTTGGATCGCCCTTTTTGTCCATAGTTTCCTCCAGGTAAATGCGATGAAAAGGAATTTATTCTACTTCCATTTTTAGCGTAAGCATGAGTTCTCCCCTGCGGTAGAAAATAATAGAAAATTTTGTCAAAGAACAGGCACATGTACACTTTACATTAAATAATATTATCTTACATTATATACACACAATGGAAGTCTTCTTAAAATTTTCATCATGAAAAACCTGTTCCAGAACTTTCTAATAAATACATCTACACATAGTTTGTACCTGTTATTAATAAAGCATTAAGTCTATAATAATGTACACATCCTACAGTACTGTACTAACCTCATAGTTTGTACATTGAAGGACTTTTTTATAAATGTATTTTGTGTGTAAATTACATACTCTTGATGCAACAACTAGGTTTCTTTTCCCCCAGGCACAAATCACAGCAAGCCATTCCTGCTCAAAGTCCACTGGTTTCTCTACAAGCCACTCTGAATACATTATCTGTAAGAAAAATAGAAAGCAGATGGATTTCATGTAATGGTAACAGTTGCAGTTGTTTGGTCTTTTCATGAGGTACATAAAGTACTTGATTTTAACCAGTTTTGATAGTGTCTGCCTTAATGGATAGCTTGTTTTTGGTTTGTGATTGTGAATTAGATTTGATTTTCTTAAGAAATATAGGAGAACATAATCTTTACAAATGCAAATATAAACTAGATTCGATCTCGTTGCGAGCAACGAGTGGGTCTTCCGTCCGATTTTTGAATAGATTAGATTAAACTTATCAATTCAAAGATAAAATCGTTGATCTAAGCAAAAAAAATGAAAAAAAATTTTGCGGCACTCGAGGCTTGAACCCGGGTCGCCTGGGCCATGTCCACGACTATATCGACTGAGCTACTCGGACTCTCGCTTCAGGACTTTGACGCTTAATTTCTCGAGAACGCCCTGATCGATTTTGAAACAAATTACATATTCTGAATCAGTAAAAGGGTCACTATCATCTTATTGGAAAAAATATATAAAAATAAAAAGTTGAAAATTTTCATTTTTTAATTTTGCTTCCGGTGACGACCGGAAGTGACGGCGAACATTCTCTATACCGAGGTGCACCAGGAAATCGATAGATCTATCATCTCTGAAATTTTCAGCTCTCTATCTTTGCTCGTTTTTGAAAAACCTGAGCGACAAAATTAACTTTTTAAAATCGTAAACGGACGATAACTTCCGACCGGAAGTGAATTTTCAAAATCTGTTTCAGCGGTATAAATTTCAGATAACGAGGCTTCAGTCCTGAAAATTTGAAAGAAATCGATCGTCCCATCTCTGAGAAATCGCCTGCACAAAATTTGTAAGACAAAAAAAGAATAATAATAATAATAATAATAATAATAATAATAAGAAAAGTGAAAAAGAAACCGAAGAATAATAGAAGGGTCTTCCGCTGAAGACGGAAGACCCTAATTACCTCATGCAATTTACAATAACACATTTAAACAAAGCCTTGATGATTGAATTCTTTTTTGAGAGTTACCTGATTTCTGTAGTATTTTCCAGGTCGCCTTATTTGAACTTTGTCCCCTGAAATGGACACATCCATGGAGTCTTCTGAGGCCACGGACTCGGCATCAGTGTTTTCCCAGGAATCCTCAGCCAAGTTTCGCACATGTTTCAAGAAGTCAAACCTTTGTCTGCAAACACAAGTCAGGAAATTTTCAGCATCATCATACTATAGAACACAATGTAAATTATGTTGTGCATGTGTACAAAAATAACACCCAGCCAATAAACTGAGAGGAATGTCCTACCTTTTGCAATGCGTATTAAAAAAAAGGTCTATTTATTTTTTAAAAATTACAAACAACTATTATATGAAACTACAGTCTTTAATCATTCGATTAGCTAATTCAATGCTTCCCGAGAAATCTCCCGAACACATTTTTACTGTTAAATGTCATATTCTAATACTTTTACCATGTTTACATGAACAGAGTAATACATCCAAATCCTTATATATTCCCATCAAATTAATTGAATTTATCAGGCAACATCAATAACAATTCTGAATACACTTTGAACTTCAGTGTAAATATTAAATTCGATCAATAAATACTTTTTCTGCTCTTCAAGAATTCTTTTTCTCCTTGTCTCCTGGTCCACTTTTGTTTTACACTTGTACTGAGCAAATCTTGGATGCTGGGCTGCGGTGCTGTTTTGCTCCAAAGTGACATTAAAGCTCCCGGCAAGCTTCTCTGTCAGTTCATCCATTATCTGAAATGTGGGGTACAGTGAAGTCGCCAATTCCTGGTCACGTCAGAGTGTTTCTTTGATATTTTGCAAAGCTGTTCTATTTAAATTTTTTACTTAATGTATATTGAAAGTACATTTTGTGAGTTATAAGGCATTCATTTTGTTTTTGAAAATAAATTCCCGGAAACAATATTTACAGAGGCATTTCAACAAGGCATGGTTTCCCAACTTTCGAATCATTTTCTCTATTTTCGGGTCATGTGACTTCAAAGTGTCAGTAATGACGGGTAATTGTTCCAGAACACAATTTTTATAAATATTTCCAGCATATAAAAAATAATGCCGATCAGAAAATATATTTCCAACAACTGATATAAAGTAAAAGGAACTAATCTCTAAATGTAAATGACACCTGAGCTGGATGGATCATTTTATTCAATTGAGTCTCTTTTCTCTTTCACGTTATCGTTACGTAAATCCACAGAAAAATATGTTTCAGATATAGTGACCCGCAATTGGGGAAATTCCTTCAGATTGATTAATTAATTGGTGTAAATTCATTTGAGCAGTTATCATTCTGAATAATTGTTGACATCTAACCGAATTCATGTGCAGTATTTTTCATCCATTAACGCCCTCCCACAACTTTCACATCAACCACGCTGCAGCGTAAATAATGAAGATGTGTGAAAATCTCCATCTCGAAAGCGCTTGATTTCTAAATTTGTTTCTCGTCGGGTCTGTAAATGTTAATTTTCGAATATCGTTTAGTGATCAAAAACAGAAAGGTCTATAGTTCGTGATCAATGTGTTTATTAAGTTTTTTATGCTTTAATTTAAACAAGGTGACATGAAATACACACAAGTGAGCCGGAATTGGAGACGACCCGAAATTGCATGGCGACTTCACTGTAGTTGCAAACAGTTTTCAGTCAATTTTTCGATCTCAAGTTTTAGTTTTCCATTCACTCTTGGATCTCTTCAAAAGGTTAAGTAGAGAAAATAAAAACATACCAATATTTTTCAAGGTTACAACTCTAATAGTGGATAGATTAAACCACAAAATTAATATATTGCAATAAACATGATAAATGTTTAGTAGTCACGTGATAAACTGATGATGCAGAGGCCAACAAATGATATAAACAATTGACAACGCTCTGAACTGTACTGCAAGTCATAAACGTATCGTTGAAAAAGTTAATTAATACAACGCACTCTTCATACCTACTACTGATGGGAGAGTTTGCCGAGGTAACGTTTACTTTTCGTTTCACACACCACCATGCATTTTCAGGAATTATTTCGTATATCGAACCCGATGGATTTTTTACTTTTTAAATTATCTGATACAAACAAAACTTTTATATATAAACAAGAAATATATTTTACCAGGGATATTAATGCTGACTTAGTATACAATTCCCTGATTTTATGTGCGAATTTGATCGACTTGCAGGGATTACAGATTCACTGAGCCCAAAAAAGGGGGGGGGGGTGAAGATAGTATAATGTACCCCTCCCCCTTTAGGTCTTATAAGTTTTACTAGATATCCCTTCCCCCTTTTGGTCATATAATAACCATGATCTGTATATAGTTCAGTAGCCCTATATATCCGCCTTGTCAAAAACAAAACGATACGTAAAATTTCCCGTTTTTAAAGAAAATGAATTGCTTTTCAGACCTATGGGTCTATCAACTATTTGTAGATTATTTAATTCATATGTAACATTATAGTATTCTCTCAGTGTGATTTACCAGTTTTGACGTCTCTCCTACAACTTTTGTTTTAATGTACAAAGGCGGCTACCGAACCAGGCTATCGTCTGTTGTTTAGCTTCAATTCGTTCAGATCGTCCCTTGGTCCGTTTCATATTTTGTAATTTTCTATCTATCAGGCTTGGGGCGAATTACATTGTAAAGTAATGCATTACATTACCATTACTTCATGAATTTGGGCATCAAATTACCTGATTTTCTTGAAGTAATGCATTACATTACTATTACATGAGTAAAGTAATGCATTACCATTACCATTACTTTGTTTTAAAAAGTAAAGCTAATAAAGGGTTTTTGCAAATGTTTCAAATATAAAACACTCTTTAACATATCTACAGGTTCATGCTCAGTATCAGGTTCAAATTCAATGACTTTACAAGAGTCATTCTTTATTTGCTCAATATATAATCATCTTGTGGCATTATGAACAACATATTACATGTACTGAAGTAAAATGATATTTTTAGACATTTGGCATGATACAATGTAGGATACGAAATAGAGACACAGAATTACATGCATAACAAAAAACAATTTATGGAATAATGTTGCGGTTATCAAAAGCTAAGTAGAGATATTTCCCCAGATTACACAAATCTTTATAATTTTGGACACTTAATTGTATTAATTCATAAACAGATGGTTTTCCGAGTTATATTTATTAAGATACTGTATTTGAATCGTATTTCTTTCTACTGAGGACACTTTAAGACAAAAGATTGCTGTTGCACTTTATGATCGAAGTTTCAAAGGGTTCATTTTTTAACTGCATCCTGTTAGTTTGAAAATCTTCCCAGCTATACTAAATAAATGTTTTACAGGAGCAGTCGAAGCTTGGACTGAAAAGTACTGTTTGACAATCTTTATCTTAGGATATATTAAGTGCAATAATAGAAAAAATACATGAATCTTGTATTTTCTATCAGTCCAAACTAATGTACAGTATACTTAATATACACGAGAGAGAGAGAGAGAGAGAGAGAGAGAGAGAGAGAGAGAGAGAGTAAAATTATTTTCAAATGGGTTGTAATATTGCAAGTGATATTGATTTTCATCATGGATGGACAGTGCATTCACTTTGCTTTCAAAGGTGCATGCCTGTTTCCTATTCTATTGGGACATAGCGAAGGGAAGGGGATTGGGGTGTTTAGCACTTCTTATAACAATAGATTGTTTTGATACTTAGATTATCCTGGGGGGCATAGTGTGTCTATCAATATACATGTATTCTACAGATGAAGTTTACTACTGAAACAAAAACTGCTAATTATAATCCACAATGCTACGGAATTAATTTTAAGGCCATGTAAATAACAATGTAAAAATTTTAATTAATATTTTTTACCCTTTTTATCCACAGCACCTGACGTTCTATATATTTCTCATTAGTAGGAAAATATATTTCTTTAAAATGTGAAAAGCATATAACGTCAGTTAGGTAATTGGAAACAAGTAGGGAAATGGGGAAGGCCCAGTCACTTGGCGGCGGACAGTGGAAGCCAAAACTAGTGAAAGAACAAAGGAGAAGCTGGGGCACACTCCAAACACCAACAGTGACAGACAATTTTTAAGGATGGGTCGATAGCCCTCGTAACTGCCCTATACGCCAAAGGCGTCACGGGCAGTAAGTAAGTAGGTGATTGTGTAAAAGGTTTTAGAAAGTAAAAGGCTATGTTACCTACATTTCTACAGACCTTAAATGTTCGTGTTTTAACGTTTGATTATTTTAAAATCATGACAACAAATAGAAAAAATTTAGAACTCTTCATATTTGCTCTTTAATTAAAATCTCCAGAACCAAGGAGTTTAAGACCCCCCCCCCCCAAGTATACTACATTGTATCAGTATATTCTCACTTTTTAGTGTCAAAAAGCTTATAGAAAATGGCAAACAGGGTGGGATTATTAAACAACGAAGTTTCTTCTTTGGTGGTTTATGAAAGATTGAAGATTGGTCGGGATACCTGGCGCAGGCATGATCTCGGAGCATAAAAAACTAAAACATCTTTTGAAGTGTCCGTATATAGACCTACAGTTTTTTATAAAAGAAATCAAATCATATACATTGTATGTTCATTTTACTATTTATTGTGACTAACTTTTGATCAAGTTTCATTAGTGTTTGAGTTGAAATACGGAAATATTTACCATGCAATAGAAATCTGACTATGACGGAATATTGTAATTTGACGTCAAGGCGGCGCAGCGAATATGCATCAAATTGGTGGATATCTCAGGAAAAAAACCTCTTCAGGCCATCCAGTTGCTTAAACAAAAACTATCCGATGGCAAAAGATAAAAAGCTTCAGTTTATCGTCTTTTTTCGAATTCACTGATTGTTTAACTAGAATTAAGACAAAGGGACTAAAAATCAAGTACTTTTTACACACTAATGATGCCAATAGTTCCAAAACATGTACACATAATAAATGTAGGAGACATTTCAAAGTAACTTGACTTTTGGAAATAATTCGATTTTTTCACAAAATCAAGAATGGAGAGAATAATTATGCAAATGTTGACATCTTGATATGTAAACAAAAGATGAGAAATGAAGAATTAATCATATTACCGGTAAATTTTGTTCGTTTGTAAGGGGTTTAATACATAGTACCAATGCGTTAAAATTACGTTGCAATTTGCAGATTTTGAATCACAATGTTTGAGAAGGTGTTGGCAATGCGACCGATCGCTCTACAGCGGCTAAAGAGAGAGAGAGAGAGAGAGAGAGAGAGAGAGAGAGAGAGAGTCACGATCAATTCATGTTCTTCCCAACTATTTGCTGCTTAAATCTAAAGTTTAATTTTTATCTAACGTTTGTATATACGTTGCACCTGCAATATCTTCTCTTTTATACAGCAACATCAAAGGAATGTGGTGCATATCTCAATCACTTCTAATGACTCAGAACTTACTAGACACACTCAAATAAATTGATACTAAAAGCAGAACAATTTAATACATATTTTTCACATTAAATTTATTTATCAATAAAAATGCTTTGGTCTGGGGGGATAGCAAATTACAACAATGTAAAGTTTTCATCATAAATATACATGTACTTGATTGTGGATTTACAACTCAAAGCTGCTGCAACAATAGTAAGTATATAATTGTATATAACAACTCTAGTCAGTAATACTTAAAGAAGAAAAAAACAAGGTACAAAATATAAATAAGTTCCACACATCAGTATTATATAATTATATTGTCTTCACACACACATACACTGGTCAAACACACCATAGTACAAAATAGTAAAAGCTTGACAACAAAGCCATTACAAATTGTCAGACCTTCCATACGTATACAAATATACCAAGTACTTTGTTTTTAAAAAAAAATATAAAACCTACCAAACCTAACACAGAGATATAGCACTATATTTCCCGCCATTATTCCTGGGGGGTGCAGCACAGCCGGTCTGTGTCACTATACCATCAGGGCACTACATCGTTTTGACCCACACTCCATATACAGGCATGAGATTATCAGTCCTCTTCAAATATGTTACAGTTCTCTCCCTTTATATATATCAGTGCATTTTCCAGGCTCTGGTTTTTCTGGACACTGGCATACAAAGAGACTAATCCGACAGATTACCCTAGACATGTACTTTAGAAGCATAAAATGATGAGTAGTTAGTCAGTGGGCTAATACAGATTATGGCTTTTCTTTGGTTTTTCTATGTTGATATGTCTGGCATGAGGAGCAGCAGTTTTCTTGATAGAATGGGTATGAACATAGCCGGGCTGGTCCTGCCAATCTACAGAACTTGTACACATCTTTACAGCTGGGATCTGAAAGTCAAGCAGAGTGACTGTAACAATAGTCAAAGGGGGAAATATAAGTAAACTAAATACCATGTACCTTTTTTTATTACATTTTTATACAGTGTACTCTTTTCATTAATATTTGTTGGCCTCAATTATTATGGATAAAGTACATTTCATTGTTTCTAGGGTACCTAATTCTTGGTCAGTGTAGGTCAAACCAATCCTGGTTATATAATTTTCATCACATTTTTTACTTTAATGAATATTTAACTTTGTTGATACTGTGGAATCATTAAATTTCGTGGGGGCCAATTTTCGTGGATTGCTCTAATTTTACAAGTTCGTGGGGACGTAATTTCGTGTATTCTGTTAAACCTACAAAGGAAATATGACTTTATTACCATAATTTATTAATTCATGGAGGATGTTAACTCGTGGATGAGAGGTACCCACGATTCCACGAAAATTGAGCCACCACGAAATCTAATGATTCCACAGTAGTCTCAACAACTGGTTATCAACAACCACTAACAGACAGGAATCCCTTTGTTATACATGTCTGTTGTCATACCTTGTTGTACACTCTCATCCGTGCAGGGCTGAGTGTTACAGATATTTTGTTGACTAGGTTTTTTGTTCGCGGTGCAGGTAGAGCTGGGGGCTAGTTCTGGGTCCATACAGCGTACCTCTCGCGTCCTGGTGCCTGTCCCACAACTTGCAGAACACTGAAAATAACAACAGCAAACTCTCAGCTCAATGTACAATGTAACTTGTTGTATACATATTTTATTGTGAGGGTACAATATATTTGGTGGAAATTGGTTTTTCAACATCTATGCGTAAATTCGATTTAGTGCATTTCTGAATGTAGATATTGGTATTTAACATGTACATATAACTTCATGGAATTCTGCATTGAACTTGATTTAGCAGAACCTGCATTCTTCCAAAGATCCTAAATATGATACACAGTCAAATTTGACATGTTTACCATTCTCCAAAGACGTTTTATCACTTTGAATTCTTTTCAATCTTTTGATACTGCTAACATATGTGAAAAAAGATGTAGAATACAACAGACCTGCAGTGAAATCAATTCTTCGAGTGTTTACAAAGTTTGTACCTGAGTCCATGGCGTCATGAACCACTGAGGTTGACATGGTGGCAGCTGTTCGCAGGGTCTCTCCATCTCTGGCTTATCCCTCCCTCTACAGTTCTCCTTACCCACAATGGTAAACAACTTCTTGTCTAGCTTCTTCACACATATAACACTCCTCTCCTGAACCCCAGACCCACAGGTTGATGAACACTGAAAAAAGTACACAACTTACACCTTTTTTCTCCAATACAGAAAGACAGATTAATAGTATGACAATACATACCAACATTTGACAAAAAATAGCTAGAGTTTATTGAAATTTGAAAAGGTGAGAACATATACAGGCATATTACTAGCTGTTCAATCCTTTTCAAAGTACTCTTATGCATTTGTATATAAATATAATTGAATAAAATATTTCTTAAAATTAAAATCTGATTTCGTCTCCTTCACACACACTCAGAATAAGGAGTTACCTCTCTTTGATTACTCCTTACCTCTGACCAGGGCCCAGCAAACCAGTAGCCTCCACAGGGTCGCTTGTTCCGACAGGCTTTCTTCTGCTTCGGTTTCTTGGACTGGCACTTGGCCTCCGATATCTGAGATCCGTCGGGAGATGAGCAGTACACTTGTCTACTGCGATGTCCTCTTCCACAGGAAGGAAAGCACTGCAAGAAAAATCCCACACAAATTTACTGATCAAATGGAACATTTCTATGTAACTATTGCATTGCTACATGTAGTACTTGTAAATATGAATATCATATGGTAGCAGTTTTACTGTGGTTTCATCAATATTCACTGGATACCAATTTTCGTGCATTTCGTTGTAAAGTTGATCCCTGAAATTAAATATTCATTGAAGTGCAATTTTTATCAACATTTTATATTGATAGGGCATCGGCCACAAATTTATGTATCCTTGAAACTGTAATTTTCACTTTATCCACGAAAATTGATACCCTTGAATATTAATGAAACCACAGTATGTGCATTGTGCATCAGTATTATCAAAAACCTTGTAGTAAAATGTGGTTTGAGATTCAGTATTGCTACATCCATAGCATGGATCTTTTAGTAAAATTTGCATTGCTACAGATGGCCAGAGCACATCTTGTTGAAAAATGTACATTGTGAGTCAGTATTGTTACTTTTAAAGCATTCCTTTCAATACGCAAATTGTGCACTGTACATCTGTAATAGTACATCCTTTGAAGAACTGACCTTCCTTGACCATGGGCTGTGGAACCAGCCCTGAGCACAAGATCCCATGTCACAGATCTGGATATCCAGCGGCTTGAGGCCCTCACACTGGTCATCTGTAACATTCCTGTCATCCACACTGTGGCAGACCACCAACCGACGTCTCTCTCCTTTACCACACACACTGGAGCACTGCGAATATTATTTCAAATATCATTTCTTCTCAAATGCAAAGTCTACAATGCTGATGTTCATGTTGATGCAATTTAAGTATCTGGTGTTATATAGATGGACAAAATATGGTAATGAGTCATGGCCCTTGAAACAAAATACCCATACTCAAATTGCTTGGAGTCAACTCTCTATGATAGAACATTTAACTATGTAAAATCCCTTTAAAACATGTATTTGTATATAGACAGACCTTTTGCCAATCTCCAACCTTCCACTCTGCACATGGTTTATTCATGCAAGTGCGCGAGGACTCAGGTCGAGGGCTAGGGCATTTGCTGGGCTGAACGTCGATCCTGGAAGTCGACGAGACTCTCTGAGCACAGACCACTGGGCGTGTCTGCATGCCACGTCCACAAGACACGCTGCAATCCGACCAATTTCCGATGTCCCACCTAATAAAGAAATTAATAAAAGATGCATTAAGCTGCATGAACTTGAGAAACACAGAGTCATATCTCGACCTGAATAGTCATCTTTACTAAATTTAAGAATTAATAAACTGTGCTATCTCTACATCATCCAGTATATGTTATGCAATCTCCTTTGAAACTGGAATAAATTGATCATATCTACATGTTAAACATTCTAATTTTTGTTTTCTGGTATAAAATTTCCATTACGGCATCCAACAACACTGAAGTGGAGATATTTTTTCTCAAAATATCTTCTTAAAATTTTGAATAAATCTGAAGAAAGGACAAGTCATATGACATATTTGCACTTGAGAATTGAGCTAGAACTGACAAAATGAGTTGTAAAAGATCACGTTATAGCTATGAATTTTTTCGTTTGATGTGTCGTGTGTCAAATATCTCCATCCACAGTTAAAAAATCTCAAATGACAATTACTGCTCTGTTCTCATTCTAAGTGCACAGCAGAATTCAAAATTCTGTCACTTTAAATACAAACCTTGTAATTTCGATAGGAAAACAAATATTGATTGTACATCACATTATTTTCATCCCCACCCTCTACAGATGATCAAAAGAACCACATTTATTTAAGTCAATCAGTCTGTAAATTACCCTACATTCGGAGTTTTATTAGGCAAAGAGACCTACAAGTAGGAGCAAACAGTCCTACTTATCAAAGGTGAAGAGTTAATCTTCATTTTCTCAAGAATTGCACAATTTATGCTTTCAAAATGCTACTGGGAAGACCCCATGATGAAAGAGACAGATAGGCACAGAATTCTGAAATTTTCTTACAATAAGGGCCCAAGCCAGGTTTCATTCTCTTATAAGAATTTTCTTCTTCCCAGATACATTTGCAGATTTTAAAATATCTGTAGGTCTTGGAGAAGTTAGTATTTCAAAGCAATGCAGAAAATTTCCTCTCATTTCAAGCCTGAAGAGAATGGATTTCCAAAAGTTCAACCTTGTTAGACTACGTCAACAGTTTTAAACAGATTTAACGGTTAAAACAAGATTCTCTGCTACCTTTGTAGTGTATTAATTTCAGAAGATTGATGACCTCCGCGTCAGCTTAGATAACATTTGACAGCCAGCTCATTACTACCCCTCAGTTTCTCCCTTTCCCTCGTCAGTCCCCCCTGTTTGTTCTCATAAAAGCACCTCAATGGGACACCAGTGAAATCTTATAATATGTTTACTGCAGCTTTACTCGAAAATTTTTACTCAGAATTTCTTTTCAGAGGAAAGAAAAGCACGTGCGAACTATTTTTTTTCTTTCCTTGAATGAGATAGCTCATAAATGTCTGTACTGGTCATATTAGCCGAATTTTTTGATTAACTGAATGAAAACGCTTCCATTCAAGAATGTAGTGAGCTTGACTTTGGATTTTTGTCCGACTCCTTACCCAGGCGGACATATTCTGATGTTACACTGGATCGTCTGTACTGGCAGGGTCGCGTCGTGGGAACACAGTTGTCGTCCGTCACAATCAGATTCCTGTCTCTCTCCAAACACACAATCTTAGTCTGTTGTACGCCTGAAAAAATATCATAAATAATGTATATTTTCGTATTTTGAGCACATTTCATCAGACATGGACACCAGGCAAATTCAAAATATTTAAGAGATCATCAATCTTAGATTACTAGGCAACAAATACGTTGAATGTGGTGTGCAGGTTCAAGAGTTCTTTATAGGGTAAAAATATATCTTTTCTAAGAACAGAAAATGAAATACATAAATTAAACTGAAACAAATATATAATGTATATCCGGTTTTTTTCCCTCTTAATCATCACAAAATGTGTAACATTTTTATATTTGCGCCAGTCATATTTTGCGATTTAAAAAGTTTCTTATAAAAAATTATACAGGGTATAATATCTGTGTATATTCAATTATTTGCGATGTATTAGTAATTGTAAAAAAAGCAAAAATAAGGTCATCGCAAAAATCACCAGATGAATGGTATACCGGTAATCTATCGATTCATGATAGAACAATGCTGAACAATGAAACACTGATTGAAGTCTATTTAGAGAGCATTCTAGTCCACCACTGCATCAATCAAGATCAACTTGATGAAATGCAATAAATTCTGACCATGTTGTCTAGTGCTAATATGTTATTTTTATTTCTTATTTTATCAATGACATTTGTATTATTCAATAAAACAGAGTACATTTATAGAGTGGTACCAAATTGAAGAGATATCCGATATGGTTTAAAGGTTAAAACCAAATAGTAACATTTCGGCAGACAGAGAGACAAACAGCAAGACAGGCAGAAGAATGTGCAAACACTAAAAAATATTATATAATCTGATAATTAAAAAGTACTGTGGCATGACACAACAGAAATATGCATTAAAAAAGTATCATTTCTGCTAAATTAAATGTTGGAAAATATTTTTAGGACAAATTTCCGTTTTTTTTTAATTTCATGACCGTAGGAAAAATTTAAGGTGTAACAGACAGACAGACAAACATACAACCCACAGAGATCTCTGTAGGTGTCCCACTTCACCTAATGTCACACACTAAATGGACTCTTATCTCTCAAGCATCTGTAAAAACTATATTTGATATTTTATCAGATGTGCACAACATGTTACACCCAAAGTTAAAACCATTATGCAGAGATTCATTTACAGAATAAAGGATTAAATTCCCCTTACATACAGGGCCACAACCCAGTTTTCTACAAATTTAATTAAACAATGGGGGCTATAGCTTCAACCCAAAAATTCTGCCACCTGTTTTCGAACTTTTCAGTTGCATTTTTATTTAAATTCAAATTTAAAACCCTTAGCTAATGGTAAACTGGCGTGTACTCCGTTTTTTTTCAAGCCTTTATAAAACAGTAGGGATAATCCCATAATGTCCCCGGCTTTGGTCTGGATTTTACATGCATCTGATGGACTTTGTGATAACAGGATGATAAATGGGGCTTCACATTGATACAAGAAATACTGTGAAAGATTACATTAAAATTCTCATTAATGTCAAATCATATTCTACCGATAAACTGATTCCTAACAATGCGGATATTGATAATGACCTAGATTTCTTACAATCTGATATTGCCACTACTGCTTTGAAGATTATGCAAATTGATAAATCACTGTTGAATTTTAATGTTCCTAACCTGTGCATTTTATCTTGAATTTTTGCAGATCCCTATAACCCATCAACTTGTTTCAAGTTATGAATATTATTTCTGACAGTTCCATATGATTTAATTCCCATCTGAGAGCTTTGCTCAACTTCAAATAAATAACCACAATTCTTGGTAGCAGCTTTATGCATTATTACTTTCATAAGCATGCATGCAAATAAATTTAAACTATAAAACCTATGTTGCTACCTGTCTGATAAAAATCTTTTATCTGATGACTGTAATAAAAACACCTGCCTGTGTGATTTTGGTTTGTTTTTTTTACATATTCAATGATACAATGTAATAGAGTTTTTTCTTATAAGGAATTATATCAATTTTTCGATGTCTACGATGATAAAAAGTTAAATAATGATGTTAATAAATGTATGAATGTGAAGATTGTCTTGTTTAATATTGTCTCTAAATGTAGGAAACTTCCTTCAATTCTATCTTATACCAAAGTCCACCTTTTCTTGTGTAGATTGATTATATCTACTAATATGAGTGAAGTTAATTAAGATTTGTACACAGAATGATATTACAGTAAAACCCACTTATAACAAAGGGCCAGGGACAGGAAATTCATTGTAAGCATGGTCAATATAAGCAGGTTTTACTGTACACGGTTGATTAAAAGTTTATTCAAAACAGTGTAAAGTACTGTCAAATCATTAGATTTTATGAAAGCTAAAGCAACTTTCATGAATTTTAAGGTATCCCTTGTCCATAAATCGACATCTCCAATAAATTATTACAAAAGGTTCATTATATGTACAAACAGACCTATAAAAAATTGAATATACAAAGATTGCTTGAAGTGAAATTAAAGGATAGTACCAGAGAAGTTGTATCCTATGCTGAATCTGAGACCTAAACTTACTAACTGAGAAAGCTAGTACCTTTAAAAGTTTTTGAACAACATGCACACTTTCTCACATTCCGAGTCAGTACATGTAGTTACTGCTAACAGACGGTAGCCAACTCAAAATCCTTTTGACTTTCATGTTGTTACTTGGAACTGTTACATGTATAAATCAGCAATTTGACTTGTTAATTCAGAACCAATTTTATTTGCGATGAATACACTTTAGTATTGTTTTCTATGCACCCATTGCTTTGTCCTTAAAACTTTGAAAAACTTATTTGTCCGATGTGAAATGAACATCGGTTTAGCATGTTTTTCAGGAATACAACTAAATTGAAATGATACAACAGGATTTGATACAGTTTTGTCAGAGTAAGTAGAGTAGCAAATTACTGGATGCTGATACCAGCCAATTGCGCTTTCTTACCTCTTCCACAAGTAAGAGAACATTCCGTAAATCCCACAATTCTCCAATCATATCGGGACTGCATCTGGGATGTTTCTAGCAGCAAGAACAGGAGGCCGATTATTGATCACATTGTTACTTCTGTACAGGGTAGCCCTGATTGATCGCATTGTTACGAGCAGTATCGGATGAAAGCGTCGCATATCTTCTGCCGTAATCTCCGGACACTGCCTGGTTGGGCTTGAATGGTCCTGTAGTACGCGGAGTACTGTCTTTGTTGGGATTCGGTAAGATTCCTTGATTGACCACGCCCACTTAAAGTCAAACTCTGGAGTTCAGATTTGACCCCTGAATATGGAATGTACTGGGGAGGGGACTGCACTGAAGTCCTCCTGTTTGGAATGATCCTAGGTCTGTAGTCCTTAGGGAAGGGGTAACTTCCCTCTCCAGTAGGAATATTTTCGTACCCAGTCTCGTAGGCGGATTGCATGCTGCCGTCTGCCAAAGGCTGGTCCACCGCAGGGTTAAATTGGTTCCCCACCTTCAGTCTTGGAATGATTGCCTCCATCGCTGCTTTGGTCATGTGTTTAGGAATTGTAAACTGATACAAGATGCCAGGGCTTGTTCGGTAATACAGCAACTGCAATATCAGATGATACAGTGGTGTGAATTCTATATATGGTATACATCTTTAGTAACCAACAAATTTCTTGTTAATCTCTGCTTCCCCTTTCATGTGGATCAAATCTATATCTTAAGATATAGATTTGCTATCAATGACTTTAAAAAATAATAATTTGAGCAGTACACCCTTCACATTAGTTTACCGTAGATGAATTATTTGATGTGTATCATCATTCTCTTTAATTGATTTTGTCTATCATAAATGAGCATGATACATACACATAGTAAAACACATTTATAGAGAAGAGCTAGAAAAAAAATGATTTTGATTCGTAATAAATGTAATTGATCATTTTATTCGATTAGTTTATTTTACGATCAAGGGGAAAAAAACTAAGATTTGCTTTTTGAATGAATTGTTTTGCAGTTCAATTTGAAAATTAATGGTAATATTAAATAACTCGTTCATTGTGATGGTGGTTGATTTTCTTTGTACATATCCATTAGTACACACCTGTACATCTACCGTCTGATTGACCTGGACCCTTGGCCCTGACACACTCCCCTGGACACCCCGCCCCCTCTCGCTTCCTGTAGGTAAAGGTAGTCCCCGCTGCCTCGTAATCACCCGCTCTGCTGAGGCGATTATTGCCATTCATTACGTAACTTCCATTCTGAAGACGGAAGGCTGGAAAATAAATGGTGAAAAAATGCATTCAATGTTGACAGCAAGAGACAGTGTCTTTTATTACCGTAGGTCCTTCATCCCTTAGTGTGAACCACTTAAATTCTAGCTACCTGCCCATGTCTGGTTAAAATAATCAGTCTGTACATACTTATCATACTGTATGGTATCCATGCATCTAATGACACGCAATGCCACTTTACAATCTACCATTATGTTACAACATGTACAGGTTAATTTTAGTAACATTGGAACTTATCCAATGAAACCCATCTTTAAGTATAAGATGTTTGGTTTTAGAATAACAATCAAACCTAGACATCATTGAGACAGTGACCATCTCAAATGGTCCCACTAAAAAAGAACATATTGATGAGAAGAATCTAGAGAACTTTGCTTTACCTTTATAAATCCCTGAAATATCAAAGTTTTATGGTTCTGCACATCCTACATGTATATCAAACAAGCACAGCATGTGTGTAGTATAAGGCAGATAGAACCAAGAAAATAATTCATAGGGTCTAGAAAAGATTTCACAAAGATGTCTGTTATGACCTTGACCTTTCACACAGAAACTTGAATTCAAGGTCAATATATACTGTTAACCTAAAGGCACTCTTAGGTAAAGTCTGAGCAAGATTGGGTCCAGCAAAGAGAAATTATTGTGTAAAATTGGAGATCTGATCTGACCTTTACCTTTGGCTTAAAAAACTTGATTAATAGACAGTGCACATTTGTTTTCAAAAAGCTCTCTATATGTGAAATATGCCAAATAAGGTCAAGGGTAAAGAATAAAAAGTCCAGACAAGGTCAGACTTCTGATCTGACCTTGCCCTTTGACATAGAAACTTAATTTAAGGTCACGGTAAACCCTCTAACCAAAGGCACTCTGTGGGTGAAGTATGTGACAAATGATGTCCAAGTGACAGACAGACCAACAGACTGATCACTATAGGGTGCCCACAGAGTGAGACCCTAATTAATGAAATTAAAACAGAACAGCAAGTAAGGCATGCCTGTCTTCCCAGATTTGACTGTGCAATCAAACTATCTGCTACATAGTTACAGAATACATCTTCAGATAAGTCATGAAACTACTAATAGGAGTCCATTTTTCACTTACAATATTGTAAACTACTCCTGTCATGAATAAATTAACAGATTAAATACAGCAGGTGGGACTACATAGAAGTCTAATATGTGTGTGTGCACAAACTGATGACAGATTGAATTGATGTTTCAACTACCAGAAACCCTGCATAAACCTTCAAATGATCAAACATGGTATAGATAAACAAATTCTAAATGAAGTGAGTAATAGGACATAAAATATATTGGATGGGACATATAGCTTGGATACACATTGGTAAGTCTCCCAATGTGGTACCAGTGCAACAACTTCCCTCAAATAGCACTAAAACTTAATGATGGCCTCTAATTTAGCAAAGCTGCATTCAACCAATAAAGTTCCCCTAGAAATATATACGGCCAATAAACTATCTTGAAACAATTATCCTCAAGCAATGCAGGTACAAACTTCGAAACATATTGAATTTTAGAGTGTGTCGGGTCGTATTGGAATTCCTTATTCAATATTGGTGGGAAATGAAATATCACATTATTCACAATACAAAACTGTCTAAAACGGAATATTAAATGGGATGATTGCACATCTAAGGAGCAACATTGTGCCAATCCTCCTTTGATCTTTTGTTGCATTCTTCCTAGGGTTACCAATTCTAGAAATAAATATTTATCTGCCTATAAAAGCAAAATGGGCTAGCTGGGAATACACAGAGGAATTCCTACCAAAAAACAAACATATTCAAAATTGGACCTTTATCAGAAATGATTAATTAGACCTGAAAAAACACAATAAGGTGTATTCTATTTAACAGGAAACCTGGACAAGTGCTCATCTTATGCTAATCCTTGAGTGACCTTTACTATGTAAAAGTTGCAAGCTTTTTTAATCTTGTAACAAGATTGTCACATTTATAATCATTAACCAGTGTTTCATCTGTGCTTGGTTGGCCGGGCTTTAGAACCTACCTAGGTACCCTGCCTATTTCATTGAGTCCGACCATTTCACAGCCAACACAGAATGTAGCCATCAGGAATTTTGACACAATCTTAATGTGATTTGAGTCCGCCAAATGTCCAACTTGTGTAATAAATGTGTTTACAAAGGGCCTTGTTTTATCTTGCTTGAGAAACAGAAAATTAAGTCCTGCTGCCATTACTAACATTGTATGGATAGGGAGCAATTGAAGACATATTGTCATTTTTAGAGTATTCAATGTTTTTTTTCTGTCAGGTGGAATTATTTTTGCAGTAAAATCAAAATGCCCTAAAAAAAACATCAGACAAAATTATATTCATAAAATAAACTGAAAATTACATTGCAAAATATTTTGGAGAGAAATTAAATCCCCAAAATTTGCACCCCTTGAAAAAATAATAAAAATTAGCTAAAGATGATTTTAACATTTCATTTTTAATTAATATGTCTCAAAAATTCTTTATTTTATTTCTTTTAGGGTAGATTATAGCCAAGCCTGTTTTATTTCTACATTTCAGAAATTGCTGAGGAAGGAAAAAACTTTAAAAATTGGCCTTGTTAGGTTGTTGACATCCTGCGACTATTGAATTAACACAATTCTCCCCTGAAGTGCTGTATTATTCTCACTCAACACTTCCCCGCCCACTCACATCCTTAAGATATTCATTCATTAATTTCACTACTTCCTTTATGGCTTATAAAATGTAAATTGTTATTTAATGTGTTATACAATTTTTCTTGAAAACTATTTTTATGAGATTCTTATCTTTATATACTTCTGCATTAGATATGCAAGTTGTAAAACTATTCCCACAAATGTTAGCTTTTCTTAACCAATGATATAATAATTTTCTTCTTTAGCTAGCATTTTAAGAATCTAATTCATACATAAAATCTAACAGTGTTCCAAAAGTGCCTTCATTGCACAGAATAACATAGAAGTCAACCCCTCAGTACAGGTACACATAATAGCTAATCTATAACTCTGTCAGGGTAAATCAGTGGAAAACAGTATAATCTCGTTAAATTTGTATCTAAAGCTTGTTCTAATGAGCCTCAAAGTGTGCTACGTGTAATTAAGACAAAAAATTCCTTTCCATTTTATTTTTCACTTTTGGGTCTGAGTAGGATGGCTATAAGATACTTTAATTGCTTTTATCTACTATCTTGACCTGTCACAAGTTCACACCTTGTTGATTTGCTGTCTTAGTGAAATCTCTACAAAGAGATACCCTGCTTTTTATGTCTAAAAGCTTTCGGTTTACAAAACATAAATAAAAAGGTTTTCAGAAAGATTACCAAGTTTGCACAACTCTAAAATGGCCTTTTGATGCGAGGATACTTGTATGAGAGGAGCTTAAGCCCTACACACTATTGCTTTTAAAATGCCTATCCTGAAGTCTAAATTTGAAATTTCTGCAAATAGTAAACAATTAATAAAATGAAAAAAATAAAAATAAATGATTGATTTGACAAAGCGCTAAGAAACCCCTTCTCCTTAAATAGAAATTCTCGAGCATATAACAAATGCTGAGGTACTTCAGTCGGAGTGAATTAGGTAAAAATTGCACACCTATTTTCTCCCCCCTGTGTCTGACTTTTCTATAGATAATACAGGGAAAACCTCTTTCTACTCTGCTTTATGGGTTCTCGGTATGTTGTTATTTGCACAATGAACTCGCAGCCTTCAGGTGCAACAGAACTTACGACACAATCTGTGTGAATCTGACAAAGTGAGGTTCTACAAAGTCGTCTTTGGCTTCACCCTTCCTTTCCCCCTGACAACCATTGCCCCTATGATGTGAGTTCTTATGGCACATTCTGACAATCATTACATCAGTGTGCCCAAGTACATCTTGTATGACCCTTTGTCTGTTATTATTTATCTTTTAATGTTTTGCTAGGATTAATCCACAAGTTTTATTTGGTCTACTAACTGTCAACACATAACACCATCAGAATCTGAACAAATATTCTAACACTTTACCAACAATTGCAAAAGTGTGACAATACAGACCTATTTTCACGTATAATTCTAGTCATGTAGACATGTTCCTTTGTTTTTTTAACAATTATAACAAACCACTTTATATTTTAATAAGTATCAGGTTAAATTCACTTTTACTTTACTGTCTTGCATCTGATATTGCTATAGTACATGTAACTATATATTCTTTACCTAGGTAGTTTCTGCTGGCTCCCAGCTCTGTTATATTTATATTGCAGGCTCCAACTGGAATGCGAGTGATGAGGTTGTATCCATAAGGTAGAGAGGCTCGAGTGTAGATCCCAGAGATTGTCTGGCAATCCCGATTGTTCCCGTTGCAGACTCCACAGCGATCAACCACTGCTCCAGATCCCACAATCCCATCACAGCCCACTGTCTGCAAAACAAGGACAATCCTAATAACTAAAATATCCCAAAACTCCTACACATCTAAATGTCTGTAAGACAAGAATCAACTCTGAATATAGATCTGTCAATCCTATCATAACCCCCTTTCAGTAAAACAAAATACAATCCTGAACAAAAAGATCTTAGACACCAAAATTCTCTTGGTTCTAATGACTGTCTGACAAGAAACAACTATCAACAGACAGATCCCAAAATCCCTTCATATCCAACTGTCATTTAACAAGACTTAATCTGAACTCATGCATAGATCCCACAATCCCATCATGACCTGTAAAACCAAAAACTAAATAAGTTGCAACTCTATGCATGCAGATCCCACAATCCCAGTACATGCCGTATGTTCGGTAATTTTCGCGATGATCTAATTTTCGCTTTTTTCGTGATGTATTTTAAATCGCAAATTATTGAATATGCAGAAATCATTTTCTATAAGAAACTTTTTAAATCGCAAAAATGACTGGCGCATATTAAAAATGCTGCACATTTTCCCCATTTTCGCAAATTTTGTGACACGCGAAAAAAAACGGATATACGGTATCCAATGCTATATCTCTCTAAAACATTAGACACAACTCTAAACATTTATGAAGCAACTGTTGATACAATGTGCATTTATCCCTAAACAATTTTATGATGGATAATAGAAGCGAAAATCTGTGATTAAATGCATCATCACATATAGGCACCATGCACTTTGAAACAGACAGGACATAAAACAAAAGTGATAAAAAAATATGTTTTATTCAAAATATTTTTCATCAAAACAGACACAATGTACATTTGGTAAAGTGTGTTCTTTATTGCCTCATGCAATGGATTAAAGTACAATTAATTACAAATTTCACCAAGTTAAGATTTATATTTCAGGTCCAATGAGCCTGATAACATTATGGACTTACAAGATTATATGAAGATTGAAATCAGAGCATTGAAGTTTCTTTCACATATCAGAGTCGACCTGTGCTAAGTAAATACATTGAGCTCCATTGCAGATTACCAAAATAAATTAATTAAAGACAACTGATCGGTTGAGTCAGAGAAATCTAGACAGGGGTAATGGTTGTTAAATACATATCCAAGTTTTACTTGGGAGTTCTAAATGCTTGTCAAGCTTTCTACGATAAATCATTATCGGGAACTTTAAAATAGACAAAACCAGAATATTGAAAGAACCCAGTGCATTAAACAAACATTCGATCTGCTATTATCACCACAAGCCTCAATAAACATTGAATTCCTATTTCTTTATCTTTGATTTCCATTGTCTGGATTCTCCCACAGATGTCATTCTGTTTAAAAACCATGCTTTTCAGACCAAATTTTTAAATTATCAGTTAAATGCATGTACAATAGCAACCTGCTAAAATATGTTCAAATGATGAAAATTGTAATGATCATATAACAAAGCCTTCGATGCATGTGATAATTAGGAGGGAATACAGCGGTGTCCCCCACCAATTGGTGATCATTATAACCCTCATTTACTGACCCCTGTCTAGCAGGCTGATTTAATAAGGGTACATGTCTTGACTCTGGGTGGCAATATTAAGCACCTGCTGCTGAACTCTTTTTACAATCAAATTCCCTCAAAACATACGTTATCGATTTACCAAAATGCATGTCCATTCCTTTCAAGATATTTTTTTCTTGGGGGGGGGGGGGGGGGGGGGGGGGAGGAGGAGGATAAGAATTTGGATAAAGTAACTCTTTTCTGTTGAAACATTTTTAAAGTTATATTTTAGATGCAGAAAATACCAAACTCAACTTTTATCAATTACCAAAATGCATGTCCATTCCTTTCAAGCTATTTTTTTTTAGGGGGGTGGAATAAGAATTTGGGTACAATAATTATTTTCTGTTGAAACAGTTATATTTTAGATGCAAAAAACAGCAACTCTACAGTGAATGATCGAGTGTTATGTACCTCGTTGTAATTTATATATAGGCCTGCTTAAAGGATTCCAGTTGGAAAGACTTTTTTCTCCAAAACTATCTTCCAAAATTAATTTTCACCTGACACTATTTATGTTAAATAAACATGATGTAATTAGTTAAAAATTACAGATACCAGAAATTCTTGGAGTATCAAGTTTCAGGTGAATTCAAAACTACAGAATTAATTATTGCAGCGGGGCCCTGACAAATGGTCCAAGTTTTGTTTTCGTTGCATTTCTTCCACTGGATATAAAGTTCTCTACAAATATTTCACTCAACTCTATGCATACTAAAATGCTTCTGAAATGATAATGCATTGATAAATGACAACATGCAGCCAAAGACCAGACAATATGTTTAAAACTGGCATTGGAGAAGGTCACTGACAACGTTTGGTTTGGTTTCAGTTTTATTTATATTGCATAGCTTAAACCTGCATTTCATGGAGTTTCTTAAGTCAGTTTAATTTAACTAGCACCTTTTTGGATGATTTAATCTCTCAAAATATTTCAGAGACCAGCAAAAGCCCTCAATAGCCATCTCAAATACCACTCATAAGAATACAAACTTAACTGTGCAAATTTTATTCATAAGGTGCATATTTCTATGCACATAAACCTGCAATCTAATGCACCTGTGCAAATAAGACTGAATTGCATAATGAAAAACATTTCAAAGCACTATTCCCGCCTTTCACTTCCCAAATGAATGATCAGACTGCATAATTAGGAGGATGGCAAATGATCTATTACGCTTCGTCCCAACCCACTGTCTTATAGATAAGTGTTAATTTGCCTGGAATTTCATCTTCATTGTATATCAAATTTGAAATGGTTAAATCATGGTAGGGAGGAGATGAGCATCAGCAGGGTTTTTAATGCTCTCTCACAGCGCTTTATCCTCCTCTATTCTGCATACATCAAAGAGCCTGCATCTCATTGAATTACATCATTAAAAAACTGTATTACATACACACATTAAAAATCAGCAACAAACACACATTAAATCTCAATTTTTATACATTTCTTTCTATCAAATCTAGGTTTATTTATTTCAGGAAAAGAAAGAGTGAGGTAGGAAATATTTTTTTAGATACTGTCGGCTTTGGAGATCTTTTCCCTTACCACCCATAACACTTGTACTCCCCAGGAACAGGCAAAAGAAAATGAACATTAATAATCATTCCATATCTAAGCCACATAAATGTTTATTTCTGTTCTTAGCTCCAAAGAGAGTTTTTTGACACTGTTAAAAATTAATTTCTACTAAGCATTAAATCTAATTAAGTAACACATATAGTGAATTGATAAAATCTGTCTGAATAACACTATGGGTAAGGATCAGAGATGTATATTGAACCCCCATTCCGCCTCCTCTAAACATGCACCCTATACCAATAGAAGCTATGAAATTAAATAGAGCATAATTATTTGATATTTTGAGAAATACAAATTGATTTTTTATTTGCGCAACAGTTTGGGATAATCAGATGGGTTTAGACACTTTCTGAGATAAGACTTAATGGTCACATGGTGACCTGGTATGACCTCTCAAAGTCCAAAAAGCACCTGTCCAATCGACAGTGTTGTCACTGGTAAAACTCTGCTAATCCCTTTCCTTTTTTAGTGAGATTGTAATGCTGTTTTAGACTAGTCGGTCAAACAAATTTCTCTTTAATTTCAGGACACTCCCTCTTTTCAAAAATACTCCTCACGATAAAAGATATTTACTGGGTAAACTTGTGTACATAAAAAGGTTTGTAATGACAGTGGGGTAGAAATACATTGAATGACAATTCATAAAATGTCCATTTCTTCAGGTTCCAAACACCATTAGAAAAAGCAGCAGTCGTCTTTTATAGAAGAGCAGGGGTATTAAAACGTCACCGGTGAAACCATGAACATAAAAACCTAGATATCTGAATACATTTTTTCTTCCTAGCTCTGCCCACACTTCCAATCTTGACTTGACACTAATCTTTTAGAAAACAGAGGTTTTAGTGAATAGTACACATATCAAAATAAGAGAGAGCCAACCAGTAGGAAACTCAATTAACAGTATACATAAATAAACAGTCAAAGTCTGAAACAGGAATGAAAAAATGACAAATATTCACCGATATGCTGATCATGACAATTAAAGAAATTGTTTTAAAACATATTGATAGAGATAAAGAAAGAGAAAAAAAATGATTAAAATAAATATTTCATAACACATCCAAAACTCAGACATTTCAGCAGATTCTTTATAACCCACTTCAGAAAAGCAGACAGTGATATGATATTGCAGACTAGACAGAGAGAATACTGAAATCTTATAGGTCACACCCCCCCCCCTAATTATTGTAAATAACAGCCCCCACCCCACAAAATCACACCATCAATTTAAACCAATAAAGAAAAAAACCTCAACTAAAAGAAGATAATGACAAATCACCATTAAGTGATAGATCATTCTATGGATTGAATTAAAGGCAGTAAATGGTGGTCAAGGCCTTCTGTAGTATATGAGACAGCCTTCTTACAATGGTCTAGCCCCATCTATCAAACGGACATTTGAAATGCCTGTTTTTACACCCAAAAACTGATATTCCTTCTTTAACATCCCGTTATTATACATATTAAGGTACAATGTTTATTCACATAAATTATGTTTTCACATATTTTTCTTTTTAACCGATTTCCTTCTTCAGTTAAATTTTCATGCAATTATACATATTAAGGTACATGTTCTTTCAAATACATGTTAATCATGCTTACATATATTTTTCTTTGTAATCTGTTATTTTTCATCCAAGTCCAAGTCATCTATTTAAATTCAACGATGAGCTGAACATGAGAAAAGAGAAGCCATGAATATTGAATCCAGTTGTCTTGTTTTGTCCAACTGTCAATTCAAATAATGAAAATTTTTTTGAAAAAGGAACTTTAAATTATGATCTTTTTACCGACAGTGAAAACATCTGAAGAGGTTGTACGGAGATGGAAGACGATGATAAATTTTATGACAGCAGAAGAACAAAAGCTGTTAACAAGTTGATCCTCTTATGGAGAGGAGGACGCCCAAGGGAGATCCAACGGATTTCTAATGCGACAATTAAACCACCAAAATGTTCGCTGAGTATATTAACAACTTGGTGAAGGCATCACTGAATGCACGAGAGAGAGAGGAGAGAGAGAGAGACCCAATTAAGTGGACTGTTTAATATTGCTACTACGTACATTTTACATTTCTAACATACCTTTTTTATCAAGAATGCAGGAAAAACCAGTATCATCTTTATGAAGTAAATTATTTCTATCAACAATCTGTGCATTATAATTATTCATATACATACATATACTGTTAAAAACCAGTGAGTAAAAGAAATCAGTTTTTACAGTCTTTTCCTTTAGATTACATCACCTTTAAGGTCCAACTTACAAATACAACCAATTATATGCTACAACTTCTTTTTTAAATCAATTTTCAAATCCTTAACTTCTATTTCATTAGATACATTTTATGGGAGAAAAGTGATTTTCACCGTCTGAAACATAACTTGTTTATTTTTAAGGCTCTGTGGTTGGTACACGGAGAATGAAAGATGATGACCCAATGTCAGCATGCACAGATATAACTGTTACATATAAAACACACAGTTTATGAGCTTTGGGTCAAGAGACACAATAAATAATAAGAAACCCTTTGTAATATTCTTAAAACAAATGGAACATTAAGACATACTTCTCAAACCGCCCTCAGAAGCACTCATATAACAAATCAGCACAAGCTGGCATAAGGGAGCAATTTGTCAACCCCATTCAGAGAGATGCATTAGGCAGAAGCTGACATTACACTCTCAGAACTTCCTTGATAATGTCAAAAAAAAAAAAAAATCTGACCAAATATTTCATTAAACATTAAAATTTTAAAACTTACCAGCAAAATAATCAGAATTTTTACATAACAAGTGAAATCCATTTTGCACCATGCATGAGTTCTGCTCAATTCCTTTAGGGTTTTTGACCTCCTTTGAAAAATGCAAGAATTTTTGTCCAGCCCAAAATCTTATCTCATGTCCCTTGAATTAAAATTCTTAAAAAACAGTACCATTAAGAAAAGAGGTTAAGAGACATTTTGCAAACTTTCACAATTCACAAAATAATAGTATGGTGAATAAGAGAAAACTTCCAACACACCGACACAACTGCCAAAATACCACTGTCGGTTAACAAGTATTGACAGAGCCTTATATGTGTGGTGGGGCTTGGCCAATGTTGATAACAATTTCTTAAAGAGCTAACCCTCTACTTTTTAACACAGGTAGAGAGTTGATAAAAAAAAGAATCTGCATTGTGATTGTGCACATTTCATTTTAATTTCCCTCCCCCCTCCACTCAGAGACGAGCAATTAAATGGTGCGCCGGGCATTTTCTGTACCATCCCAGGCCGCTTGAAGATGGGTTCATGGAAGACATTTAGGATATAATATTACATGCTAAGAGTTGTCCAAGATGAGTATCTCTTTGTCATTAACGTCATAGAAGCCAGGTCACTTCACTCGGGAACCATTTATCTTGTTCAGACTACATTTAGTAAAAAAAAAGTTAATGTAAAAAACAAGGAAAAGAAACCAGTGAACAACAAATTTGTGAATAATTATCCTGTAAAAGACACCAACCTCATGTATATTTCTCATGTTGAATGCCTTTAAATTTAAGAAATCATTGAATATCAAATGACTGCATGTTTATTTTCACATGCTGCAATATAATGAGTAAGGGTTTCAAATTATATTTTGAAAATGGTACGGTAATAACTTCCAAAGAAAAATTTGTCACCCATCCCTCTTAGCATAGAGCAATAACTATATAATTTACTTTTTTTCCATTTCACAAATACAGAAAATATTAAAATTTGGTTTTGCCTACTTATAAATCTAACAGCTAGTGCATTCTATCATGATGAAATAGGTTAAATACAACTGTGACACACAATGCTGGGCTCAGTAACAAAGTTCTACTGAAGCAATGAATCTGTAAGTTACAGGCAAAACATGTTTGATGGGGATAGAGAAGAAATGTCAGATCAGCAAGAATAAAGTTCACTTGCCCGAGAACTTAAAGATTTAAATCAATCATTAGCCTACATTACAATTTCAGCAATATATATATATATCGTATAACGGGTAATTTTTACTGCTGTGATTTTTTACGAATTAGTCTTAAAATAGGGCGATTTGAATTTTTACGCGTAATTTTTTTATGAATTGGACATGTCCATAAAAATAAAAATCATCTGTGGTAAAAAAAGGGAAAATTTCACCATGACTTTGTTACAGTAAACACACATACAAATCAGAAAATCGTTTTTCTGTCAACGAGTCCTTAATTATTATGATTGTGTTTATTCATTAGCTGAAGGTCATGAACATTACTCTCATACGTGCGATGTAGAAAATTCATGTGCGGTGTTTTTTTACTTCTGTGAAAATTTATGCGTTTAAAATTTAAGGATTTATAAAACTCGTAAAAATTAGTAAAACTTAGCAGCACGTCAAAAATACCTGTTATACGGTATATATATATAGGAGCAGAATAAAACAGAAATTGCCTCTTTACTAGGGTTGTCTAGATTACACAAGTGTGACATTTTCATTCAACTTTCAAAACCAATGCATTTTCTTCAAAGTTATGCATCTATTCTCAGCATCAATTTTTTTTTTATTTGAACAAAATTTCAGATTGGTGTTGACTAAGATTAAAACAATATATCATAATTTGTGGCATGCGGCATATTATTAGTTATTACATATTGCATCGATAATGGCATTGAAATTGTTACTGCATGCTCTTTCAAAATAATCTTGCCATGTTTGATGCATTTTTGTGTCTGTAATGTCATCTGTTAAATCATTTTTAAACTACAAAATGTTTGAGCTTTTGTTCTATGCCTTTTTAACCTCACTCAGATGTCCAAATTGCTGACTTTCAGATCTTTGGAGATCTGTATCATAGGCGCATTCTACAGCAATAGATAGCTATTCACTCTTCTACTAATGCGGTTAGTCACATCCCTAGATTTTGAAAAACTCTGAAAAAACATTTGTTGCACATATATCTATACAATTTCTGTATCTTTCCATTATCTGTAATTAGGAAAGACTGTATTGATGGAATTTGATTTTCTGATGCACAGATGATAGGTCATCAAAACATTTGCCTATTGAGTATCAATCTAATTTTATCAACCATATCAATCATACTTAAAAATTATAATTCAAAACCTTAAAAAACAAGAGATGTTTGTGAAACACTTATGCCCCCCTCCCTTAGAAACATCCACGAAGAAAATGAATGGAAATTATTAACTGCAAATAATTGGAATTTTTCTAAGTGAAAGGGGCATAACTCTGTTGAAAATTGCTCGAACATACCCAAAATTGAACTTGACCTAGATATTATTATAATAAATGTGTATACCAAATTTCATTTCAATACATTCAACCTCTGCAAAGAAAACGAATGAAAACTGCAAATAAGTGGAATTTTACTAAGTCCAAGGGTCATAACTCTGTTGAAAATTGCTTGATGTGTATACAAAATTTCATTTCAATACATGCAACCTCTGCGAAGAAAATGAATGGAAACTACTGGTGGACCTATTGACCAACCGACATACAGACAGACAGATGGACAGCAGCAAAGCAATATGCCCTTCCTTCTTCGAAGGGGGGCATAATAAGTTAATTTGGTTCAAATAAGATGAAATTCTCATTGAAATTGCATAGACAGTGCCTCGGTTCTAAAATATTTGGGTAGAAGAAAATCAACTATTTTTTAGAAGCACAAAAAATAGAAACTACCAATGGTAATTGGAAGAAGAAATATCGAGACAGCTAGTGCAAGTTTTCGTGTTTAAAGTTATCTCCCTTATCAGATAGATAAGCTAACCTTAATACACCAGAACAAACACAATAAAAAGTACAGTATGTCAAAAGAAAAAAATACCATGTCAAAATCTACAATTGCAGCTAAAATTTGCATGATCTTGCAAAACAAAGGTAACTTAAAAAGCTCCCATAAGATCCATGCAAGGCTGTAAACACATCAGGTAAAATGTCAACCACTTCTCTATGTACATGTGATGTTCATTAGGACTTGTTATTTATTGAATAATTAAAAGTCATATGATTTCAGGAGTCATGCTTTTTGATGCGTAGTATTAAATCAGTTTATAGTGTCTCATATACACCGAGTCTGTCAATAAAATATCAGTCACTTTTCATCTGCCTTCAGGATCATAGAGAAGTGACCAAAAAAAACAAGTTTCAATCATTTATTATAAGTAATAACCACTATGTAGTGCCCCCTCCTCCCCAGAAAAGCAACATTCTTAAAAGTGTTTCAAATATATGCTATATTATTTTGTAATTACATGAGACATATTTTTTATTTTGTTTTGTTCATTTGCACTCATATATTATTGCATCCAAAAAATATGACACTATATTTCCATTCATTTTTTTCTTGTCATTTTTTTTCAAATAAGAATCATAAAGCACAGCTTGGAACTTTTCATTACGAGCAAGGTAATTTTGCAAGTCTTCAAGACCTGTTGTGTTATGTGATTTATGACTGCCTCATATTCCAGGGACCAGGAATCTGAGCATCATCAGTAACACTTCAAGTTGCTAATGCAGGTTTTATATTTGCAGCTTGAAAATGATAAAGAATTTTGTAAATAAGGGGACAAAGAGTTAGCATAGCACTGTTCTTGTGATAAATGTGGATTCCACAAACAGATTGTTTCTGATTGGATAGAAGCATCCCCACCTTTTTTCCCTCTTCCCTTTGCTTTTTTCCTCTCATTCTCTTATAGATAGAATTTGTTCTTCATACTGCATCAGAACCCTTTAAGACTAAACAACATAACTGTTGATAAATTTTCAAATCTCAAACCATCTTGTAAAACAGAAAATAAGAAAACTATCTAAAATCTTGAAACAAATTCACAAATATTTTCTTAGCATACCTCAGTATCAAATGAAAATATTTTCCAGCAAGATTGATTGCATTTTGTTTCTAAAGATGTTAAAATGTTGTAAATAAACTAAGAATGTTCACCAGTAGTATATCACACAAGTTTCCAACATGGATCTGGTTGTCATCATGTGCAGCAGTCGGGGAAATGTGGAGAATTGCAAAAATCTGCACCATTATCCTATTGTTGCACAATTAGACAAAGAACAGAAAACTTGGATCAGAGAGAGAGACAGAGGTTTGAACACAAAAGATTTCTTGTTATAGCTCCAAAGAAATGACTCAATCGGGGTATATTTATGCCTTGGCTTAACAAAATGGCTGTTTCACAATCTAGTAAAAATAATGTTACTTTTATTAGAATGCCATGTGAAGAAAAATCTCAACCCTTATCATCCTGACTGAGAATTGACAACAAAAGCTCTTGCATGCACAAAAAGAATTTTAATTACCCACTCATATATTTCTTGCTTATCATACTCAACTGATGATATTAATTGAAATATTTGTATCATAGAGATTATTAATGAAGGATCAATAAATACAACATCAATGTACAACAACATTGTTATACTGCCAATACTGATAAAACTATGTGATATTAATGTAGGTTGTGATTGTGCACAATAAGCCACAAATGGTTGCAAATAAAATACTTTTGTACAATCAATCTAATTTATGTATTTTATTGAAAATGGTATGACCCTCAATCATTTAAACAAATACATAAGGATAATCTCTGCCAAGTTTTGTTGCAATTGGTCCAGTGGAATTTGAGTTTGAAGAACATCAAGATTACCTCAATCCAAATTAATGAGGACAAGGGTATTTGCTAAAAAGAGATTAATTAAACCATTGTCAGTGTCTTGCCGTTTTCATCAAAGATTTTAAGTGGTTGAAATTGCCGGTTTTCACAATTGTTTAAGTCTAGGGGATTGAAGTAAAATTGGCCTCTTCAAATTGTTTCCAATAATTCATACTATGTAAACTGCAGAAATTATCTCCATTATAAATTCACGAGAACTCAGGTGTGGTCCCAGATTACATAACACCTTAGGTGAGCTCAATCATTGAAAGCCCGACGTAACGAAGGCCAGAGTATCGTTTCTGATTCATCAATTGCTTTCCTCTCTCTTTGACCTGAATTGGTTCAGGAAGTCTGAAGTGCTTCACTTGTTTCTAAACTATGCAGGTACAAACGATTGTGTTCCTGCAATTAAAGTGCCAACATATGGCAATTAATAAGGAATGTGATAATTTCATCGGTCATTGATAGTTTTTCAAATTAGTAAATCCGTGCATAAATATATTATGCTTCACCCTGCACTTGCATCATTTTGATAATTAGTAGATTTGGTGACAGATGATGTACATTCTTTAGTCCAGGATATATTCATCAACATCTGTTACAGTTTTCTGTAAATTGTGCATAAACAAAGTATTTGTTGTCATAGAAAATTCAATCTAGCAGAACAGATATGATCTTAATAACTCATGTTGTCTGAAATTGTATCAAATTATGTGCATGTTTCTTATAAGCATTCATAATTAAGCATTCATATTAAACTAATATCATTCAATTTGTGGCAGATGTCCATCATTACCATACTTAACTCATGGACGAATAAGTGGGTCATGCAGTAAAGTTTTTGCCTCATGATCAAATTTAAAAAAAAATCTAAATGAATAAAGGTATCTGTGATTATATGATAATCATTGATAATAAACACCAAAGAGAAAATCTAAAAATCTTTGTGGTAATAAAATACACAAGTTTGTGACTTTCATATAATGTTACTGCATCCCTATATGTTGGTGAGTGGACTTATCTTGAATCTAGAAGATCACTTCAAAGGCAGTATTTCTGCGACATCTCTAACATGTGGGGTGTGATTCAGTGATACAGCATAAACAATGATAGGGCACAAACAAAGCATTTCTACCATCTCAGGCATGGGCAACAAGAGCAAGGTGTAACAAATATTTCCCCATCAGCGCCATTATCTGATGTAAAATAGAGCATTTATTGGAAAGCATTTAGGAGGAAAAGCACCCATCGAAAAAAAGATTTATTTGACTGTGGGTTTGAAGTCGAGATTTTATTATGCGGTATCAATAAATATTGAGGAGTTAAGATTACGTAATGATCAAAGGATCATGGGTATTTTGTGGCAGTTTTCTGTAAAGGATTGCGTTATTAATCTCTAACATCAACAAATGGGACCAAATTTTGCCTCTCGACACCAGGACTTTACTTTCTATTTACCCTGCAAAATGTTCACCTTCACTGAAAATCGTTTATCAATTTTCTCAACAGCAACACGTTTTCTCTCAAATCCAGAAAATGCTAACAAATATTTACTGATCCAAATTACCGAAAAGCTAAATTTGCTGTAAATCTTTCAAACTATGGTCTGACAAAAATCCATAAATGATTCTGGTATACCTGAAGTACAGAAATTTACACCAACATTTTTAAAGTTTTTTTCACATGATCTTAAAAAATTATTTCCATACTGCATGATGATCATAATATACTGTATTTGTTCGCATTTTTACTTCATGAAGAAAGAACATTTTCCTCTGTGATAGTATGATTTTTCTCTCTTTCATACTTGATCATGTATACCGATATAAACATATTGCTCTCTCTCATACAAATTTATGTGGAAATTTTACACACATCCATGCTTAACAAAAATCCTTTTCCTTACACACAAATAACTATTACAAAGAATTATGCTAACAAATTAGCAGATACTGCTCAAACAATTTAATTCGTCGATAAGGGGAGGGGTAATCAAATAGTGGAACTAAGTGTTATCATTAAGCTTTGATATAAAATCATTTAAATATCAAATGCAAAATGCCCTTCAACTGCTTTAGAACAATATTTTTTATACAAGCCAATGGAGCTATAATTAACACAGTCTAGGCTTCAACTAAAATTGGGAAGCTTATGAAGTGCCTTGTTCATGCAACCTCCAAACTAAAATTGGGATCTTTTCGTCCGAAATTAAACTAGTAGCAATCGTAAGTGTCACCTGAGAGCTCATCACCTGACCACTGTGTACATAATGTCAATAGTCAGACTTACGGACACCATTATTGACAGGTGTCCTGCTGTTTATAAATTGTTTGTACACAGAGAGGTAACACACTTCTTACCTACTGTGTCTGATTAGCCACATACAGTGCCGATGTTTTGTACGTAAAACAGCACATAAATCCCTCCCGTGGCCAAACTCATATCACGATATCGATAGTGCTAAAAGTCATTTCATCTATAACTATTTATATTCAATCGTTTTATTCTTGACAAACTTTTGGCATGCATTAAGTTTGAATTCATTTATATTGCTATCTATAAAGTCTCTTTTCAATTTAATTGCTTACATATCAAATATGCTTGTTGGTAAGTAGAAATTTGGCCATCTACTTCAAAACCAGATACCCTTGGCTGGTTCGTCATCTATAATTTCAAAACTATACTCCAATTACTTACAATGCATCTTCCTTGAATGCAGACTTTATCAGTTGATGTGTCGTCACAAAATGTCCCATCCCGAACTTCTCCACGAAATGTTTGGTGGAGTCCATAGTAAACTGCTCTACATGTTAATGCACACTGACGGGAGGCTGCAAAGTCAAAGTTGGAATACATGTATGTACAGGTGTTACCGGTAGTTTAACAAGTGTAGCTAATATGTTAATAAACTGATAGTGATACATGTAGCTAGATTATTAATCACACAATTCAACTGATCTGAAATATACATTTAATCTCTAACTGCTAGAAAGCAAATACTGCTGCTCTTAACAATGTTTAAAAGATGGTACTTTGACAGTGAGTACATTGATCAGTTGATCATAACTGATCAGCTGATAAAACTTACGAGTGTCATGTCAAAGGCATTCACCGACATGGAAAATGGGGTTATTAAAATGGCATTTCTGTCTATGATTCAATGTTTAAACACTTAACCATTTTGATAGGTAGTATCTGGAAATCAAGCTGCTGGGTCTGTAATCTCCCAATATGAACAATTTTCCACAACCATGAGTAAATTTCGCGGGAATATAAAATTCCTTTTATTAGAATTCCAAACCCGATGTAACACTTCTTACTTAATCAAACATCTTGAAATTTTCTTTCATCAAAAAAGGAACAATGGTTATGTAGAGAATTATCAATGTGACTAAACTATTTTTCTAGCTTTTCCATTGCGGATTTTTTTATACTTAAAAACTTCAATAGTTTACTTTAAAAACTTTAATAATTTACTATAAAAACTTCAATAATTAATGACTTAAACATACGGAGAATATATTTTTCCCACTGGAAGAATCTCCCTCTGTGCTTCTTTGAGTTATACTTCCGACACTCAGTTGATCGGTAGTCATTGCCTTTACCCTTACAGTCCTGGAAATATAAAACCACGTGTTAGGTTAAGGACAATACCTGTCCTTATAATTAATGCTTTGATAAATCTATATCACATGCAATCAACCATAAATTCGGACTTGCGTGTATTTTTTTTTAAGCAGTCAATTGAAATTTAATATTATGAACTCTGTTGTATACTACCAATCATGAATGACAAAATATTTATTTTCAAAACAGCTTTTTTAATCCAAGGAATCTCTCTCTCTCTCTCTCTCTCTCTCTCTCTCTCTCTCTCTCTCTCTCTCTCTCTCTCTCTCTCGTTTATTTATATTACATTATATATGTACCTATAGGTTGCTTACCTCAACATTACAAACTTTATACTGCTTTTGATTTCCATAGCAATTTTGAGCACTGAAATGTAACAAATGAATGAGGTATATTAGATAAAGGAAAGACAACCCCTGTTACTTTGAATTTTATTACATCGCCGCTAAACCATGCATTGTGATAAAAAAAAAAAGAGAAGGCATGGGCCTAATTCAGTTTCTCCATGTTTAACTGTACTTGAGATCCCGGCAATTGTGGACTCAACAAGGTGAAATAGAAAAGTCTAATCAATATCCTTTTTTGTTTCTCTCACCCAATTTCCACCTAACTTAATTTCTTCCAGGTCGTGAACTTTGTGGGGAAAAGATTTGGATATTTGTGAATGGGAGCAGAATTCAGTTACTTTATCCGAATCGATAAATGGTTTTTATTATAGAATGATGGCCAAGGCTACCACACAATACGCAGTCTCCCTACGTTTTAATTAATCTTATTTTATCAAATTATATATTGATAAAAATCCAATTTGCATTTGATTAGACTTAACCTATTTTCAAGTGGAATTTACTCAAGACGCGATATCTAAATACAGAAGGAATGCCAAACTAATTTGAAGTAGGTCACATATAAACACGTCAATGAATTACAAAGTTTGTTTAGTGGATGTCAGAGCCCAGTCATTCGCTCCCATTCATGAAAATATCATAATGGGTGAAATGCAGAAATGAATCTAATAAAATTCACCCCAAAAAACTGTAATTATACTTAGTGCGATGACAACAGGCCTCACTTACGCAAATGAAAAAAAAAGTTACACATTTTCCCAATTTCCCAAAATTTTGTGAGACGTGAAAACCCCGGATACACGGTATAACCTGTAAAATTACCCAATAAGCACAATGAGTACTGATATTGAGTCTATTTATCATGCTAAGCACAGTAAGTATTACCGATATATTTCTTGTATAATTATTCAGACCTGTAAGCATTGTAAATACCGATGCATAGTAATCTAACTATTATTAAGGGTGTTATTTACTCAGGGTTTGAGTTCTCAAATTCCGATTGTTAAAAAGTTCAATGTAATGAGTGAAATTTGTTCTAAACACAAAAAATGTTTATGAAATGAATTATTATTGACAAAAAATTCAACAGTTTTACTTTATTATAGAAACAAAAATTGACTTTTAGCCAAACAGAGGAAATTCGGACTAAATTTTGCAGATTTTGTTTTCTGCTAAATGTTTTTTGGCAGTAGTCTAATATTAAAAGTTAGGATTTTATATTTAAGTCTACGTAATTTTGCATATTTTCCGTTGGTTTTACCTAACTTAGTCATTAAAATAATCTTATGGCACAAATAATAAAAATATTGAAAATAACTTAAAAACGATAAAAGACATCGTATCTCAAAATTTTGATCATTGACCTCATATAAATTTTATGCCAACAGAATAAGGTCAATATAAGTAGTTCAATATCATAAATGTTTTCGTATTATCATCATTCAATTTTTTGTAAAATTGAATCAAAAATGGGTAGAGATTTGAAAATTCATAGAGGAAATTCGAACTGAATTATTTTTTAAAATTGATGCTGAAATCTTAATGTTGTGTACTTATTTAGTGCCACTACCATTCATAAACTATATCTTATTTTTTAAAGTGTTTAACTATTTGTAATATTTTTATAATTAAGAAAATCTCAATCGTAGTGTTAAATTTTACGGGATTTTTCTTGATTTTTCAATAAATATTCAATGGCCATTAACTCAAAAAGTAGGTCATTGACCTACTTTTCTGAAAGTGAAAAATAACAATACAAGCAAAGGTCTATAACACACAATAGATGGTTTTTCATTATCATCAGTGGATTTTTTTTTCATTCTGAGTAAACGTCATCCTTAAGCAAAAAAAAGTACCCACTTATAGCTACATGGTGTCATTACCTTTGAAAGCACAGTGAGTATCAATATATAGTTGTTACAATTTCATTAGTAAGTTCTATAATCTGTATAAATTATATACCATGAAAGTACCGAAATTTAATGTGTATATTTATCTAGGTTTGTACAATAAGTACCGAGTGTACCGATACTGTAAACCAACTTTTATTCGCGTGCGAGAAATATTCGCGAGGTTTGCGAGGGCCTCATCGTGATGAATATTTCTCGGCGCAAACCAGTTGTTATTATATGGTTGTTATAACAAAGTGGGTCTCGACAAGGCTTGCAATTGGTCGCCAACAATAGTCGTCGCGAACCAGTATATAGGAAGTAAATCGCGAAATAAGGTCATCGCGAATGAAAGTTGGTTTACAGTATATAAACTCTATAATTACCTATGTATGCCATGTAAGTACCGATACATTAACTTGTACAGTTACACTGAAAGTAGCGATATAATTATTACCCGTAAGTAATTTGGTAAGCACTACAGATACTGATATATAACCTGTAAAACCTAGGTTAGCGATATAAGAACAGATATATCGCTGCTGCAGTTACATTTATTGGTACATTGGTATACATGTACCGATATAAATCTAGTACTATTATCATCTTGGTAAGAATTGTAAGTACCGATATAAAGATACAATAATTACCTTTGTTAAGCATTGTAATTACATGTACCGATATAAAGCTAGCATAATTACCTTGGTAAGCATTGCAAGTACCGATGTCGAACCCCCGGTCCACAGGTAGCGGTGCATGGCGACCACTCAGTCCATGTTCTCTGAAAATACAACCACAGAAGCTATTGTTAACAAGGATGCACGAGATGGGACGTGAAACCGTTTGCAAGTGATTTTTTTTTATTTGTTTAAAAAATGTTTGATTTTTTTATAATCGTATAGAATAAACTTCTGTTAATCAATATACCTGAGCAGTCGAAAGCTGAAGTATGACTGTTAACAGGATCACCAGTTTAATGAGAGTCCTAAAAATGAAGAATAGAGTACTTATAATTAACGTGTATTTAATCTGTTATTATTTCTTTACACTAAGAGAGAGAGAGAGAGAGAGAGAGAGAGAGAGAGAGAGAGAGAGAGAGAGAGAGAGAGAGAGAGAGAGAGAGAGAGAGAGAGAGAGAGAGAGAATTTCAAATTCTATTATTGTCTAGCTGATAACTATAACATGTAATATCTTTCACTCAAAACAATTTTATGCAATTTAATTTCAAAGATTTATGATGAGTGCAGATACACTGATAAAATACCACGCATATTTTGAATAATAAAAACACAGCGTTGTGAGAGCGATTACTAAGTAGGTTATGGTTCCCTGGGTGTCATCGTATATTTTCTCACCTGACTGCAAGATACAAACACAGGTAGATATATACGTATACCTTGTCCATATATTTATAGACCCCTTTTCTCGTTTTAATTGCAAAAAGAAAAACCATCCGTGAATACTGACACTTTGTCTTAGGATATAAGAATCAACCCTGAAATGTATGTGAATGCAACCTCGGGATGCAGTGTACTAGATATTTGTTGTATTCAAAAATCTTTATGAAAGGGAAAAGGTCATGACAAAATTAAGATCACAGAAATACGAATCAAGAAAATCTTATTATTCTTGTACCTGAGGACGGTCTCGCCTTTGAAAATAGCGGGAGTTGCAGAAGCGATATATCAGAATGTTAGGTACATGTACTAGTATATAAAGTGATAGGACGTTGACTTGATTATTAAAGACAAATATTAAATTTACTTATTATACCTTAACAACTTAAAACCAATTTAGGAAAACAATGTAATCAAAACAATGACAGACATTAATACCCCGCCCAACAGCAAGTTTTCAAATACTTCAAGGAATAAATAGCCTTCGTAAAAAAGAGAGAAAAAAAACGATGCAAATAGGTTTACTTTTTTTCGGGGGGGGGGGGGTTATAAATGTAGAATTGAATTATACTCCGTAATGACATTGAAATTCAAGAACAATTCAATGTCCAAACCCAGTAATATGACCTTCACTTTTAACCTTGAGATGTGAAAATTTTAACTATCACATTGCACGGTCTGGAAAAAATTGACTTGCATGTATATGCAATGTATTTTGAATGATTTTTCGAAAATGTAGACGAACAAACGGATGCATGAATATAATAAAGAGAACCGATCCAGGGAGAAATTGTCATAGCAATCATCGCGGTGTAAGGAAACATGCAAACTCAAAATAATCAAATGATGCATGGATTGGTTACATTTTTAAAATTATTTTGATGACAAAAAAAGATACCGGTAGATAAAATAATAAACCGTAAACATTCGTTGATGTTCGAACTTGTGATTTGGTGCCGTTTATTTATAAACCTTTTAGTACACAAATTTGCATGTCATTATTTTCAACACTCGCAATATTCTGACACAGTGTCAAAAATTGTCAACAATTTTATAAATGAAAAACTAACGTTTCGCTGATTAAAGCTAGTTCTCAAAATTGTGTTTGTCAAAAGATCTGTCTGTAGCAATTATTACCCCATTACTCTATAATTTTGTTTCATTCATGCCAGGTTTTCCCGTTTAACAGAATGAGACAGGTTACGGGATTAGTAGAGAGACAATAAGTAGGCGGTGATTTGCATCAAGAGCTAATCTTGTCCTAGGGTCGGCCTGACCAGGATCGGGTCATTGTTTGAAGTATGATCCGAAAGTGATAATGAAATTAACAGTGCTGGTAGCGAGCCACCCCAACTCCCCTGGGACGGTAATTTGATGTTGACCCAGAGACATTTATCGATTGATCCATATCAACATGGGCAGGCAATTAAAATTAAGTCAAAATTTTTAATAGCCACTGAAACTTTCAATTTTATAGTCATATTGTATATGGTTCAGATGAATGAATCGTGTTAAATGCAAAGTATAATCAGCATTCGTATTGCAATTAAAAGATAATTAATAAATGGTATAAACGAAATGAGTAATCTGTTTCTTTATTGTAAAACGAGAGAGAGAGAGAGAGAGAGAGAGAGAGAGAGAGAGAGAGAGAGAGAGAGAGAGAATTTCATCTTTTAATGATACTCCCGTAATCCAATGAAATCTATGCCCCCCCCCCTTTTCCGTACCCCCTCCCACGCCGTCGGGTCCACCATTGTAAGAGAGATGTTATGTAGAACTAATTACACTTAATTAAGGAGAGACAACAGCTCCATGTGACGTGACATTTTCACTTATGTAGGAAGGGACGCGATCTATCATTATAATACATTTCACACATTTGACATAACTATGTGAAAGGTAATGTCTCCCTTTTCAAGCAGAGACAGACTAAGATGTTAAAAAATTATAGAGAAATGGTTTAAAGATATTCAGTGTCCATCCATATAGCCAGTGTCTCAATTCATTTTCCATTCCCAATAAAAGGATAAAATATGCAAACAATGCTTTAAGATTAAAAAAAATGTTTTAAGAGTACCGGGTACCTAATGGCGCAACATTACTTAAGACAGCTAAAAAATAATATTGCATAAAAAATTAAATATTCAGTTCTCTTTTTATTGCACTGAAATAATAAGCCGTAAAAATAGTTTTTAAAAAGATATCAAAATTTATTCATAAATTTATTACAGTAGATCAAAATTTAAGTATCAAATATGTATCAAAATCTTCATTATGTAGGATATCACAATGCATATGTATTTATATGAACCTATTTACCAAAAAAAAAAATCAAGGTCCTACCTGGCACTAAGAGATGACCCAGCCATACTACAATTCCTAGCATATCTTGGCATAGCGCTACATCGCAATACACATCATCGGCTCAGATACCTGTAATTTACCTGGCTTTTGAAGACCATTAAAAGTCACCGTGTCGTTGTGACCACAGTTTGAGCTAAAATTACACCCTCTACGACTTTTAAACATCTGCGAGACCGGTGGTCATCGTATTGTAATTCAGAGAGTAGAACTAAGGGGGGTTCGGTGTAGCTTATAAAAAAATCACGTAAAGTACACTGTCAGGAATTTGTGATGGCATGTATTAAGAAATGTCTTACAGTATTGGTACATAAATGGGTTCGGCCTAAGTCTGATTGGCCAGAATAATGTGTATCCTACATATTCGGCACTGTAATTACGATCAGACAAAAATTAAATGTTTCAATGCAAACTGTCTACTGTTTTAGTTTAAAGAGAACAATAAAATCTCATGTTACATTACAAATGGACAACACATTTACTTCTTGGAAAAAAGAATGACAATTGCAAAAAAGCGGAAATGCATAATTTGACATATTTTGTGAAAGAAAACAAAATGAATGATTGAAGGTACTCCGATTTATAAGAATAAACTATTTGATGTGTGTTCGTTATGCTCATTTTTAATTAAAAAATACATAAATTAAAGTACATGTGTATGTGCAATTAATTGAAATCGTTGTTAATGATATCAATATCACGCCGATAGAGTCATTTTGCACTGTACCAATATTCAAAGGGTCCCGATAGTTTTTCGTTAAACTATATGCATCTGTACAAAAATATTAAAGATAAAATTTAATGAGGTTATATAAGTGGTCATGCCCATATTATGGTAAATATCTACTTTTCGAATTTCAAGTGTACATCATCATGTGGAAATTAATCGGAAATCGAACAGAATGCATGCGATTTTTAATTTTCATTGGTCAAGATGTACTTCAATTGAGATTAATAAGCGTATTTCGTAAGACCACACAACCTCTTTAAGGATATTTCGATTTAATGCTACCCCGATTTAATTTGTTGAAGAAAAAAATCCTGTGAACAAATGACCTTGTTTCAATGACCTTGGGCGATATACTTGTACAAAAACATCATCTTTAAATCTTCTGTTTAGAAATAAAGAAGCAGGCATGTAGCTGGACGGTGACCAAATGACTGTGTAATAGCCAGGTGTTAACTGAAAAACAGCAGAGGTCATCATGATATACCATGTAAACATGGCGGACAACACACGCCTTTGCTCCAAATTACCGTGGCCTATCAGATCTGGCAATCCACGGAATCTCTTGTCATCGGATTAATGGCGAGCGATGACCGTGGATTTTTGTTGCTAATATATATTTACTGAATCAGATAGTCAGAAAATATTAAATAGTACTTTTTACTTCAATCAGAAAGTGTCGTCTGCTTGACAAATAGGGGTTCTGTGTATTCGGTCTATGTCTTGTTTGTACAGACAAATTGTGTTATTAGAACAAACAGCAGAGAGATAGATACAGATCGACTACTTGTATTAGTGAATTACTTGTCTGTGAACTCATTAAAACACCCTTATTGACGGAAACCTTCTTAACTTTTAACGAGTAAATACCACCTTTTCAAACTTAACAAAGTTTCGTACAATTGATGCGAGGTAACCGTTTCTGTCTAGATTTTTTCGATAAAAAGATTCTTTCTATGTACACAAAAAGACAAAATGCATAGATAATTATGTCCTCTCATGTGTTATAAATATATACTGCTAACGAATATGTACATGGACAATGCACTGAACGAATATTCACATGCACAGAGAGGTGATGGAATATTACGGAGAATGAATGTATATATGCACCATGCGCTGAAAGAATGTAAATATACATGCACAGTATGGTAAACAAATACATAAACAATTGCGATAAAAGAACGTACACATAATAGTACATGAAGTCATAATTGGTAGTAGTTTTCAATGGTTTGCAATCGGTATATGACATAAAATATTTTGCGATGCATATTGCCACAGTATACCTGGCTGTCTTTGCTAAGACCTCCCAAAATACCCCTTTTGATGAGCCAAACTGATAGCTCCATTCAACGATACTCGGAGGACTGTTAACGTAAATATTTTTCAATTTCTTCCGATTATATCGGCGTTTAAAGAGTCTAGACTTCTGGTTTGGCGATAACGCATGAGAGTGTTATTCAAAACTTCTTCAAAGAATCACGAAGTACAACTATTGCTAAAATGGTTAAAAACAGAAGATATGCAAAACTCAGACGTTTAACTTAAAGTAAAATGCACATGACGAATTGAAGTTATTATGACAAGGAAATGGAACAAGAGTGACTACATTGAAAATCTTGTGAAGCCGCCATATGATGATAAATGGTCCATTTACAAAATTTGATTGCTGCGTGAAAAAGAGCAATGACCAAACATGGGAAGACTTTAACCTCTGTATGGGAATATTAGGAGAAGAATTAATATTTCCATTAAGAAAATATGTTTGAGAATCAAATGTTTGCTTTGCTCTTTGCTCCAGATATTAAGAGTCGAATTAATCAGTGAACGACGTGCTTTGGCACTACCTGTCCATGTTGCTGATGATGATTTACACCTCAGGGTCACGTGTCATCCACCATTTTGAATTAGTCTCGTTTCTGCAATAGAAATAAAATGGATTTTATATCCTTAATCTAGATTGATGTTTATGGACTAAATGCTAACACAGGTGTGGATTAATCTTTCAACAACTACATTGTGACACAAAACTATTACTACTGTTTGAATTCTCAATCTTCAAGTAAAATGAATATTTGTTGTTTCCAATGTTTCGGGTGATAAAACTATCTGTTGTCAAATACTTTTAAATTTTAATTATTCTTGTAAGAATTATGTTTTTAATTTAAATCAAAAATTTTGCTAGCAGTTAGTATTTTCGTTGGTAAAATATTTGACCATGGAAGCGTATACGTATGTCCTCCACATGGATTAAGGACAGACAAATGACTAAAGTTAATAAAGAACAAAGTGACCTTTTATTCTAGTCTTAATTTATTCTGGCTGCTAAATCCAGCCGTAAGCGTTTTAAAAGGCAAAAGGACCCAGAACAGGTGTCGAAACCGATCAGAATCGAAGTCAGAGATTATCCAAACATTCAGACTTGCTTGTATTCCAAAGATCTTTTAGAAGACTACCATCCAAAGACTACCTTCAAAATATTTCTTCTTTGACCCGTTTTATCAAAGACAAAAATCATGCCAAATCAGCACAAAAGAAATGAATTCCAAAGAGGAGAAATGAAGAAAACCTCAGAGGGAGGGTGTAATGTAATGAATAAGATACACAAACTGGCTACTTAAACTCTCTAATAATTCCTAAGAAAATTACCTTCACGAGTAATCTTTCTCATTTCACGGGTTTATGTTTGATGTATTTTAAGTTAAATATGTAGACAACGTGTTTGCCGACTGGATATTGAAAGCCTATTTTCATTTCACACAGAGTCAGGTAGTGTTTTAAAATTTTAACATAATAGGATTGTAAACCTGGGGCGGTTTCGAAAAAAAAAGAATTGTTAGCAGTTCCCTTCTAACTGTGCACCTGGAATATGCTGTGGGCTGTGTAAGAAACAGGATTCTAATACAAATATTATTCCACAGAAATGTCATGAGACCATGTGCTTTACACTGATTTTGTTTAACGAAATCTGGCTTTACAGGGCCAGTCGACATGCCAGGCATATTTGACATTGGATTCTAATTCCAGAAGGTCTCCCAACAACTTAGACTACATTCTATTTTTATGACAATTGTTTTTTTTCTCCGCTTTCATTGCTTATATTTTTGTTTTCACCAAGGGTCATGATAATTAGACCATTAATAATCACGATAAATCAATTATGGAAACAAGTAAGTTTGGAGAAAAAATAATGAAAAAAAATAGGAACCAGACTAAAGCTTACTGGACGATTATATATTGTTACAAAGGTTGTACAACGCACCCGTAAACAGTGTTTCCGAAAACTGCACATTAAAGATCAGATATCTATTGGGGTTCACTTATATAGCTTCTGACCACTTTCGGTTTTTTTTTTTATGTTTCTCATATCTCAAATGAGATTTTATCATTTGAAAATAAATATCTCGTTGAAAAAGGAAATTCTTGATCTTGGAATATTTATTGGTACGGTGTAAAGAATATTCTGCGGGGCTTTGATAATTTCTTTCGGATTTTTAAAATCATGCATGAATGCCTTTTCCCATATATTAGTATAGAGCTATTTCCAATAGTAATTAATTCTTTACATATTGTTTTTCAATGGAAAATTTAAATTTGTGATTTTGAATTTTGAAAAAATTGTGAATATCCTATAGGTAAATCTGATTATTTTTTTTAAAGTATCTATCTCTTTTGGCAGGCACAAAAAACCCAAATCGATTAGAAAACGAATCTGCCCACTCTGTGTCGTTCAACTATTGTACAATTTTGTCCCATCATATCCGTATATATCATACATATATGAATAGCATTAATATGAGCAGAGGGTATGTATATGAGAAGAGAATATTTCCTATTGTGTTATAAGAGATACAGGGAGGGGTCTTTTCAGCTCCGCCCTGTATCTTATACACATTATGTGTATTGCCGTATGACTGTCATGCGGTCAAGAATTGACAATTATTTTTTTTTGGACAGTGATGTTTTTGGGTTTGGTATATTTAAATTGTTTAGTTACAGACAAATGCAAGAAAATAGATGAAAAGCTACACTAAAAAATACCCCCCGCACATTGTATACATGGGTATTTTGGTCCCGGTTTTTTTTTCGCTCTCCTACTCTTGCAAACGTTTTCGCACCGTCTTGAATTCCGCTAGTAATAGATACTTTTTCTAATTTACAAAGTTTAAAACATTTTAGTATAAAAATGCTTCTTTTTTTCACCCATGTTGAGGCCCTTTCATATAGAAACAAATCTATGCGTTAATTACATTAATAATTTCTATAGTCACTGCGTTAATTTCATTTATTAGCTTTGACTTATTACAATAGAATTGATGATATTGTTTATTCAATCAAAGAGAACATTGATTAAGCGACTGATTAAAGATTTCTGATATCGAAAATCCCATTAGAAAATTGTTTAATTGAACTGCCATTTTATCATTCTTAATTTACTTAGTGGCCGTTCTAAAAAAAAAAAAAGCATTAAACATGTATTTTATATGTGATGATACCACACATTTATTAATTTGGCAAGATCTGAATTTATGTCTGAGTATCTCAATTTATTGCCCCAGAAGGCTCATGTTAATATTCGAACGTTTACAACGTGCAGGTAATTAAAATACCAATGTAATTTTGAGTTATATAACTACATGTACTTCATATTTTCTCAACCAGATCTTCGTGCGTGTAAACTTGTCAATATGTATAAAGCGACGTTGTAAAATTAATACTGCGACCTCAAAATGATTTATCATGTAGATGTCCTCTCAATTTGAGCATACTCGTCTTACCAGAAAATAAATTTATGTCGGCAAAGACACTTTTTGCTTGAATATTAAACTACTTGTCGTAAAAAGTAATGAAAAGCAGTGAATTTCATTGACATACTTAATTCGTACACAGTAAGCGCCGACGAGTTGCACATTAAACCATGGGGTTTACATTGAGAGTGACATGATTTTAATACGGGCTTAATTTATGGCACAGCAAATACCCTTCATTCTCTTCTAGCCTGATATGACACGTAATGCGAATTTTCTTTTAACATTTTAAAATGCTGTGCACTTCGATCGGTAGTTTGTTACTAATTAGGCAGGCGAAGTCGGGCGAAGAAAAAAGAAGAATCCCAAAAGAGGTTAAACATGGAATATGTCTGTAATAGGAATGCTACAGTATATACACTCCCCTCTTTTTCAGAGTTTTCAATATTAGGCGAGGTCCCAATTTTTGAAATGTGAATTCTCTCTTTTGACAGCAAACCCAAGATTTAAGGAGCGATCGCTGTTGACATATTTTCGAGTGTAATATTTACTTAAGCCAAAAAGTTTCCAGCCGATGGCGGGTGCATTTTTAGTCTGACTTTAAATTGGTTTCATCTTTCTAAATTTGTCGAATCATTTTTTCGATTTTTCCATTCAAAGGGTCAAAACAATGAATGCATTTAAAGGATATATCAGATATTAAAATCTTAAAAACGTGATTAAATACCTAATTTGAAAAGTGACCACACTATCAGAATTCATACTTTTCGCACGGGGTGGGGGTGGGGGACGAAACCTGTACAATCGTCGACCAAATTTTCTCGCAAGGAGTGGGGTGTCGCAACACTCAATTGTTTCATATAAACATGTACTCACCTTAATTCATCGTTGAAAAATATGAATCTTGAAGTCTTATTTCAATATTATTCCACACTCTCTTTGACAATCTCCGGGTTTTAAAACAATATTTCCTCAAATAAAAACAGGTGACATTTAAAACAGAACAGCTCAGTTAGACGAAACCCGTGAGGTAGCAATACTCAGACGTAATAGAATTCCAGGTATGATTAGTTTTATTGAAGTCAAACAGGTGACATCCGCACCAATGATCAACATGCACCCCTCACGGAAACCAGCATGTCATGCTATCCGGGGAATGCTCGGGATCAAGCTTCAAAAACTTTAAAAGACATGTATTCGGTGATCCCATCGTTTTATCTCGAGCATGCGTGATTAATTTTTTTTCTTCTTCATATCGTCAAAATGTGCGGTACAGATTTATATTTACTTAAGAGGGAGTCTTGGGGTTTAAGGTTTTGATTAAGCCCCCTGATAGGCCATGGGATTACATTTTATAGTATTAATAAGTTAAAATGTTAATACCATTACACAAAAAAATACAGCTAAAGAAAGACGTTTCTGTATAGCGAAGTCCATGTTCAATTGGCTGACAGGTACTTCAGTGAAATCAGTGGCTGTATTTACAAAATCCAAGAGAAGACTGTCCAGCCTTCGGATGGGACTCCTGCTGTTGATTACGTAATCATCCGTGCTGAAGTCATACTTCTCGGATTATTCGGCTTTTCCAGTCACAGATAATCTCGATACACCGTAATCAAGGTTCTAAGCAAAGCATATATGGATTTTAATAAAGCACGTGCATGCAAAGAATTGACTTCAAAAAAGGGGAAAAAAGATTATCAGAAATGCTGATTTGCTCTATATCAAAAATATTAGGATATCCTAAAAATCGGTCATTGAAAAATTTCAACCAGTTCCTGAAACATAAGGTCGCTGAACGTCAAATCTAAAACCATTGTTCCCAGTAATGGAAAATCAGATATTGATCTTAAATCCGTTATCTAGAAGATAGATAAAGATATATAAGATATACACAGATTAATTAGCAACTATAGACGTATTTGTAATGCAATGTAGACTTTAGTTCTGCGACACCTACTTTGGAAAGTTTGATGAATAATTGGTCATTTGGTATCTTCCGTTTAAATATTAAAATAAATTATCTTCAATAAATGTGGTATGGTTTCGATCATTTCATAAAACAGTCACCTGTTCATGTTTATGCATAATGATACTAACAGTACCTATTTATCAAAATGCATTGAAACTGCCTGTGCCATTTGCAGCTTTTGACCAACAAATTCGATCATTGATCTCATTACATATAATGTTAGTGTCAAGCTTTTATAAACCAAGTCATTGTTCGTAAGATTGTTGACCTTTTCAGGGTTCATCATCAGTATATCTACATAGCGTCCTTTGTTTTTTCTCTCTATATATATATATACACACACAGGTACCCTGGAGGTGTTCAATCAGATCCATAAGATACTGGTGTGATCAGCACGTTTCTGAAATTAATTCTAAAAGATAGCGAAACACATTTAAACATTTTAAAGTCTTCCGGTTTTTTTTTTCTTTCTGACCATCATTTTATGTTTTGCAATTTTGTATGTGTATGAGAGAGAGAGAGAGAGAGAGAGAGAGAGAGAGAGAGAGAGAGAGAGAGAGAGAACGTGTATTCATGAGTTTATCAAATGTGTACAAATTACATGTACTGATGTTGACATGCATTGACTTTGTTAACGTAGATTGTGTTCTGTAGAGTTTCAACAAGTCTTATCAATAGAGAATCATGTACATTGAATATCTGAAGTAGTGAAGTACATGTATTTAAAAAATGTGTCAATTGCAAACACAAGTTCTTACAAAAATATAAATGAAATACGTTTCTTTTTGTAGGATATTTTAGTTCTCTTTAAATTATGTAGATCATGGTTCAACATTTTTATGTAAAAAAATACATTTACAGAATTTTGATAAAATTATATTTCAGAAGAAAAAGGAGAAAATATATTGAGATTTTCAGAAAGCATAACGAACGATAACTCTAAAAACAACGAGAAACCATTAGCTACATGTGCGCCCCTTACAATTGTCTTTCCTTTCATTAGATCAGAATAAGCAACGCTCATATTAGATAGTAATAGCTCCACCGACCAATGTCCTTGTTCACAGAATATGACAAAACAAACCATCACATTATATTACGCCATATATGGTTCTACTGTAAATCTGACATAGTTTTAGATACCCCAAGGGTTTTCGCGTCTAAAAGAGGAAATATATAAATCTTTTACCACGAAGACTAATGCTTTAAAATGTATATTCCCCTGCAAAGTTGGTAGTTTGTGATGGGATGTAGCTTTTTGAACTTTTCGTTAAAAGGGGCATAGTCACAATTTTGGTCAAAATATTATTTTTCCGATTTTGATATTTACAATGCTTTAGCAAGGCATTTTTAATAGGCAACCAAATTTTGAGTGTCATTCGTTGCGATATAGGCGAGTTGCAGAGCTTACAATTCTTTGCTATATAAACAAAGCTTTTGTTTACATTTTGAATGTTGAAGTGAAAATTCTGGTTTTAGACCTAAAAAGAATGGGTTTAACGTTAAGAACTGTTTATTTATGCTTAAAATAAATAAGAAGATAGACGTATCAGCTTGAAAAAGATTTTTACTGGTATATTGAACCTATGAAATCAATAACAGGGCACGAGCCTTGTTTACATGACAAAGAATTGTGAGCGCTTTATCTTGCTTATAACTCTACGACTGACTCTCAAATCTTATTTTATCATTAGAAATGCATTCCTAAATCATTGTAAATAATAAAACAGAAAAATAAATTTGACCAAAATCGTGACCATGCCCCTTTAACAGTCTGTATGCATATCTCTGATCAGCTGCATCCTAAATCTAGGAACATATTTAAAGCATGTTTAAAACTAGATCCAGGATCATATTCAAAGTGTGTTTAACTAGATCCAGGATCATACTCAAAGCATGTTTTACTAGATACAGAATCATATTTAAAGCATGGTAAACTAGATCAAGAATCATATACAAAGTATTTTTAAATAGATCCAGGATCATATTCAAAGCATTTTAACTAAATCCAGGATCATATTTAAAGTGTGTTTATAACTAGATCCAGGATCATATATAAAGTATGTTTAAATAGATCCAGAATTATATTCAAAGTATGTTTAACTAGATCCAGCTGGATTATTTTCAACGCATGTTCAACTAGATCCAGGATTATATTTAAAGTATGTTTAACTAGACGCAGCTGGATCATATTCAAAGTATGTTTAACTAGATCCAGGATCATATTCAAAGCATGTTTAACTAGATCCAGGATCATATTCAAAGCATGTTTAACTAGATCAAGAATCATATTTAAAGCATGGTTAACTAGATCAAGAATCATATACAAAGTATTTTAAAATAGATCCAGGGTCACATTCAAAGCATGTTAACTAGATCCAGCTGGATCATATTCAAAGCATGTTTAACTAGATCAAAAATCATATACAAAGTATGTTTAAATAGATCCAGAATCATATTCAAAGTATGTTTAACTAGATCCAGCTGAATTATATTCAACGCATGTTCAACTAGATGCAGGATCAAACCATGTCTAACACAGGTTAAAATTTCAGTTATCGTACCCTTTATTGATTGTTATGGAATGTAGCTTTCTGAACTTTGCATTAACAGTTTGCATGCATAACTCTGGTCAGCTGCATTCTAAATCCAGGATCATATTTAAAACTTTAAGCATGTTTAACTAGACCCAGCTGGATCATATTCAAAATATGTTTAACTAGATCCAGGATCATATTTAAAGCATGTTTGTCTAGACGTGAATTTACTATGGCGCGGCAATGTCACGTTTGCATAATGTTTTGAAAATTGATTCATTTTAATTATTCAATCAGATTTGAATGGCAAAATTTAATGCATCATTTTCTGTAATACAGCGCCCATGAGAAGCATGGCGTGTGCCATTACTCTTGTATGATACTCGTGTCATAAATGCCCCTGAAAATTTCGAGCCCAAAATATGAATTCTAAATTTCGAATTGCGAACTCCGTTCTAGAACACTATTCAATCGCATATAAGCCCGATTCTTAAAAACTATAGATAACTGCATCACCATATTTTCACAGTGGTAGTGAAATACCACTAGTAGATGCCCCTGAAAATTTCGGGCCCCAAATATGAATTCTAAATTTTGAATTGCAAACTGCGTTCACTATTCAATTGCAAACTGCGAAGCTACCGGAAGCTCTTGAATTTTAAATATTTTAAGAGAAAAACGAAGCTGTAATATCAAATTTGATATTTTTATTCTATTTACATAAGAATAAAAATAACCTTATTTTTGAAAGAAAAGTATTGAAGGGGTTTTGGGTAAAAAAAATACCAAGTTGCTAAATTTGTAACAGTGTCATTTTTTAAACTGTAAATCAAGAGTTGGAAACTTGTTGGGGACTTTAACAAATGTTATCTTACACACAGTCAAAACACACAAAAATGCAAAACTATGATTAAATGATGTTCTCATAGCCACTTATATTTACTTTTCCTCTTCGTGTCCAAAGTAATAGAAAATAGTTATAGATATACGTAACATTTCTTTGCCCTTCTGTTCCTTTATGGAATTTACTAATGACAATTCATGCTTTTTATGTATAATTGTATATTTTATAGTACATGCATATTGTATTTAAACTGATGAATAATCTTAACATATAACATAGACTTAGTTGACAGTATGTAAAATATCAAGACAATTTGAGAGAAAAAAAAGAAAGAAAAAAATCAAATGTGGTAGGGGGGGGGGGTTAGATCCGCCTTTGCAAACAATATGAGAGCCATTAGGGTACACTTTCTGGATGTTTTACATGATGAATAAAATATTGTAGCATTTTCAATAACTGTTTTATTTCCCAAGTGTGAATCTACCTTGATTCGGATCGATATTGTTTCTACGAAATCTTCAATTAAACATATATGATTAATTTTTCATAGTTAAAAGGAAATACTATTCCGTCTCTTTCATTATATACATGTATGCACGGATGCTTTTGTCCTCCAGTCTCACCTACAGAAACATTATATCATATACCGGTATTCGTTCCTATTTTCATCGTGATATTAAAAATTCAAAAAGGTAATATTTGAAACGTTCGTGAATTCAGAGACTCACAAACCATTTCATGTGAAATAAATTTCTGCATGGTCTTCTAAATTCATTTGCAAACCAGACAGAATATAAATCACGAGATAATGTGGAAATCAGTTTTAGCCACTTCGTACTTCTTAGCAAACACCACAGAACCTTCCCTGGTCAACACAAGTAACCAGCCGTTCAGTTCGGAATATCAGTCGAACACTACTGTGAATCAGGCCTCTACTGACAGAAGCTCAGTGGAAGCACAAGTCAGTTTTATTGTGGCATCTATCGTCTGCTTCGTAGGAGTTGTAGGAAATTCAGCCATCGTTCTTTATTTCATTGTACGGAAAAAAGTGCAGATACCAGCATTTACAGGAATATTTTGCTCTTCAATCGCAAACCTGTTTGCCTTATTCCCGAGATATCTTATCATTGTTTTAGCATCTATGGTTTCGACGATGGAGTTAAAATATTATTTCTATGGAATATCGGCATTTACCCACATGTCTTCTAACTTCCATGTTCTGATCATTGCAATAATTCGTTATATCTATGTGAGTAAACCGTTCTATAGCATCACCTTCCGATACTCCAAAGTATTGTACATGTCGCTGGGTGCTTGGGCAACATCCTTTGTCATAGCCGTACTTTACACCGTTCATCTCTTTCTCTTTGAGAATAAGATGATGTCTTTTCGCCAGAGTGCAGTTGTGGAGATTTTCGTGGCGAGCGTACCATTCGCAGTTTCGTTTATTCCCATAATAATACTCTATGTTCTAAATATCGTACATCTACGCAAAGGTATGTCAAATTCAACACTGTCCGTTTCGAAGACGATGTCGATGGTTCTAGCGGCTATCATTCTCCTTTTTTTGTTAGCCAACATACCGGGTGTGATTATTTTTATTTTGCATCTATGTGACATCCAAACTAAACTCGACTTGTTAGGTCAGATCTGTTGGATGTTGGACAATTCTTCAAATCCTTTTGTTTACGTTTTATTTTCTCAAACAACAAGAAAATACTTCAAAAACAAGTGTACATGCAGAAACTGCGACTAAATTTTCAGTTGTTTATCACTGTAACATATGACGTCCACAGCGTCTACTTAGATTGCACGACCTTGATGTGACCTCAATTTTTTTTGTTCTTTTGAAGATTCATGGACCTCAAATTATTTTGTTCTTTTGAAGATTCATGCAGTGATTTCAATTTGAGTAACGCAACATTTGATAAAGTTTTGCAATGGAAAACCAATGTTTGTTGTGTTTTATTTTTAACTATAAAAAACTTATGGCATGGTCCTTTTTGTATTTGACGTCATAGGTGGCAGGGGATAGTTTCGAACAAAAGACCCGATCAAAAATCTTGAAATAAAGGGTAATCCTGAGGTTTGGCTGGTTATTTGAGGGGCATAAATTGCAAGAATATTTATTGCATTCATTTTGTGGACAGAGGCGCTCATGTCACTCGAAAAGGAGGTGACTGACCCCACATCAATTGATGATTATTTGCATGGGTATACATGTACGTTAAGCTACCAATCCTATGGTAGTTTATAACAGTTGCTCGGGACTGGAACGTGGTGCTGGACCCGTGAAAATGTGAAAAAGGGCAATTTTTCAGAAAATGTTTAGACCGTCCCTGGCTATTCTAAATAGTGTTATATGTAAATTGTACTTGTTTTATTCTGAAATATTTTAAAATTCTCAAGAGTCGGGACCATGTGTCTTCTGCATGCAACCAATTTTAGCAAATTTAAAAATTCAATGAAAAATTAAATCATATATGTTTGCACTATCTGCCTCACATTTCCTCAACCAAAAAAACTACCCACTGCCACCCATATCTGAAAACAAGGATAGTTTGCAAACTTTCGCCAAAGTTCCTTTGTACCACAGAGGACTATGGGTAGTATGGGATAGTAGTGATACCTACGTACCTCGAAGCTAATAAAAATTCGAGTTATCTCCCTGCGGCCGCAACCTGGCCTTAAATACCTCACGATTGGACATTCTTATATACTTTTACATGTAAATAAAATCAGAAACGCCATCTTACGAGGTCACATGAACGATATTTAATGAAAATGAATGTTAGAAACGAATTTTAGAGGCACAAGAACATGTGCATGTATTTGGAAATCATTGAGAACATTAATTTGAGATGTCGTTGAAAAGTGCAATGAAAGGTTGTAATTGACCTTAAGCGGAATAATACATGGTATAGCACACTGGTAACCATATTCATGCTCGATTAAATATTTTCAATTTATATGTGTTTATTGTTGATAACTAATAAAAAAAATAACCTATCATAAGTTATAATTTTCAATTCAAACCTATATAATTTCAATTATTAGAATTATCGTAACTTCTCACATGTTAAAGGTAATAATTGAGTCCAAAAATATTGCACTTATTTGGACCATGAGGCTACAGCATTTATATCTAAAACCGTCTCAAAAATAATCTAAAAGTGAGTAAGGTAGGAAGAAAGTAAAACTTTCATTTTGGTGAAAATGATTAAAATTTAGTTAGAATATGATGGACAATGCACCTGGTAATTTTGACTAAAACGACCTTAAGTATACAAATAATATACAATTTTATAATAATAACAAAACTCTGAAACTTTTCTTTATTGTCAATTATTACTTTCCATTTAAAGTATAGTGAAATCGTCCACCATAGACCATTTCCTAAAACTATTTGGAAATCTAACTTTAGTTTGTGCAGTATGTGTTTTAATGTAGTTACGTTTTGATCAATCAAGATTTAACCAACGAATGGTTGACTTAAAAAGTATATAACAAGGCACCATTCAATAAAAAAACCGCAGTATGAATTTATTTATCTTTAAAATCTGATGATCAGAACACTTCATACATGTACATTTACTACTGCGTTTGAAGGCAGTTTACTTTAATAATAGATATTAGGACTGTAATAATTCATTCGATAAAAATTCAATTAAAATTGTTTAGATCATTATTCGGATTTAACAATAGATATAAAAACACAATTGGATTCGTTACAGCAGAACACTATTCATAAAAGTGGTATCCGCCATATTGTTCGTTCCTCAACGTATCCATACAACTCCTATATGGGCCACACTCCTCTTACCAGGGCTGCTTTTTAACGCGTACATATACTAGTATCACATCGCCATGTTACTCGGTCGCGATGAAATTATCAAATCATATGCAATAAATCTAACAATTGACAAAAGAATCAACAAATGTACAGATCAATATATTTTATACAACACAGAATACTGTGGTTTCATTAATATTCAAGGGTATCAGTTTTCGTGGATAAAGTAAAAATCACAGTTTCAAGGATATGTAAATTCGTGGCCAATGACCCCATCAATACAAAATGTTGGTAGAATTCTCATTTCAATGAACATTTAATTTCGTGGATCAACTTAAAAACAAAATCCACGAAAATTGGTATTCAACGAATATTGATGAAACCACAGTATACACTTTAAAAGACAAGGAATAAAAGCGGAAAATCTAAGACAACGTAAGGAACGATACACATCGACCATGAGGTTCAGGTTTGCAATGAGTATAGGAAGTGTACGGATTACTCTACCTGTGTACTGGTGCATATGAATGAGTAGTGTTCAGCTTTAAGGTGTCTCACGAAATCTTGAAATATTTGCTCAAATCAGCAGAACATTATGATAAATAGCATGGTCCATAAAGATTTAATTAAATATGTGCATTGACTCCATATGGATTCAAACTCGTGATCTGCAACCATTTAAACCGCCAAAATAAGTGACAAAGTGTCTTAAAACGTATTAGTATTCATGATGTGAGCTTCCTTAGATGTATTTATATTGGATTGACGGTATAAATTTTTGTTTGTTTAGTTTCATAACCGAATTACAAACCAAATAAAAGCCTAAGGTGACTTGAATATAAGAACCACTCATGATGAACAGAGGGTGGGGGGGGGGGGGCTTCCATTCCATAAAGATTTGGATTTTTTTCATACTAAACAAAAATGTGTTGTTGTCAATACTTTTATATTTTATAAATGATTTTACCTTGAAACGATTGAACATTAAGGACTAATCACATTTATTATTGATCCGCAGTCCAAATGAAATATTAATTGGCCATTTGATTATATATATGAGGTGAAAGTCTCTTTTTGTCTCGACGTCAGGCATGTATATAGCAAATGTCCAGTTCCTTAATTTTTATTTTAATGAGATACTTAGCATCATTATTAATGTGTGAATTCCAAAACAATCACAAAAGTATTTCAGCTGATTTGACGGCTCTTATTTCCCGATATCTTATCTTCGTTTCTTTCACGATGCTTCCGACAATAGGAATATATTATCAATATTTGTTTGGAATTTCGGCACTCACGCATATGTCTTCTAACTTCCATGTTCTGATCATTGCAATACTACGTTGCATCTATGTGAGTAACAGTTCTACAGCATAACATTTCCATACTCCAAAGTACTGTACATGTCGCTTGGTGCTTGGGCGACATCTTTAGTGATAGCAGTACCTTATACCGTTCAGATCTACCTCCTGGAAATGAAAATGATGTCGAATTCTCAGCATTCTGTTGTAGAGATAGTTGTTCAAAGTGTGCCGTTTATGACGACATTTATACCAATGGTCATTCTTCATGTCCTAAATATCGCCAAACTACGGAGAGGAATATCAAGCTCCAATATTTCCATTTCGAAGGCCATGTCAACGGTTCTCCAGTCATCATTTGCATTTATTTGTTGACCAACATTCCGGGCGTGACTTTTAATATGTTGAACGACAGCTAGGGCAGTTCTCACAAACGTGTTTACATGCAAATACTTTCGCAATAAAACTTAATTCCTGTCCTTTGAGTAAAACTCAATCAATGCATTTATTCTATTTACAATATTAACATACTTAAAGATATACCGATTTACTCAGAGTGTATTTAGTTTCATTCAATGCTTATATTTAACAAATGATCAGTGTACACGGAATATATTTACATCTTGTCACCATGGGTGGTGCATAAGAACTGGAGATCATTTTCGCATCTTCAAAAAAGTCAGCCTAGATTTAAATTTGTCTTAATCAAGAAAGTGCTGTAACTCATGATTTGATCGTAGTCCGAATCGGCACCCGTTGAAGAGCAACGTATTTCCTAAATAAAAGGATAAAATCGGTTTATTTAAGTTTTTTAATTGGTTCCGATTTCGACACGTTTTTTATTTGAATAACATGAAGATTAAACAATATTCTGTTGCACAATTTAACATGAAAATCGCTTAGAAATGCCAATCTCAGACTTGATACTCACAAGTGGCTGTTGACAATAAAGAAGACATTTTTTAAAAATGAAAATGAGTCTCGTACATCTGACAAAGTTTGATTTTTTTTTTATTTTTTTTATTTTTTTTATTTTTTTGGCTTTATCTATGATTTTTCATTGCAAGGTTCGCGAGCATCAAATGAAATAACCGTTTCAGTTTTTAACTAGATGACCTGATCGTCAGATGATTGTTACAAGAAAAATTCTACTCTTTTGAAATTTAATTAATTCCATATACACGTAGTGACGCCTCTGATTTTAAGCGTTGATACTTATTTTCGTTTCTACTGCAGTTTTAGCAGCAGGATTGTTTGTTTATTAACTATTTTGACTTGGTTTACATTATGCCATCAAAATCAAGTTCATCTGGTCTAGCAGAATTTATAAATGTTGAACAGTTGTTAAAGTCCTTTTGTTTCTGGTTTTGTTTTTAAAACAATCAGAGCAATTTACATGACCGTGTTTTCTGGCAAATATTTTTTGAAATGAAAACTAAACTATTGGTTCTTAAATTGAATATACATATAATGAAATGCATAATTAATTCAATACAAGTACAAAATGCATGAACGTTGATATCAGCAATTCATCAACATCACTTATCGATAGGAGTGGATCTTCAATGCAAATGTAAACATAAAATGTACGTCTTTATCGGGAAAGTCTGACACCTCCACAACAAGTCAGATCGGAGTAAAATGTTTCTGGCATCATCAATGCTTGAAAATCGACTTTTGGTAATCGCTTTATTGTACTACGGCTTTTAAAAACAAATGATTGAATCCGCTTTTATGTATTTTTAAAAATTCCTTCTGCCATTTTGTCTGATATGATATAGAACGTTTCCCATTGCATTCTGATCTGAAAAGATTGATTTAATCGGATTATGCATCTCACTCGTTTTATTTTTTTTTTCATTCCGCATATAATTATTCCTTTTAAAATGACTAAAATTGTTTTCATTTTATCGGCACAGAAAGATATTGCACACTTTCATAAAAGCAGTCCATCTACAATCATTAAAGGTTTGGGAAACTCTATATCGTGCGAAATGTTTTTAAGAAAACAAGATCAGAATAGGTTTGTAAATTTCAACCATCATAATTTTTTTTAACCAATTCTTTACATATGGTTTGAAATATTGCGTTTAACATTTGCTTTAAGATTTATTGTTGTCCATAATTAGTAGCACCAAAACGACATCCTCGTATCGCAATTAATTCGTCGAAGAAAATTAGCTTTAGGTTCAAACATTTGATTCTTTTTCCCATTTTTTATTTTTTTTTTCAAACCAAAAAAGCTAAGTGTCTTCTAAAAAAACCCGAATATTTTCTGTAAATACTTGTAATATAAGTATTTTGTATTAAATAAATATGAAGGGGAAAAAGTTTCTCGCAATTAAATATTTTACGCTTTTTTAAAATAATGCCCAAAAATTAAAAATAGACCCAAGCGCACTCCTTTATTGCTTCATTCATAACTTCTTAGAAAAGATTATTTGTACTTGTATATGGAAAAGAAATAAGGATCTTCAAGAAAAAATGTAATAATAGTGCGATTACATCAGACATATGTTAAAGTTTAAATTCCATTGCAATCTTATCATCTTAAACAAATATCGAGCATTTGAACACTTCAGGATTTGTATTTCATCAATGTAAAGTCTCTCCTTTATCAAACACTAATCATTGATTTGGATTTTTCCTTATTGAGTAATAATCTTCCGGCTTCTGACTTTTATTCCTTGTACCTAATGCACTGACGAGCCAATGTGGTGAAAGAATCAACCCCCGCCATTGAAATTCAAAAGAGCTTGAGAAATGGGATTGTATTTAAAAAAAAATGACTCCAAGAAGTGACTCAAATATTTCATGGAAATACTTTTTGTCGGGCCATTATTATAGATATCTTCCGTGATTGTGTAAAAATTGTAACAATATGATTCTTGTGTATACATGTAGGTATTCTAACCAAACTAGCTGAAAAATGTGTGCATATTGTTGCTTAGAAGCATTACTAACACTGACCTAACTATGACTACATTTATGGTAGAATATGTGTAAAACGTTATATAATTATTCAAATAGAATAAGCAATTTGATTATGTTTGAAAGTTTGACCTCGACTTATGATATAGTACACTCCCGATGAAGCAAAAGTATAGGTTACATGAAATATTTTTTTTTTAAATTTGTTCGTTTGAAATTTCGTTTTCCACATCTTCTACCACAAATGAAGAGATAGATGGGACAGAACGACTTACTGCCAAAAGTCAGGTCAACAACTTAAATCAGTGCTCAAGTCATTTCAGCAATTGATCATTTTTATCACTTTACCTTTTTTTCACAAAGAACAATTCGATAAACATGTATTTCTGCTGATTCCCTGTAAATGACCGTGAGAGAGTAGAAAAGTTCCGAAATTTCCAAATATAAGCGTCAATTTTCTTTATCATATAATTTATTTCTAGTTACAATCATGTCATTTTCGGTTGGCTGTACGAATTCATCTATATTACATGCGTCATAATACTACACGAATGTAATTTAATGTGATTTATTTCGCATACGACTTAAACCTTGTTTGTTACATGGATTAAATTTATGTTAACTTGAATTGTTTCTGATTTATTGTTCGTGTTAGTATAAAAAAAATCTGTTACCAAAATATACCAAATGTACCAATGAGGGAGTCTGTAAAACCCCAGTTCAACAAGAATAAGCCTTTTTCTTTTTCAAAAGACTCCTGTATTTGGCAATATGAAAATTTTAATAAGAGGAGTTTGATTCTTTCATCGTATAGGCACGACAAAGCATTAATTACAAGGCATTCAGTCCAGAAGCCGAAAGATTATTAATTTGTTGTAAGAAAACCCGATTCAATTATTTGGAAAAAGGAGTGATATTACATTATTAAATACAAATTTTGAAACGCTTTTATGTACAATATTTGTTTAGGAGGATTAGAATGCAATGGAATTCAGGGGCGTAGCTTGAGATAATATTCTAGTGAGGCA